>CAWUFW010007071.1:600000-1058046 GCA_963921515.1 Calotriton arnoldi | reverse complement strand
CATACCACGACTACTCAAAATCCATTACACTCTGGGAAATGTTTGCTGACATCAGACAGTCCCAAATCTTCACCACACTGAGCCACAAGGCAGGGCACACCTTTGACCCCTTCTCCGCATGTGTGAACTTCATCCACTTCATCAATCCCACTAAACGCACATGTAGTGACCACCAACGCATACACTTCCTCGTCGGTCAACCCCAAGCCACCCTAAACCACATCCAGAACCACACAAAGTTAGTGGAGCTGAGTCACCGAGGAGATGCTACACACCACCATCAACAGCAACACCCACAACGCTGCAGTCGACACCAATAGCGCTAGACCGCGATTTCCAGACATGTATCTCCAACTGCACATGCACACTTGCCCCACTATGCAACTCCAACATACAGCGTGCAATAAATGCCACCTCGGTCACCAACAACCTCAAAGATGGCAGATGCATCTGCTGACACATGGAGAAGAACTGGTGCAACATTGAGGATGCCATTAAACATCACCACCTACAAGGATACCAAGCTCATAATATCCCTCAACAATACGCCCACACACCAGACTGGGCTTCCAGGAAGGATTGCTGGAAGTTGCAACATGGATGATCAACAGCTGGGGGGTGCTATACGCAGAGGAGACATGAGTCCTCATCCTCGTAACCAACCCATCAGCATGTGACATCACCTGGTGGGCCAACGCCTTCGGCAGACCCCCCCCCAACTCTAGGTACCTAGGCACCGTATTTGACTCCTCCCTCTCCATGAACCAACAGGTCTACGCAGTGGCCTGCAGCTGCTTCAACTGCCTCTGCATCCTCCATGCAACCTTCACATGGATCCCCCCATTGTCAGGTAAGACAGTCACCCTCACAGTCATTGCCTTCTGGCTGGACTACGGAAACACACTATATGCCCACATGGGCAGGTCTGTGCTCAGCTTAGTCCCGACTGTCCAGCACAACACCAACACACTGGGCCTTGTGAACATACTTTCCTTATGGGTCGAGTCCCTCCATCGCACATACTTGGTTCCCACCTCTCCCCGCATTTGCAAATGAGTGGCAGAGGGGCTAGGCCTTTGGGGATGGTTTGTCTACATAGCTAGCCCCAGTTCCCACAGTTACTTGTGTTGTTGTGTCTGGTAAGTGAGCATGTTGATTGACATGTTGTATGTGAGATTGTAACATGTACATTCTCACAATTGTGAGTTGCATGAATGTGGAGTTGAGGCGTGTGGTGTGTTCAGTTAGTACTTACCAACAAGAACTGCATTTCCATATGTGCCATCCTGGAAGCGCTGGTTTATGATGGACTGTCGGAAGATGTAGGAATCATGCACACTCCCTGGGAACTTGGCTATGACATTGGTGTACAGTCCACGGTGGTCCACTATTGCCTGCACATTCATGGAATGCGTGTGCTTTCTGTTGCGGTATATGTGTGCGCTGTCCGCAGGGAGCACAAATAGGACATGTGTGCAGTCAATTGCCCCCAACACCTGCGGGAATCCGGCTATGGCGTGAAAGCCTTGCTTGGTCTCAATCTGTTCCTGCACAGTGTTGGGGAAGTGAAGGTGCTGGGGTATCAGGCTGAGTATGCCATCCAAGACAGTCGGGAGGAAGATTGAAAAGAATATGACACTTTACAACGCACGCGTCACAACGCGTGTCATTACAATGAATTTTTTACATCGCAAAATCCATTACAACGCATGTCATTACAACGCATGTCGTTACAACGCATAATCCATTACAACGCAATTACTATTCTAACTCCGCCGGGGCGTTACTTTGGGGAATGCGTTGTAATGGATTATGCGATGTAATGACATGCGTTGTAATGGATTTCGCGTTGTAAAGACACGCGTTGTAATGCGTGCGTTGTAAACGATGTTTCCCGATTGAAAAGGTGCCTGTGAAACTCCTCCGACTCTGGCCGTTGTTGGTTGAAAGGTCCCAGAGGCCAACATGTGCAGCACAGCCAGCAGCTTTGTCTGCGGAGGGATGTTGGTTCTCCGCTGTGTTGGTGGCGTCAGCCTGTGGGCTATCAGGTTCAGGATGTGTTAGATGGATGTCCTTTTGAGCCTGTAGTGGGCAATGACATCCTCTGGCGTTAGGTCTGCAAGGTTGAGACGTCTGCGCAGGGCCCGCTGTCTTCTTCGGTGCTGCCTCGGTGGTGGTCCTGGGGGAGGTGGCAGTGGCGGTGGTGGTTGTTGCCTTCGTGGTGCTCCAAGCTGAATGATTAGTGCCTCCATGGCGTCAGTGAGTCTTCAGATAGGGCTCTGAGCTAGTCTCCCTTATATACCTCCCTTTATCACCATTTTTAGACCAGTTTTTTTCTGGTCTTAAGTTCCTGCAGCTAACGGGCCTTAGCGCTGCTTTTTTTATCAATTCACGGGTCCGGGCCATCATTGATAATAGTGCGATGTGGTGTTAGCGACAGTTTTCCAGAAATTTTGAGAAGAAACGCCTACTTTGCATGTCATTAGCGATAACTATCGCTGGCATGCAAGGCGATAAATAAACCGGCTGCTATCGCCGGAAAGCTGTCGCTAACGCCTGTTAGCGCCAGCCTGGTAATAGGGCGTTAAAAAAAAACGCGTTAGCGGCATAAAAGTGCGATCAATGGCTTGCTAATATGCCCCATAGGGTGCAATGGCAGGGCAAAGACATGTTTTCCAGTGCTACATTAGTGAGTTGCACAATGAGTGCTGCAGCCCACTAGTAGCATTTAATTTACAGGCCCTGAGTATATGTAGTAATATAAACTAGGGCCTTCTTAGTAAATTTAATGTTTCAATTTCAGCGTATACCAATTTAACCATGTTTGGAAGAGGGGGGCACAGGCACTTACCATTGGTTTTCAGGAGTAAAGCCAACAAAAACAGGTTTAGCAAAAATAGGGTGATGAAGGCAAACATATGGGGGAATACCACACAAAAGATAGTCTTTTCTAACAAAGGGGTAAAAGAAAGTTAGAAATATCTTGATAGTTGAAGATAAGTTGTTTTTGGTTTACCTATAACTTTAGCGCTTGATGAATTTGCACAAAATATGGCAGAAGCTCAGCTTGTTTAGCTTATTCTTGATATTTTTAGATTTGTGCAAATTCATCAATGATGCATAGTTAACAAGCATTAGCAATGACACTAGGTCTGGCTTAAATGTGCTGCACACTGCACTCACAAATACACACCAGCTACCCTGCACCCAGCTCATCCTGTGCCCACAGGTAGCACAACACTCATTCTGCTCTCACACAAGCATAACCCTCCCCCTCCACTCACAATACACACTGAACCCAGCACTCACAGAAGTATGATGCTCAACAGACACTCACACTGGCACACCTCTCATCCTAAACTCACACAGCAACCCCCTGGCCCTGTACTCACTCAAGCACATCACCCTGCATTTATTCAAGCACACCTCTCATCCAGCACTCACACAGGCACTGCCGTCACCCTCACTCACACAGCCCACTCCCACTCTGCAGTCATTATACACACTGAAAGTCTGCTTTTTGGCACATCACTCACCCTGCGCTCACACAGGCATGACGCTTACCCTCTATTCACACAGGCACACCCATCACACTGCACTTATGCGGCACACTGTTTTCCCTGCACTCACACACTGAAACCTTACAGTTAGGCACAATAGTCACCCTAAACTCACACATGAACACCTCTCATCCTGCACCCAGACAGGCACACTCCTCACCTTACACTCACACAGATGCACCCATCACCATACACTCACACCGACACAACTTGCTACACTAAAAAAAAACACTTCCCCCTTTGCACTATCGATGCACACTGGAATCCTGCACTCAACACAGTCCTCACCCTGTACTCACACAGGCCGGAAGCTTACCTTACACTCACACTTGCATGCCTCTCATTGTACCCTGCACAAACACATCCCTCCCCCACTATCCTAATACATTCAATGACCCTGTACGCAGGAACATTACTCATCCCACACTCACACTTGCATGCCACTAGCCCTATGCTCGCAGGCACACCCCTCACCCTGCTGAAAAATGCAACATAAAAGTGTCCAAAGTACCGGTTTGCTAATTGCAAAATGGATTCTCAACCACATTCAGTGGTACTTCTCTTATTGAGTTATCATTTTCTGCCTCTACTGCAACAGTTACTGGAAATGTAACCCTTTTGGCTATCGAGAAAGCCAATGCACTGAACTGAACGTGTCTGCCATCCATGAAGCTTGATCCAGTGCAACATCGTTTGGTAAATTTGAAAGTGTCACTAAACTAATTGCGGTATCTTACAAAGAATCTGTGACCTCCCTTACTTCATACCAGTAGGTCTAGTGGAAACATGGCCACGTGCCTACACTAATGATACTAACTCTATCCTATACCTGTTAACCTTTTGCCTCAAAATGGAGGTGGTTAAGAACTAAGTAGATCCCATAGGTCAATGGGGAATGAATACTTTTTTAGAGTGATATAAGTTTAAAAGGCGAGTGAATAGATTCATTGAATATGTCAAGCAAGTGAATAGCTTTAAACAGTGTGTAACGCCAGCCACACGCTATTCTCAATGTCTCATGGAGGGACTCTGCTCATAAGACCTCCCTCCCCCAGTGGTAATGTGTGCTCCATAGAATAAACATGCATGTTCTTCTTTACCATTTTTACGCTCCACCTTGATAATGTAAGCCAAACCCAGGTATCATTTGTAGCCCTCCAGAGGGCCTAATGATGTTAATATTATGTGGTACATACAATAGACAAGGCACTCCGGCTGCCTTCTCCTGTAAAGAAGCGACTAAAATGATTGGTACCAGGGCAGGGTTAGGTTTGACTGCAGCCAATGAAATGACAGAGTGCCAGCCTCAGAACCCAGGAAGTAAACTAGACCACAGTCGGGAGGTACCAAGGTAGCTCCCCCACCAGCGAGAGAAAATGCTAGAAATCTGCAAAGTCAAGCGATGAAACGATGAACTGGACCCATGGCCAGTGGCTTGATCCAAGAATTGCTGCCTGCCCATATACCATCTCCAGCCCTATATTCTAAGCGCTTGTGCATGTTATCGTATCTTGGAAGTGCCATCCCCTCTGTCACCTGGTTAAGCTCAATAAAGGACTTGGATGATCACGCCTGGCCAATAAGAAGAAGCATTGGCACTTGCTTCTTCCTATTGGTAAGGAGTGATCTCCCATGGCACAACAGTTGTTTGCTCCTTCTCTTTTGTGCCCCCTTGGCACTTTTAAATTACTGAAGGGAACAAATCATGCTTGCGCAAAAAGTGTGCTAGTGCAGTCACAAGGATGCATTCTCTCATGTGCATGGGGGTGTGGCCCATGCAATAAGGAAAATCCTTTGCCCTTGCATCCCTCAGACGTGAGTACAATTGGAAAGAAACTGTCAGTAATCCCACTTATGGTGCACCAGATATGAGGTGGTGCAGGGTTAGTTCACCCTCTGACAGTGCCCCTTGGGACAGGAGTGCAGGGGCCACAGGGACATCCAACCATTCCCCTGCAGGCGGATGCAGTCACTCACTAAACCCGTCTGTATGGGGATACCAACCCTCTCCTCAAAGAGCTGCAGGTCCTCCTTAATTAAAAACAGACCATGATTTGAAATTGCCAAATTGCACTCTGTGCTGTGCCTAGTCAGTGCACGCGTGAACATGCGCCTGCCTGGGACAGCTGTCCGAGTCTGTGGTGGGCACGCCCCATGAAGGATGTGCTCTGCATTATCTGCAATTGGGCATCAGGATTGGTCAAAGAGAATGCCCATCGCACCATTAGCACCAGAGTGCACCAAATGTACAAAACAGAGCTGAAAGTAGCAAAAGCAGCAGGAGAAGCAATGACGTATGGATTCACGATTCAGAAAAGGAAGAATGAATCATATGCTCAGATCAAGCCTAAAAATAGTTTGCCTAATGGTTGCTGTGCGTTAATGGTCTATGCAAGTGTGAGAATGCATTAATAATGTAATACATAATATGTATCCATTAAATATAAGTATTCACTTGGTATATGAATATAATACCATTCATGCCAATCTGCCTGTTTATTTGCCACTGTTGAGCACTTACTGTGTGAAACACTGCAAGAGCTCACATGGTTATAAAAGTTCAGGCAATCCCATAGCACGACAAACGAACAAGTTCAGACCTCAAATATAAGAATACAGGGGCATATTATCAAGGGCCCTATCGCCGCTTTAGCAGCACTTTTTGCCGCTAAAGCGGCGATATTTCTATCGCCCTATCAGCAAGCTGTCGCTAACAGGTGTTAGCGACAGCTTTTAGGCGATAGCGATTGGTTTGGGTGCCGCTTTGCATGTCAGCGATATTTATCGCTAATGACATGCAAAGTAGGCGTTCCCAACCCAAAGACCACGAAAACAGCCGCTAACAGGTCTATCGCCTATTAGCAATGAGGGCTCGGACTCCGGTTAGCGATGTAAAAATCGCGCTAACCGGGGTCATCGCTGCTTTTTTTACACCTGCTAATTTCCTGACTTATGCATACTTTACATGGGGGTGGATTATGCTGATACGACCCTGTGGTCGTATCAGCAAGGTTTCCGCTGTTTCTCATGCAACATCGCTGGTTTTGTAGCGATGTTGGCCCATTTTTCCCACTATCGCTGGAATATTATTCGCCATAGCGCTAATTGTTGCTAATACAGCGTTAGCGTGGCAAAATATTCCAGCGATAGCCAGCGATAAAAAGTTTCGCGCTAAGCGCGCTCTGCGATATTTATCGCAGTTTGTTACTAATATGGCCCACAGTTCCGTATCCGCTAAAGAGTTTGGAGGATGAATGTATAGTCTACGTAACAGTTTCAAAGGACCTCAAAATGCCATCAGCAACACGTGGCATGCTTCATTCATCCTCGGGTTGCTCCAGTGTGAATGGACATCTACTGGTCCTGGCAGAATCTGTAGGGTGGTGTGCATTTATATATGTCTATGAGGTATGATGCTGTCAAACAAGTATAGTTCCTTATACTATCCCTTCTGTATTGACACACCCTGAGTCTCACCGGAAAATGTAGGCTCACCCTTATGCTACACTGTGAGCATGTCATGTAAGAGTGAGTATGTCAATGTTATAATAACTCTCCTGCCATAAATGTATAAATAAACACCAGGAACTGTTTATTAGCCCCTACTGTCAGGTTAAGTTGACATGTTTCTGCGCTTTTTGACTGTTCCTAATGCACCATGTGCATTCATCGGGACAAAAACAAGTGACTTAAGTGTGAGATTTATTTTCATCACAATGTAGGATGACGAACTCTAGGCATTTTGCAAAGGATATCATGGTGGTTCCATCCATTCGATGTACAAATTGGGTGCTTGGTACCTGCAAAACACAGTTACCCCCATTATCTGAACCCACTTCCCTGCAGTCGATTTTTTATATTTTGTAATGCTGCATTTGATGTTATTTTTTTTAAATAGCTAACTTGTTGATTTTCTTTATTAAATTGTAAATCTAAGTTGAACAATAAAACAATTGAAAGATTAATTAAAATGGAGAAGATATTGCCATGGAAACTGGTCAGTTTTAAATAACGGGCTGGAGAAGGGACTATTTTCTTGCCATTTTATTTTCCATGCATTCGTTTTAAGGCATCTTTTTTTAAACTGTTATTTAGAGCTGAATGAAGAGGGATTTGCATTCCGCAGTCTCCTTTTCTGCTTCATTTGATCACCCACTAATCCAATTATATGTAATAAAATCCAGTGGGATGCAATAGGGTCCAGATCTTCAAAATCTCTGAATGCACCTGGAAGTAATTATCGTTAAAGAGAAGGCCATTGTCCTCTTCTTTGTCCAAAGGCAGCTTTTGCTAAGAAAATTTGGATAGGAAAAAATAGATTCTAATGTCAGCTTTTGTATTTATAGGTAAATATATTATGGTTTTGAAAGTATGTTTTTTTCTATATCATTTATCTGCTATACTAAGTTTTTGCTTTTGTGTTTGTGTGTTTTGTTATAGAGGCAGTTTGCTGTAATGTACTTTATTGTCATCGCTATGCACTGTAATACATAATTGAATTATTCGTATGCTTTCCTGTATCAACGAATTTGATCTTTGAAAAAACAAAGAATGCTTTGACGAATAACTATAACAATCAGGGCAAACAAAATTAATAATTCATAATGAAGATTTTTTTCAAATGTATGTATTAAATGAATAAGAATGAGGAGCTCAAAATAAACAATGCAATGATGACGAAGATGCAGCACCAGCCTCAACTTACACTTACTCTACGGCTCCCACCTGCTCAACACCTACGTCTAACTCTACAGCTACACTTATCCCTGCGTCTACATCTGTCTCCAGACCTACCTCTACTTCTACTTCTATACCTACATCTATCATGTCTACTAAAAACTCTGCACCCTTCTCCACCTCTACACCGCGTCTCCTTCTATTTCTACCTCTGCACTGGCAGATACTTCTTCACCTATGTCGAACCATACAGCTACACGTACAACAAGTGCTTCAACTGCCTCTATAACTTCCTTTACATCTACCTCTACACTTTACACTGACCACTAACTACCTCTACACATGCCTCTCCACCTAGGTCTACACCTAACCGTACCTATGGTTTCTTCATTATCACATAATGTCCATGAATTACACTTGTGTCCACTGCAATAGCAAGCACTTTCTTCTGCCAGTCAAAATGAAGATCAGGTTCCAGAATCATGTGACTTGATTGCATCTCACATGAAAGGGTTGGACCATCTTTGGTCTGCACTGTAGACACTCGATTGTCTCCCAAGCGAACAAAGAGAAGGACTGAAGATTCTTTTTCTGATGTACATGACCCTACACCTCGCTACCTCACCAACATAATGTCTTACTCGTCCACCAGATGCCTCAGTTCACCTAGCCAAAATGGAATCTCAGTCCAGCGACTGAGATGGGCTAGATATCTGCAAGAACAAGGCTTCTTTGTCTGCCACACCGAGCCTCTTCTTCTTTACATCGAAGCAGACTTGGTAAAATAAATGAAAGGCCTACAATTTCACCTGTTCCAGCACGTAGACGGTCTGCATTGCAATTGACTGCCTCACACACCTGTGACTGATAACATTTACAGGCCGAGCCCAAGTCTGTGTCAGTCTCTTGACACAAACATTCCACTAACTCTGATAACCCCTAGCCAGGGAGTATGAGTTCTGCAGCAAAACAATACAATACAATAAATACTGGTGCAAGAGATGAGGATGCTCTTATGAGCATATCAACCACAAACCTAACTCACACCAAACAGGAACCGATTTCTATCAGTCACCCATTGCATTCTGGCTTGGAGAACTCTTGTTACAGGACACAGCAATGAAGTACCTAATTGGAAATCATCATTCTTTTACTTCGGTTTCGTTTAGTTGAAATAGCGTGGTCTGACTCCAGATGTGTCTTCCATAGGTGGAACATCTCATTTCAAGTGGGAAGTTGGAACCCAGTAGCGCATAAAGTCCCACATGTGGGCCACCATGATGTACTTAATAGCATACATAAATGGAAATACCACATGTACATGTACTCATCTAAAGCGCGTGGACACCAACACATTTATTTTTACTTCATCAACACATGGGGTAAAATCACAGGTTGTATTACCACATGTACCAATAGTTATGATGACGTGCCAAAAATCTCTGGAAATGACTGAATTGCCATTGAAAGCAATCCAAATGCAGTTGGTTATTACATTTCGCTCAAATTGGTCAAAACTACTGATGTGAATAAAAAAAAGCCACACAAAGATGTACATTAAACAGATATGTAGTACACACTCAGCAGGATCCATAATATACAAAGTTCAACATGGCATGTGCATAATGCTCTGCTACACTTACTATCATTAAACATAAAACACACACATAAAATCCATATAAAAAGCACCCAAATCAACACCTACCACAAAGGGGCAACTCACCAGAGCACTCCCCATAAAAAAACTGTTGTACCAGAAACACTCATACTCTTCAGTAGGCTGGACATTTCTTAGTAGTGCACCAATTCTCTCTATGGTAGAACATGACCTGTCTCTGTAGCAAGAAACATAAAACCAAAGCAGGGCGCTGTGGGATAAATTCTTAGCTACATAGGACTTGGAAAAAACCCCGCAATATGACAAATGCATGTACATGATCAATCCAATCCAACCATTACAGTAATAAGGGAAGAACTACAGCCCATCGTAAACATGCACAATGCAGTCCCACATTGGTGAAATTATTGACTTCTAAGTTTCTGTGCCAGTGAGTCCTTTTTGCACATGGCTGCGGTAGCTGATGCAATCTCCCAAATCCTGGCACGGGACATGCATGCACTGCTTGGCATGTTGCCCAGCACTTCATGTTCTTCATTATTCACAGACAGGTAATGCAGTGAAGGCCATATTTTATGCCCATCATAGTGTCTTCAATCTTGAAGGTGGAAAATAATTCATGTTTTCCCCACTCCTGTTCCTACAGGTCATAAAGCAAGTGCACGAGGATTAAAGATATGGCATGCCTTGAGCAAATTGATGACAAGGGAAGAGGTGTGGCACAGCGGCCAGGGCGACTGACTCCGGAATCCGGGGGCTCACGGTTCGAACACCGGCGCCGGCGGCAGATCAGCCCAGCACCATGTGACTCTGGGCAATAGCTCGCTTAATCTTCCCGACGGCCCCCAGCACCTTGACACCCTCGGGTAATTGTTTGCGCTTTACAAATGCTGGACATTTACATTTACAAGTTGTGATCCTTTCTGAATAAAGCATTGTGGCCAGTTTCCTTGGTTACAGCCAAGATATGAAAACCCTGTGAAGTGCTGGATACTGCACACTATGGAAATTCAACATATTTGCATTACTTGGCTTCTAGCTACAGAAGACGCAGTACCAGCCACCTCGTCCCCCTGCTAATTATACAGTGATTTCAGCACTTAAATGGCCAACAGGTACCGGTGTACAGAGTGATGAGGCATGACTGGTGCAAAGGCAATCTCTCAAGATGCAAGATCAATGCACTACAACCTTATTGGGCATGCCACATTGTTCCACAGAGAAGATGGAATGTAATTTACACGTTTCTACATGATATCCCTCAACATCATGGAAGGATTGCATCAGGGTATTACAAATGTCAGGACCGAGCCAAGTCGCAAAATTGTGTGTCTTTTGCTTCCTCGTCCTAAGTGCGCCGGGTATGCCCAGACATGGGCCCCGGGCTCACTGTGCCACTGGATTCAAGTTATCCTGGCTGATGAGGGGTGAAACCCCTAACCTGGTCCTAGGATGCTTGTTTCCGGTCCAGGGAGGACCTGGCTTGGCAGTTCGGGCTGGACTGTTCCCATGAGGCACAGGGTCAAGACTGATTTGCATATAGCCAGGTCTAAACTGGGGTGGCATGGTGAGCAAAAGAATGATGGATTTAAACCAGATCTCTTGACTGGGGGTGAATGTTTTGATTTGTTCTGCTCTGTCCATTAATTGTGTGTCTTTTGCTTTCTCGCCCTAAGTGCGCCGGGCATGCCTAGACGTGGGTCCCGGGCTCACTGTGCCGCTGGATTCAAGCTATCCTGGCTGATGAGGGGTGAAACCCTGAAACCAGTCCTAGGATGCTTGTTTCTGGTCCAGGGAGGACCTGGCTTGGCAGTTCGGGCCTGACTGTTCCCATGAGGCACAGGGTCAAGACTGATTTGCATATGGCCGGGTCTAAACTGGGGTGGCATAGTGAGCAAAAGAATGATGGATTTAACCCAGATCTCTTGACTGGGGGTGAATGTTTTGATTTGTTCTGCCTTCCGTCCATCAATTGTGTGTCTTTTAAGTCACAAAATTGAGGCATATGATCACGGTGTGCATTACATGCTATTGCCTGCTGTAGAGCACATCAGCTGTAAACCAGACCATGCAACAGAAGAAAGGTCTGATATCAAAACAAAGACATGGAAATATGTGACTGCATGTGGAACATGCCAGAACAACAGAAAATATGAATACTGTATGAGCCTGAAAAACTGTGCTGTGTTAATATATGTTTATGCTATAGAACATGGAAAAGATCTGAAGGGTGCACATGCCAGATGGAGACAACAGTGACTCAACAAGACATAATAGGAACCTTTGAGGTTTTAAAGATGTGTAGTTGATGCAGATGGGACTGCCATCGGGTTGGATCTTTCAAACAATTGCTTCTGATGTGGCATACACCCTCTAATAACACATAAACGCTTTCACTTTGTTTACCTTTAGTACCCTTAGCAGTCTTTTTGTTCTATTTCATTTGTACAGTACCTGCTCGCACCTCCAAATAGCAAAGCAGGAAATCAGATCGTCCCATTCTTTTACTGTCTCTCTCCAGGTAGGTTTCTCTTAGTTCTATCTTATTTTATTTAATGCGATTTTATATAGTACGAACATTACCCGAAAGTGTCAGAGCGCTTTACAAAAGAACCAGTTGCGTTACATAAGGACTTTGGATTACATGAGTTGCATGAGAGATACAAACAGAAAAAAATTTGCAAATGTACAAGGTGTAAAGACACTCAAGGAAGAGATAAGAACAGGAAAAAATTGCACATGTACAAGTTGTAAAGTCACTCAAGGAAGGGATACAAACAGAAAAACTCTAAAATCACATAGGAATGGTAGTAAGTACAAAGGTCTACTACATATACTAGTGGTTAGAGTTCTATATATACAAATAGTAAATTCACACAGCAATTAGGCTTGGACAATTATATAATACATATTTACAAATATATATATATTTAAGGCAGACCAGCAAAAAGAGAAAAACGATCAAGGGTCATCAGGAGGAGTCGTGAGGGGAAAAGGAACGGAACAAAGGTCAGACAAAATGGCGGGTCCGGGTCGTTGGTATAGACGGAGACCATCTCCCAAAAAAAAAAAATGGCGGGATGCACAAAAGTCACCAAAGTCAAGAATCCAGAAGAAGAACACAGAGAGCAGGATTCCATTGAGTAGAGTCAGAGGGGGGACGCAGCATAGGAAAGGATACCCTGGCGAGGGACTGGTTGTTTGAGATGGGCCGGAGTTATCACGAGGCATTATGTCCTCCGCAGGCGCCATTTTGAAGTCAGGCAGCGCCGATTCCAGTTTGACTCAGAGTTCGGGGGAGCTGGTATATAAACATTGCCCTGCATGTCTCGCCCGTTTTTGTGCCTGCCGCCGCCCCCAGATAGCCGTTACAATGCTTTATATGCAGTAGGCCGCACCTCGCCCAGCTCCACTGCCGTGATCAGTCCTCGGGTCCCCAACCGAAGGGAGAGGGCTATGATTCACTATCGAATAAACAAGGTAGGAAACAGTAACATTATGCATGTTAGTCACTGCAGGGTTCACTCCAAAGGCTTGCTATTAGTCTGCACTGCTTTCTTTAGTGGTCCCGCCTTGTTAGCTGCAGCATTGGCCGGAACTGTGCACACCAAGGGAGAAGGGTGTGGTTTCCACACAGAGACATTCACCTGCTTCCAGATAACAGACATGATTCGACAGCGCATCTATAGGATCAAGAAAGGCGGTCCTGGGGCCTATCTAGACATCTAACTTCCCATATTAGTTGAAGACTTTGTAAAGACGTCAGCATATTTAAAGCCCCAGCTTTAGCAGGATTCTTACTTTCAACCTGCAATTGCAATGGACGGAAGGAAATGTACTCAGAAAAGGTAAAACATAGAGGAATCAGTCTCTTCTCCTGAAAGACAAGAACGCTGTGTTTCTTTGTTCTTTTATGATTTACAGGCCTTGGTTGACAAGACAGTAGCAGCTGCCTTACAAAGCCAAAAGACAACAATTTATATAATTAATGAGAAGGAAGCTGATCTAAAGACACAGAAAATCGCGTTATCATAGGAAAATGCAATGTTTCCAGGGAGGAACCATCAGGAAGTACAGATGACTTGTTGAATCCTATGTTCCAAGTGGTACTGATGCTCTACCGGTACATAAAGGTAGAAATAATATTCTCTTACAAAAACGGAAAGAAATTGACAAAATAGATTTTTAAGCAATTGGTGCCCTTTGAGGACTTTAATATTGCATTTCTACAGTATGCCAAGGTGATAGCGTTATTTGCAAGCATGTCATCAGCTTAAGCTGCCGAAGGCTCTTTATTTAAAACCAAGGAACACACACAAAGACCATGAGGGGTATTTGAGTTATTTTATATAAATTAAGTCATTTATAAATACCCAAACTGATTTTGTAAGACTGTCAAGACACGGAGTGAAATACACTGTGATATGTGACAAAGTGACATTTAGTGCTCAGTGATACAAAGGTGGTGCGTGATATGTACAAGGTGACTAAAAATATGTACAAAAATTGAATGGCCAGAGATCAGATATTAAAAATCAATGATTCTGCGAATTAAATGAATAAGTCTTTTCCGCAGAGCCTTTGGACTGGTCCAAGGGATATTGTCGACGTTTCAACCCAGGAACTGCACTACTATCTAGTCAGTGCGGGTCTTCATCAGGACATAGGGGGATGACAGCCTGTAATAGGAAGGCGCATGGGTCAGGTGTGTTCCAAATAGCGTATACTCGAGTTTGTGTAATCAAAAAGCTCAAGCGGGGGCGAGTAACTCACCTAAAAATGCCCAGTTTAGGCGGAACGGGCGCGCAGGCACTTGCGCCACCTTTTCACGTTGTGACAGTTCATGCACAAGTGGGGCGCGTTTAGGAAGATAAACGCGTGGACGTTTCTAACTAAAGATGAGAGGAGATCACAGAAAATTAGACTAATCCCTCCAATTATTGTCAAAAATACAACGGGATATATACCAGGATAACTCACCCAGTAGAGTATTCTTTAGCGGGGATGCTCTCACTTGGAGCTTCCTTGTGGTAGGCAGATTCTATGGGAAAAGCGGGAATGGGGAAGGGTTAAAACCCTTGTATCTTAAATGGCGATTAATGCTATCACTCGGTACCCTCCCGGTTCGCTCACCTTCTATGATTACTATAGAATGCCTCCAGTCATCTTTGGCGTACTCAGGCGTGAGTCCTGGCATGCCGGTTCGATTCAGCATCTGTAAAGCTGTGTCGGGCTACTAATATGCCATATCGACACGTGATAGACGTGCGCGTGTACGTCGCGTAGTTTGGTGCAGCAGCAGAATGCTAACTCTGCTGGTTGCTGGTTGCTGGGCAACCTCCAGAAATGCTGAGGTTCGTGCGTGACACGTCCACGGTTACGTGTGTGTGTCATGCAATGTTGTTGCTGGTTACAAGCTCGGTTGCTGAGCAACCCATAAGCTATATCAAAGAAGGGATAACACTATTGTCCTGAGAAGTGAATCGTCACTGAGCGTTTGATAGAGTCGCCCGTAATTGCTGATCACACTATGACTGATCTGGGTGAATACAATCTGTCGGCAATTATTGTGACGCAAACATGCACATTCATATTTAAAAATACAGCTTATATACGTAAAAAATAAATTAAAAGTAAAGACAATATTCAGTTGCTATACTTTGATGAATAGGCAATAACGCACAGTCGTTGTAACCAATACAAAATACACAGTGCACTGACACATAGGCACTTATTTACATCGTGTACAGTGTGGCAATGTAGTAAACAAGTAAAATTGCGGCATGTATTTACAATTGGTTAGCACACGGGTTCTTCCTCTTACTCAAATATGTACAACCACACAAATAGGTGTATATGTTCAAAGCACAATTCTCGCTGATCATATTCGCTAAAATGTTTACAGTGAGAGAGACAAGGACATACTTGGATCTGCAAGCCCACAAACTGGTGTTATGTGGTCATAGTGTGATTCTCGCAGATCATATACAGTAAATTGTGCATGTATTTTCGATGAGAGGAACATTGCGTCAGTTGCACTACACAAATGTTGTGGTAATTTTTGCAGGACCACAAATTAGATAATTATCTTCGAAGTAAGTTTCTAGCAGATCATATATGCTAATATGTGTTTGTGCTCAGAACGTGCTCCTCACCAATCATGTGAAAATTTCTTTTGAATAACATAATGATTTGTTCGGTTGTTTAAGGAATATGTGATACCCGACAGAACCATTGTTTTTCTTTACATACGATTGCCCAGGTTCTGAGGGATACTGGGTTCCCCCATTGCTACTAAACTTGAAGGCTCTTTATTGGCAGACTCAGTAGGCAAAAAAGTTGATGACTCTGCGAAAGAGCATATCTTTGTCTTTTGTACAGCACTTTATGCAGCATAAACTTTGCAAGAATTGTTGAAACACTTTCAAACTTTCTTTCAAAAAGTTGATGGCTGTATAGAACTCCTCAGTCCAACTTAGTTGATGGTAATCTTTTTTATCAGACAAGGCATTTGATGGGCTAGCCATCAAGTCAAGGGCTAGAATGGCAGACAGAGGATGCCTATGGTTATAACCATGGAATGCGCATAAATTACTGATATCCCATCTTCCTTTCTATGGCCCTAAGATATTTGGTCCTCAGCAAATGAGAGAAATAGCAGAGAAAAAGAAACTGTTACTACTATTTAAAATACAACAACAAAGACCTAGATAGACAACCCTTTTGAGGGCTAACATGGGATCTGGGAATTGCCGCTGCAGACAAATCCTGACCTGCAGGGCCAACAGTCCCTCTGCATTCTCTGAAAGCCTGACTATGCGGAGAGTGTTGTGGTTCTGTTGAGAGCTTGCCTTAATCATTTCACTGAATATTGGAAAAGATACATCAAAGATCAATGGATACTGAAAATAGTAGAATGAGCTTATTGACTAAAACTCAAAACCTTACCCGCAGCATCTTAATTTCACCAAACTCCTCTACAGAAAGATAAAGTGAACAGGAAGTCCTAACAAAATTTACTCCCAAAATTCAATTGTTGTGCCTTAAAAGAAAGGCATACAGTCATGTACTCAACTCCTCTTCCAAGAAATGAGCCTTCAAAGGAACTAAGACCAATATTGAACATGATCTTTTTCTTGTGTCAAAAACATTTAAAATTATGTCAATAAAATCAATCATCCCACTATTAACTATTGACGATTAGATATCAAATTTGGGTCTGCAAGAGATTTCTAGGTTTATGTTATTATAAACTTTAATAAACTTTTTTAATTTGCCAATACTTTACCCCAGGGCAATCTTTATGATGGCTGTGGACTCTCCCCATGATATAGGGAAAACATTTATTTAATTGAAAAAAATTGCAATTTTTTATTTTAGTTTGAAAATTCTTGTAAATAATATGACATATTTATTTAAGATTTTGAATAAAATGAACATGCTACAGCACTATTCACTTAAATCTGAATTCAATCATTTAAATAAATACAAATTATTTTTGTTTTAATTAAAAAATCAATTCCACGTAGAGTAATATTATTTTTTTATCATGCATTAATAATTATTAAAAGGATGTACAAAAATAAGGAAAATAAATGTAAGTCTATTTTGATAACAATTCATGTTACATCAATTTACAAATTCAAAAAAGGTGTTAAATATTTTATTACTGAATATTTATGTTTTATTTTTACATTTTTAACATGAAATTATATTTATTTGTATCTTTAAATATTTTAAATAATTTAATTTAATATTATTGCCTTTGGAATTTTATTTAATCCTTTACCTCCATGGTTTTCTATGGGAGGGTGCTGTAGCTCAGAAATTGGCCATTTGTGGGGCTGGACTTATTCCAGGTCTGAACTTGATAATTTACTACTGTTTTGGGCCCCCTTTTGGCTGTAGTAAGATTAGAGGTGCAGTTTGTGAATAGCAATGGGCTTACTTTTTTGTTGGTGAGTGCATGCCCCTCCCTAAAATCATCCCTAGCATTCCATAACCCCCTCCCTACTTCTCCCTAAATCTCTACGATTTAGGGGCTAATTACGATGCGTTAGGAAACGGCTCCGACCATTGGTCGGAGCCGTTCCTAACGCATGTAATCAGCCGGTCGGATTCCTTTCCGACCGACCCATTAGGATGGTGTTGGTCGGAAAGGAATCCGACCGGTCATTCGGACTGGCTTCCAATGGGCTCGGAGAGCCCGTCCGTCAGTCAGAATGAGTTCAGTAATCCCAAGGGCGGCTCTTTCCAACCGAGGGATTACGATATCAGATTCCAACAGCCTTTCTGTGCCGGCCTTTCTGACAGAGAAAGGCTGTTGGAAGTTGACTTTTGGGGCCCCCTACATGGCCCCCATGGGTGCAAGGCCTCCGGATAGAGGCCAAGGGGGTCCCTATGGGGCCCCTTGTGGATCCCTGCACCTCTGGACACCTTGAGGTGGCTGCCATTGGTGCAAGGATGAACTGCACCTCCCCGTTTTACAATGAAAGCATGCATTCAGGTTGGAATGCATGCTCCCATTGTAAAGAATAGGAGTGCTACTGAACAGTGTTCAGTTGCATCCTAATTGGTCGGTCAGGACCGCCAACAGGATGTTGGTCGGTCCCAGTACTGAGACAGTGTCGGGTGGACTTAAGTACACCCAACATCATAATTAGGCTCTGAGAGAGGTCGATTCCGATGTCGGTGGGAAGGGCTCTGAATCAGATTCGGGTTTGCTGAATCCGATCCGGAGCCCTTGTTTCCGACCGATTCGTTCCCAGGTCTGAACGACCAAGTACGATGCCTGGATATCATTAGGGCTGACCGAATCGGTTCCAAAAGGCATTCGGACAAGTCAAGTCTTTCCGGAGCCGATTCGTACAGCTCTATGGGCTCGGTTTCCGAGCGAGCGAGTACGATGACCGATTTGGACAGCCTTTCCGATTAGGTTTGCCCGTAATGAAATGGCTGCCGGAATTGGTCTTTGGGGGCCCGTAGCAGACCCCCCTTCACCCCGGGCCCTCTGAATCGGGCCCGTGGGGATACCCATGGGTCCCCCCTTCCCAACCATGCACAGTGTGGCAGGCACCATGAGGTGCCCGCCACAGGATGCAAGGTTTTCCCCAGCCACCCCTTTCTTCAATGGGAGTCCGGCCAAATAGGATCCGGACGCATACAGATGCATCATACTCGTTTGGTCGGACTCCCCCGATCTGAGTCGTACGGAAAGCATTCCGGAACCGATTCGATCGGTATGCTTTCCGAACAAGATCGGAATCGGGCCCTTAGTAGTAAGTATGACCCTTTTTTAAGCCGCCCTCACATTTACTACTAAGGGCCTTATAACGATGTCGGGTGAACCCACGTCCACCCAACACCGTTGCGGAATCGGGACCGACCGACCTCCGGTCGAAGATCGTGACTGTAGCATTACAATGCGACCATAGATGGTGCAGTCACATACTCCCATTTCTCTACGGGAGCTGGTGCTGGTGCTAAGCTCCCATAGAGAAATGGGAGAATCTGTTCATCCCTGCACCATGTGGCAGGCACCTCAGGGTGCCTGTCACACAGTGCAAGTATGAACAGGAAGGCACCATAGGTGCCCCCTTGGCCCTTAAACCGGAGGCCGCAGGTTGAAAGGGTTACAGCAAACAAATGATGGACGGAATGCTGACAATGCAAACATTCTCCCCCAGTCAAAAGATATGGGTTAAATCCATCGTTCTTTTGCCCACTACGCCACCCCAGTTTGGACCCTGCCATATGCAAATCAGTCTTGCATGGGAACAGTCCAGACCGAACTGCCAGGCAAGGTCCTCCCTGGACCCGAAACAAGCATCCTGGGACCGGTTTCAGGGTATGTCACCCTTCTTCAGCCAGGCTAGCTTGAATCCAGTGGCGCAGTGAGCAAGGGACCCACGTCTGGGCATACCCATCCCACTTAGGGCGAAAAGTGTTACAGCAAACAAATGATGGACGGAATGCTGACAATGCAAACATTCTCCCCCAGTCAAAAGATCTGGAATAAATCCATCGTTCTTTTGCCCACAACGCCACCCCAGTTTGGACCCAGCCATATGCAAATCAGTCTTGACCCTGTGCCCGATGGGAACAGTCCAGACCAAACTGCCAGGCCAGGTCCTCCCTGGACCGGAAACAAGCATCCTGGGACTGGTTTCAGGGTATGTCACCCTTCTTCAGCCAGGCTAACTTGAATCCAGTGGCGCAGTGAGCAAGGGACCCACGTTTGGGCATACCCATCCCACTTAGGGCGAAAAGTGTTACAGCAAACAAATGATGGACGGAATGCTGACAATGCAAACATTCTCCCCCAGTCAAAAGATCTGGGTTAAATCTATCGTTCTTTTGCCCACTACGCCACCCCAGTTTGGACCCAGCCATATGCAAATCAGTCTTGACCCTGTGCCCCATGGGAACAGTCCAGACCGAACTGCCAGGCCAGGCCCTCGCTGGACTGGAAACAAGCATCCTGGGACCGGTTTCAGGGTATGTCAACCTTCTTCAGCCAGGCTAGCTTGAATCCAGTGGCGCAGTGAGCAAGGGACCCACGTCTGGGCATACCCATCCCACTTAGGGCGAAAAGTGTTACAGCAAACAAATGATGGACGGAATGCTGACAATGCAAACATTCTCCCCAGTCAAAAGATCTGGGTTAAATCCATCGTTCTTTTGCCCACTACGCCACCCCAGTTTGGACCCAGCCATATGAAAATCAGTCTTGACCCTGTGCCCCATGGGAACAGTCCAGACCGAACTGCCAGGCCAGGTCCTCCCTGGACCGGAAACAAGCATCCTGGGACCGGTTTCAGGGCATGTCACCCTTCTTCAGCCAGGCTAGCTTGAATCCAGTGGCGCAGTGAGCAAGGGACCCACGTCTGGGCATACCCATCCCACTTAGGGCGAAAAGTGTTACAGCAAACCAATGATGGACGGAATGCTGACAATGCAAACATTCTCCCCAGTCAAAAGATCTGGGTTAAATCCATCGTTCTTTTGCCCACTACGCCACCCCAGTTTGGACCCAGCCATATGCAAATCAGTCTTGACCCTGTGCCCCATGGGAACAGTCCAGACTGAACTGCCAGGCCAGGTCCTCCCTGGACCGGAAACAAGCATCATGGGACCGGTTTCAGGGTATGTCACCCTTCTTCAGCCAGGCTAGCTTGAATCCAGTGGCGCAGTGAGCAAGGGACCCACGTCTGGGCATACCCATCCCACTTAGGGCGAAAAGTGTTACAGCAAACAAATGATGGACGGAATGCTGACAATGCAAACATTCTCCCCCAGTCAAAAGATCTGGGTTAAATCCATCGTTCTTTTGCCCACTACGCCACCCCAGTTTGGACCCAGCCATATGCAAATCAGTCTTGACCCTGTGCCCCATGGGAACAGTCCAGACCGAACTGCCAGGCCAGGCCCTCCCTGGACCGGAAACAAGCATCCTGAGACCGGTTTCAGGGTATGTCACCCTTCTTCAGCCAGACTAGCTTGAATCCAGTGGCGCAGTGAGGAAGGGACCCACGTCTGGGCATACCCATCCCACTTAGGGCGAAAAGTGTTACAGCAAACAAATGATGGACGGAATGCTGACAATGCAAACATTCTCCCCCAGTCAAAAGATCTGGGTTAAATCCATCGTTCTTTTGCCCACTACGCCACCCCAGTTTGGACCCAGCCATATGCAAATCAGTCTTGACCCTGTGCCCCATGGGAACAGTCCAGACCGAACTGCCAGGCCAGGCACTCCCTGGACCGGAAACAAGCATCCTGGGACCGGTTTCAGGGTATGTCACCTTTCTTCAGCCAGGCCCTGCTAGGGGCCTACAAAGTCGCTTTCCGACAGGCTTCCCATGTCGGAAAGCCCAACATGGAAAGCCTGTCGGAAACTGACGTCGTAATCCTTATGGTGAAAACGCCATCCATAGGGATTATGGGCAGGCCTCCAACTGGCCGACGGGCCTGGATTGTTTCACTTTCGACCACCTGCATCGTAATGTGGCGGTCGAAACTGAAACCTGCAATGAGACCCAGAAAGTCTCCGAAATGCGGTCGGAGGCTTTCCAGGTCTCATCCTAATGAGGCCCTAAGTAGTAAACTTACATGTATAAGGATTGCCCCACAGAAAAAAGAGAAGACCGGTCCTTCTTACTGCCTCCTGCGCTCTTGTGTGGACATGACCATCTCCGTCAATTATTGCTGATGGACTGTACAGATCTGTTCTATTTTTTCAGACTCGGAATGAAAGATTCTGGAACAGCTCCTGGGTCTGTGATGTCATCATTCGCAGACACTGTAACTTATGCAATTACCAAACAAACACCATTTGCTATTCGTGATCAAAAAAGAATTGCAAAAATTCAATTGTTACTTATAAATAATGAATACAAAAAAATCTCCTATGAATAATGAATACAAAAAAATCGCCATTTGCTATCTAGAACACATTGTATATCACATTTTGCAATTCAAAAGTAGCGATTATCTAAATATCACCAAATCCCCAGACTCCACACTCTTTTGAAGTCAGGAGGTCCATCAGATTTCCTTTCCGGCAGTGGTGCGTCCGCTGGCTGTGTCATCAGAATACTTACTCCGATTACCCAACGGCATCAGACTGCCCACCATATTTACCATAGACAGTCTGCAGCCCTTTTTTCCTGTCTGTCACAGCCAGGATCAAACAAAGTTCGGTCAAGTGACAATCCTTGGATTTAAACCTTGGCCCCATTTTTCAAAGTCCACAGTCTATCTATTATACCAATATCTCCACAATGGACCAATTCATTTTCAATAATTAGTTTTATCTCTTCATCGGTTACTGCCTCCATTCCACTATTGCTCTCTTTTAAAACATTTATTAAAGTTAGTTTTCCTGAGCTATGATGCATTTGCCTTAAAATCTAATGCATTTGCTCTTAGTTTGAAGAACTCAGTTTGGGGTGTCAAGTGACCCCCCAAACCTTCCCTAGGTCACTGTCTATTGCACTATAACCTAGATGCCATTGTTAAAAACCAGATTCTGTGATTTCAATTTTCAAGCTAGCGAGGTTATTATCCACTTGTGGAGCCGCCACTGTGGCAAAAGTAGATTATCTCTGACCTGCCTTTTCCCTGTCAGATCAATTCCCTCCTCCATTTATTTTGGCTATTTGACATTGAGTGCAATTTGACTCACACACATAATTTCATACGCTCCATTTGCAGTTGTTGGTGTATAGGGAGTTGTCAGCGCATTGTAGGTCATTACCCGCTATAATAGTTGTTTTGCACATTCATAAAGGTCAAACTGAAGCACAGTCTGCCTTGGGCAAGAGGAAGCGATTGATATGGAGGATGCTGAATTGTATGTCTTCAGTTAGGGAAATTTGCTTTGCAAACGTTTAGTAGGTAATTGCTCAAGAATCTGAGCGAGACTGCCCCAGCAAAAGCCTTAATACAGAACAGAACATCTCAGTAGGAATAGCAGGCAATGGACAAAAGTGACTGTCCTGACATTTTGTGAAATGCAGTGGTCATGTTATGTTAGTTTTAGTTCAACAGCTTATTTAAAAAATAAAAATACTGGGGGGTGTTGGAGAAGAAAGATCAGACAAAAAGGCTAAAAGGAACTTGCAACAACTAGCATCTCCAATACCTGTGTGGAAATAACTTGCATGACTTCCTGCTATGACTCCAAAACAGCGTTCCAAAATAATGGCTTAACAGCGAGATAGAAGGTGCAAATATAAAAGCTCTTGACTTGCTGAAGATCCTCTGTTAACATCTCCAGCAAGAACATTATACATTCTTTACCATAGTCGAGCAAGCCAACAGAAACATATTTCCAGTAGAAAATCTGAGCTTTCACATTAAAGGAACGATTTTGGAGGAGTGTCCATTATCAGTCACAAAAGATAGTTTGAGAGCAGGACAACGGGTCCTATCCTTTATGCAAGGAAGAAGAGAGAACGTTGTATCTGTCCCTGATGCACAGAAACATGCTTTTAGCAGTATCACATTGAGAAGCATTTGGAGTGCCTGAAATATTCTAATGATATGGCAAACAAGAGGTCTCCCTTCTCTTTGTTGCCAGCCCTGCCAGGTCACATTGACTCAGTTTCCCAGTTTTTGAAAATGAATTCACTTTAATTATTCTACTTAATTCATCTTTTGTTACTTCTGTGCAAATGACTAAATTCAGCATATTATTTGCATATTTCATTTATTTTGTGTTGTAGTATGTAAATAAGGTAAGAAGCACTAAATACATCATAAAACCTAGTAACACTTTAATTAGAACCTTCCATATAGGGTAATAACTAACAAAACTAATACCTACCTACAACCACAATGAAATTTAAAACTAAAATGGTTATGAAATAGGGAAAGACAACTAATTTAAAAAAGGTGTAAATTCGAAACAGTCTAAGCACAAACTGCAGCACAGCTTGTCCACAGCAAAGAAGATCATGACTCTGCCCAGATGGAGGCCCTCCTGCAACTTGGAACATCACTTAGGAAGAAAAGGAACTGCACCCTCAAAGAAAGTTTACTAACTTTGTAAAACCAAAAACAAATACTCTAAACCATCGAATGCCAAAAGGTTAGTACTATTAACCCAGGATTTAGAATTTTGTTTATTATTTGGAAGTACTTAAAGATCAAGAAAGAACACCTATATGTTGCTTTTGTGAACCTGAGGGCTGCATTCGATCTTGTCCCCAGGCTTAAGTTGTGGGAGTCCCCCAGGTCCATGCGAGTACTGGCGCCATTACTTTCTATAATAATGAGGCTCCTCAATAACAATTATGCTCTGGTTCACAATGCACTTAGGGGTTGTACTCATGATTCGCTCAAATTAAACGCTATGTGAATTGAAGTCCTCCTCTTTGCTGACTTCACCATCCTAATCTCAAGTACGCCCATGGGTCCCCAGAACCTGTTGGAAAAATTAAAACAATTCTGTGACTCTGAGGCCCTAAAAAACCATTTTAAGACAAAATACACGGCTATGAATCTGCATAATACCTTTAGGGGAGACTGAGGTTGGGGGGTACCTGTCTGGATAAGTGTTCCGCATCTGATTAATTAGTTATAAGAGTTAAAAGTAGTTTATCCTGGAACCCATACATTGAAAAGAGCAGGGCTGTAATGTTTCATAGTGGGTCAGTGATTCTAAAGACCCACAGTGCCTGTTCTACGAAGCTACCAAACCTGTGTTTCCTGCTTTGGAGATTTATAGAGAGAAGTTCAATCTGCAACCCTCTATGGTGCGAAGATTTGGGGTCAGGAAAATGGTAATGTGCTGACCATACACGAGAACAAATGTGTTAGACCACTAGTCAATGTACCCCAAAGTCCACTTGTTGTTTTTATATTGTGATTTGGGCCTAAAGAAAATCGAACATGTTGCTGTATTTAGGCCCTTGTTCTACTGGATAAGACTGTGTGCAACTCCTGAGCTTTCTGTTTATAAGGATGGTTTTCAGGAGATCTTGGGTTGGTCCATACTGGTACCTTGCTCTGGTTTCACCATGTGAGGGATTGGTTGGGTGCCATAGGGGACAATACCATGTGGTTGGACCCATCTTCTATAGCTTAAGTTTCCAAAGCCAAATTGAAAGAGCAATAGTGGGATTATATAGTGGGCCTCAGTCAAAAGAATGACTTTATGGGCAGCTTATCAGAATTGTTTTTGGAAGTGAAACCATTGGCGGCTTTTGAATCATATTTAGATGAGATCTCACAGATTAAAGCTAAAACCTTCTTTGTTAATTTTGGGCATGGTACTTTAGGAATTAATGAGCAGATGTACATAGGGTATGGTCTGCGTTGACTAAATAACACATTTTTGCTATTTGCTCTTTAGTTATCACAAGCACCCATGTACAAATGTGTCTTTAGCACATTTTGTGATTCTCTGAGGGTTGCAAATAGACCTACCTCATTAAAATTCATGATGTAGGTCTCGGTTTGCAACCAATTGGGAATGGCAAAAATCACAGGGAAGGTGGCCGTCTGGAGTCCGCAGACCACCATGTCTGTAATTGCTCTTCAATAAAGCAGTTTTTTTTTTTAAATCCGTGGGACCACTGCCTGCTCTTAAAACATTTTTTACAAACATTCAAAAAGGGGAAGGTGTCCCTTGGGGAATGGGTTACCATCTACTTAAAGTAGGTGGTAAATTAGAATGTTTTGCGACCACATTTCGGTCGCAAAACATTCACACATACTGCTGTGATTCGGCATTAGGAAAGGACACCCTAAACACACCCCTTCCTATAACCGAATGGCAAACCCAATTTGCAATTCGGTAATAGGTTACCGAATTGCAAATTGAGCCTTTGTACATTGAAAAAGGCCTTTTTTCGTCTGCAAACGGCCCAATTCTGCAAGGTTATCTCTGTTTTGTCAGAGTTAATTTTGAGGCAGCACAAATTCATCCATTCGCTCACAGCCTTCAGACATCCCTTGAACACAGTCAATGCACCCGCCTCCTTCTCCTGGAATGAGATGCGTATCGTGTGCATAAGAGATGACCCTTATGCCCCTTGCCTCCACCAAAATAGCCAAATGGGCCAAGTAGACATTAAAAAGAGTTGGACCCAGAGACGTACCCCACACTCAAGTGGTTTGGCTGAGAATGTGAAGAGGGGGGAACCCTTTGTGATCTGCCCTCCAGATAGGACTTGACCCAGTCCCAGGCTGGGCCTTGGATGCCCACATCCCATAATCCATTCAAGGGAATGGAGTGGGAGACCATATTGAAGGCTGATAACAAGTCAAGAAGGACACCATGCCGAACCATGATCGAGATTGATCTTTATGAATTCAGAGACCTCCAGGTGAGCAGAATCCATGTTGTAGCCGGCACAAAAGCCCAACTGTGTGTCAGAGAGTAGATTGTTGTTTGCCAAAAAATGGGAGAGTTGTCGGGTGAACCACTTCTCCAACATTTTGACAGCAGCCGGCAGCAGGGAGACAGGCCTGAAGTTGTTATGCACCTTGGGTCTGCATTAGCTTTCTTCAGTAGAGGGAGAAGCAGGGTCTGCTTCCAACTCTTGGTGCTATTGCTGCCTCCAGCAATGCGTTATCAATCAATCAATCAGTTTATTGAAGATGGGGTTGATCATTGGTGCAACCAATTTAGGATATCTGAAAAGGACAAGTCGAGACCCAGATTTGCAGCTGGCCAGAAGGGAGGACACGTCCACGAGATTGAGGAGATCAAAATTGAAAAGCAATAGTCCAGGATGGGTATTCCTGTCTGAGATGGGGATTGGAGCCTCTTGTGGGGAAATTTGTTATAAATCACTTGGATTTTATTATAGAAAAAGTCAGAGAGTTCTTCGCACATCATGGCAGAACGAATCAGGTTATTTTGTGAGGCACCAGGTGACAAAAAAGTGTTCATCACTCTAAAGAGTTTGCAAGTTTTATTGGCGGTGATAGAAGATGAAATAAACTCTTTACGCCCCTTGCATACTGCACTACGAAAATTAATTAGCGCTTTTTTTTATAGGTTGCTTTATCATCTAGGTCATAGGATTTTCTACACCTGCGTTCAAGGTGCTTACATTGTGATCGATCTTTTTTTTTAGGGGGAATAAACTAAGGTGCAGAAGGAGTTGATTTCCGTTGGGATACTGCTTTTAAAGGAGTGATGCAGTCAAGGGCTGAGGGCAGCTAGTTATTTACACTGGTCAGGTCAGGGCATACTACCCCTGAAAGTTCGAGCGGGGTTGCCTGTAATGCCTCCCAGAACAGTGATTCCAAAACTTGCCTCCAAGATCCAGAGATTTTTTGCAAAGAGAGCTGCTGTTACATAGGGCAGACCCTGACAATTTTAAAAGGCACTAGGAAGAGATACGACCAAGTCAACTGTGTAACCAGCCTTATCGGTTGGACCTATCACATTTTGAGTTAGGTTAAATCCCTCTAAAGTAGAGAGGAAATGTTTAGCCAACAACCAGTTAGGATCAATAATGTGTAGGATTAAAGTTGCCAAGCAGCAGGAAGTTTGAAAAGAGAGTGGAAAGTTGAGCTATCAAGTTTGTTAGCAGGCTAAGTGATTCGGGTGTACTAGTCTATAAACTAGTAGACCTGTGATTGTGAATTAGGGGTTAGATAAGATAATTTTTTATTGCACAATTACTTAAAATCATTGCAATCATGTTAAGTTAAAATCAAAGCTAAAATACATGGTGTCCAACATTGTGTAAAAACATGAGTCAATTTATGGATCTGTTATTCTTAAGTTAAAAAATTGGTGCGCCAATTAATCAACTTTAAAAACGGGAAGGTGGTGGGGCCGTGGACACAGCTTTTTACATTACAGTTCTATAGAGTTCTCCAAGTCCAACATGGCTTTTACAGCTGTCATATATTTCATAAAGTGTGCGGCTAATCTCTTTATACTATCGCCACCCCCTGCCATATTTAGCCACTCTGCTTATGTGAAGGATTCGGAAGCCAACCGGAATGGAAGTAGCTAAATCTGGGGCAGAGGAATCTGAGAGCCAAGTTTCTGTCAGGAAAAGAAGATTACATTTATTTCCTGAAAGTAGTACACGTTATTTCAAAGGAGTGTTTGGGGAGTGACCAGCAATTGATTAGGATGGCTGAGAGCGAGGTTCCCTCCTGAGCAATGCTGGGACAGGTATTCTCAGCTAGGGGTGATTTAAAATCAGGCACAAGTGACTCAGTTAGGAAATTAAGAACAAAGCCACAGGATGGGCATACCCTTTGGCAGCAGTGCTCAATAGGTCATCTAAGGCAAATTTGTTGCTGCAACAAGTCAAAGTTTGTTGATTATTTTTTGCTAGTAACTCATCTTTAGAGTAGGCAAATGAATAAGGCAGCTTGCTCGATTCACCACAAGCCTGGTTGCTGCTGGACACATTCTGGGTGTGGATGGGTGCAGATGGGCTTGCCTTTGGTGCGCCAGCGGTGCATCCGCTGCGTGTCCGCGGCATATCCTGAGATTTCAACCACTAGAGCGCGACCTGTCAAAAATGGCACCACTGAAGTGGAATCGAGTGAAAGTGAAATACACCCCCAAAATTGGACAAGGCCAAAATTTTAAAGGATTGCTAATGAGATTATTAATGTCATTACTGTGTTCTCTATAAAGGATGTTTAGGTTTACTAAATGTACTTTTTCTGATTTACCAATAAATTAAAAACTTGTTTAAATGAATGTTGAAGTTGTTCTGCTTACTAATAATATATTTATACAAAAATACTAAATTCTTCTGTATATATATATATATATATATATATATACACACACACACACACACACATATGTGTATATATATATATATATATATATATATATGTATATATATATATGTATGCTCAGAATAATGATGATGATGATAATAATAATAATAATAATAATAATAATAATAATAGTAATAATAATAATAATAAAAATCTATACTTATATAACATGTACCTAATTTATCATAGGATTATTACCTTTACTTAATAGTTACATTTTTTTATAAATCTACTTTTAAATGTTAAACATGTTTAATTATTTTTAAAACTGTAAATACATATATTTAAATTAGAAACCATTATAAAATGCTTTAAATATATTTATAAATTAATAAACATTATTTACACATAATAAAACGAATTGACTAATCACTCACTTATTTGTCCTCATAAAAATTAAGACTAATATTTTAATTACTTTAATTCCATAACTAATGTCATTTTAACATACATATTTGTTTGCATAATATACTGAGCATTATACCTAACATACAACTCTAGCATCAAAAACCTCACCCACTTACATTAAAGAAATTAAATATTGTAACCCCAACTCAAATCCATTGCAAAGACTGCTCTAGCATCAAAAATCTTACCAAGATACATTAAAGAAATGAAATATTTTAACACCCAACTCAAATCCATTGCGGAAACTGATTAATATTGAGGAATATCAATTTATATTCTAACTCTAAACTCTCATGCACTGGGAAAGGATATTTACTATTCTAACTCCAAATTATCACCCAATAAGTAAAATACTTAATTTTGGAAAGTTCAGCTATACTATATCAAGTCCAAACCCTGATCCGTTTGTCCAACACAACTACCATTAGGGAAATGTTTACATTTAGGGAGTAAAGATGTACTATTCTAACTCTAACCTTACTACCACTGGGTAAAGGGTTTAATTTTAGGGAGTGTAGACTTACTATCATAACCCCAAGCCCACACCTATTGGGGAAAGAATTAAACTTTTAGAGTCTTATGTAATATTCTAACTCCAACTCAACAGACACTTACTAAATATTTGAACAATAATATATTGTTATTGCATTTAATTAATTAAAAAAAATATATATATATATAGTGAGAGAGAGAGAGGGGTATCTATTATTTTTATTTTTAATAATTCACACTCATGCCCTTTATTACTGAATACCCAGTTGTAAAGATCAATAAGACACAATGAATTAAATAATCAATTAACCAACGTATTATACTAATTACATAATTAATAAATAATTAGTAATGTATACATATCATGAGTGTATTTTTTTAAATGCTTACTAGTGTGCTCCCCAACAAACCAAATAACCTGTAACAAACCTGTAACAAATCATGAACCTAATTATGTTCCAAATCATTAATCAAATCAATACAGAATCAAATAATTAATACATAATTATTAAAATGTACACGTTAAAAATTTATATTTTAAATCACTTCCCTACCTATTCCCCCACAAACCTGCAGATTTTAAAACAAAATGTGTTTCTAGCTCAAACAGATGAAAAGTTACTACAAACTTGGCAAGACAGAATCCTGCACACCGGAAGACCCTTAAAAAGGTTTACTCGTCATCTTTTAGGTCCTTATTGCTGTATTTGGTTGTTAAATTAGTACTAATAACGCTGAAATATTTTCCCGGACAGTAACTATGTGTAAAAATGACAAAATATTGAATTAATAATATCACAAAATGTGCTGCATTAAGCCACATATTTTGCCTTTTCTTGTTGCATAATTTATTAAATCCTGCCACATAATTTTGTTCTCCTCTGCCGCATAATTCTAGTGGCCCTTTATACATGGAGAGTAGGAGGTAAGAAATGTAGGGGGATATTCTCAAGAACGTGTGATAATTACCGCAAAATTAGCTTAACCCATTCGCTGCTAGGCATTTTCCCCCCCTGTGCGAAGCCTTTTTTTGGCTATTTGGGGTAGTGCGCGCTTAGGCCCCTGTAACTTTTTGACCACATAAGGTATCCATGCCAAATTTGCGTCCTTTTCTTCCAACATCATGGGGATTCTAAAGGTACCCAGGGTTTGTGGATTCCCCTGGAGGGGTCCCAGAAATTAGCCAAAATACAGCTACATTTTGTTTTTTTTTGGAAAAATGGGAAAAACGGGCTGCAAATGAAAGCGTCTGGGATTCATCCTGCAAATGTTATCAAAAAAGGGTTTGTGGGGCTGAAATCACCATTTTCCCAGATTTTAGGGAATGACAGACTTTTGTCAGAAAACCAACATTTTTTACACAGTTTTGGCATTTTTCTGGGACATAGCCTATTTTTGCTATTTTTTGTGCTTTCAACCTCCTTCCAGTTAATGGTAGAAATGGGTATGAACGCAATAATAGATCCTAGAAAGCTATACATTTTAGAACAGTAGACAAAATTCTGAATTCAGCAAGGGGTCATTTGTGTAGATCCATCAAGGTTTCTTTATAGAAACTAACAGTTAAATATAGGAAAAATTGAAAATTAGTTGAAAAAACAGCCTTTTGTGTCAACGTTTTCACCTGTAACTTCTTGTAATTATGACAGCTCTTTGAAATCAATATACCGTTACATCCGCTGGACCTTCCTGGTTGTGGGGATATATAGGACTTGTAGGTTCACCAAGAACCAGAGGAACCCAGAGTCAAAAACTGAGTAGCAATTTGCAATGGCTTTTTATTATGTACCGGGTATATAGCAATTATTGTGGGAAAATGTATACATGGAAAAATCGGTATGAAAGACACCTATGTATTTCTGAAATGGGAACAAATTATAGAGTTTAGAAACAGTACATATTTGCACATTTTCGAAATTGGGAATACTCATACTAGCATTATTGGTCATTTTTCAAAATGACTTCTTTTTTACACAATGTCTTTCATTTGGAAGGCAGAAATGCATCAAAAATCAATAGGTAATAACAGTTGCTTTACAAATCTGAATTACCCTAAGTCTCCCGATAAAAATGGTACCTCACTTGTGTGGGTAGGCATAGTGCCCACGACAGGAAATGGCTCAAAACCCAACGTGAACACACCACATTTTCACAATGAAAATGTACCCTTTTTTTGCGAAGTGTTTAGCTGTAGTTTTTGAACACTAGGTCTGCCGGCACCTAGGGAAACCTAGCAAACCTATACATTTTTGAAAACTACACACCCAGGGGAATCCAGGATGGGGTGACTTGACTGCCTCCCACCAGGTTCTGTTACCCAGAATCCCTCGCAAACCTAAAAATTGTCAAAAACCCACATTTTCCCCACATTTCTGTGGTGGAAAGTTCTGGAATCTGCGTGGATCCAGAAATTTCCACCCACCCCGCGTTCCCCAAAGTCTTACGAGAAAAATGGTACCTCACTTGTGTGGGTCGGCCTGGTGCCTGCGACAGGAAACGGCGCAAAACGCAACGTGGTCACACCTCAATTTCGCAGTGAAAAATGACCCTTTTTGGCCAAGTGCCTAGCTGTAGTTTTTGAACCCTACCTCTGCCGGCACCTAGGGAAACCTAGCAAACCTATACATTTTTGAAAACTAGACACCCAGGGGAATCCAGGATGGGGTGACTTGACTGCCTCCGACCAGGTTATGTTACCCAGAATCCCTTGCAAACCTAACAAATTGTCCAAAAAACCACACTTTCCCCACATTTCTGTGGTGGAAAGTTCTGGAATCTGCGTGGATCCACAATTTTCCACCCACCCCGAGTTCCCCAAAGTCTTACGAGAAAAATGGTACCTCACTTGTGTGGGTCGGCCTAGTGCCTGCGACAGGGAACGGCGCAAAACGCAACGTGGTCACACCTCAATTTCGCAGTGAAAAATGACCCTTTTTTGGCAAAGTGCCTAGCTGTCGTTTTTGAACCATAGGTCTGCTGGCACCTAGGAAAACCTAGCAAACCTATACATTTTTGAAAACTAGACACCCAGGGGAATCCAGGATGGGGTGACTTGGCTGCCTCCCACCAGGTTCTGTTACCCAGAATCCCTTGCAAACCTAAAAAATTGTCCAAAAAAACACATTTTCCCCACATTTCTGTGGTGGAAAGTTCTGGAATCTGCGTGGATCCACAATTTTCCACTCAACCCGCGTTCCCCAAAGTCTTACAAGAAAAATGGTACCTCACTTGAGTGGGTCGGCCTAGTGCCTGCGACAGGAAACGGCGCAAAACGCAACGTGGTCACACCTCAATTTCGCTGTGAAAAATGACCCTTTGTTGGCAAAGTGCCTAGCTGTACTTTTTGAACCCTAGCTCTGCCGGCACCTATGGAAACCTAGCAAACCTATACATTTTTGAAAACTAGACACCCAAGGGAATCCAGGATGGGGCGACTTGCTGCCTCCCACCAGGTTCTGTTACCCAGAATCCCTTGCAAACCTAACAAATTGTCAAAAAAACCACACTTTCCCCACATTTCTGTGGTGGAAAGTTCTGGAATCTGCGTGGATCCACAATTTTCCACCCACCCCGAGTTCCCCAAAGTCTTACGAGAAAAATGGTACCTCACTTGTGTGGGTCGGCCTAGTGCCTGCGACAGGGAACGGCGCAAAACACAACGTGGTCACACCTCAATTTCGCAGTGAAAAATGACCCTTTTTTGGCAAAGTGCCTAGCTGTCGTTTTTGAACCATAGGTCTGCTGGCACCTAGGGAAACCTAGCAAACCTATACATTTTTGAAAACTACACACCCAGGGGAATCCAGGATGGGGTGACTTGACTGCCTCCCACCAGGTTCTGTTACCCAGAATCCCTCGCAAACCTAAACAATTGTCAAAAAACCCACATTTTCCCCACATTTCTGTGGTGGAAAGTTCTGGAATCTGCGTGGATCCAGAAATTTCCACCCACCCCGCGTTCCCCAAAGTCTTACGAGAAAAATGGTACCTCACTTGTGTGGGTCGGCCTGGTGCCTGCGACAGGAAACGGCGCAAAACGCAACGTGGTCACACCTCAATTTCGCAGTGAAAAATGACCCTTTTTTGGCCAAGTGCCTAGCTGTAGTTTTTGAACCCTACCTCTGCCGGCACCTAGGGAAACCTAGCAAACCTATAAATTTTTGAAAACTAGACACCCAGGGGAATCCAGGATGGGGTGACTTGACTGCCTCCCACCAGGTTATGTTACCCAGAATCCCTTGCAAACCTAACAAATTGTCAAAAAAACCACACTTTTCCCACATTTCTGTGGTGGAAAGTTCTGGAATCTGCGTGGATCCACAATTTTCCACCCACCCCGAGTTCCCAAAGTCTTACGAGAAAAATGGTACCTCACTTGTGTGGGTCGGCCTAGTGCCTGCGACAGGGAACGGCGCAAAACGCAACGTGGTCACACCTCAATTTCGCAGTGAAAAATGACCCTTTTTGGCAAAGTGCCTAGCTGTCGTTTTTGAACCATAGGTCTGCTGGCACCTAGGAAAACCTAGCAAACCTATACATTTTTGAAAACTAGACACCCAGGGGAATCCAGGATGGGGTGACTTGGCTGCCTCCCACCAGGTTCTGTTACCCAGAATCCCTTGCAAACCTAAAAAATTGTCCAAAAAAACAAATTTTCCCCACATTTCTGTGGTGGAAAGTTCTGGAATCTGCGTGGATCCACAATTTTCCACTCAACCCGCGTTCCCCAAAGTCTTACAAGAAAAATGGTACCTCACTTGAGTGGGTCGGCCTAGTGCCTGCGACAGGAAACGGCGCAAAACGCAACGTGGTCACACCTCAATTTCGCTGTGAAATATGACCCTTTGTTGGCAAAGTGCCTAGCTGTACTTTTTGAACCCTAGCTCTGCCGGCACCTATGGAAACCTAGCAAACCTATACATTTTTGAAAACTAGACACCCAGGGGAATCCAGGATGGGGCGACTTGACTGCCTCCCACCAGGTTCTGTTACCCAGAATCCCTTGCAAACTTAAAAAAGTGTAAAAAAAAACACATTTTCCCCACATTTCTGTGGTGGAAAGTTCTGGAATCTGCGTGGATCCACAAATTTCCACCCACCCCGCGTTCCCCAAAGTCTTATGAGAAAAATGGTACCTCACTTGTGTGGTCGGCCTAGTGCCTGCAACAGGAAACGGCGCAAAACGCAACGTGGTCACACCTCAATTTCGCAGTGAAAAATGACCCTTTTTTGGCCAAGTGCCTAGCTGTAGTTTTTGAACCGTACCTCTGCCGGCACCTAGGGAAACCTAGCAAACCTATACATTTTTGAAAACTAGACACCCAGGGGAATCCAGGATGGGGTGACTTGACTGCCTCCCACCAGGTTATGTTACCCAGAATCCCTTGCAAACCTAACAAATTGTCAAAAAAAACACACTTTCCCCACATTTCTGTGGTGGAAAGTTCTGGAATCTGCATGGATCCACAATTTTCCACCCACCCCGAGTTCCCCAAAGTCTTACGAGAAAAATGGTTCCTTCACTTGTGTGGGTCGGCCTAGTGCCTGCGACAGGGAACGGCGCAAAACGCAACGTGGTCACACCTCAATTTCGCAGTGAAAAATGACCCTTTTTTGGCAAAGGGCCTAGCTGTCGTTTTTGAACCATAGGTCTGCTGGCACCTAGGAAAACCTAGCAAACCTATACATTTTTGAAAACTAGACACCCAGGGGAATCCAGGATGGGGTGACTTGGCTGCCTCCCACCAGGTTCTGTTACCCAGAATCCCTTGCAAACCTAAAAAATTGTCCAAAAAAACACATTTTCCCCACATTTCTGTGGTGGAAAGTTCTGGAATCTGCGTGGATCCACAATTTTCCACTCAACCCGCGTTCCCCAAAGTCTTACAAGAAAAATGGTACCTCACTTGAGTGGGTCGGCCTAGTGCCTGCGACAGGAAACGGCGCAAAACGCAACGTGGTCACACCTCAATTTCGCTGTGAAAAATGACCCTTTGTTGGCAAAGTGCCTAGCTGTACTTTTTGAACTCTAGCTCTGCCGGCACCTATGGAAACCTAGCAAACCTATACATTTTTGAAAACTAGACACCCAGGGAAATCCAGGATGGGGCGACTTGACTGCCTCCCACCAGGTTCTGTTACCCAGAATCCCTTGCAAACTTAAAAAATTGTAAAAAAAACCACATTTTCCCCACATTTCCGTGGTGGAAAGTTCTGGAATCTGCGTGGATCCACAAATTTCCACCCACCCCGCGTTCCCCAAAGCCTTCCGAGAAAAATGGTACCTCACTTGTGTGGGTCGGCCTAGTGCCCGCGACAGGAAACGGCGCAAAACGCAACGTGGTCACACCTCAATTTCGCAGTGAAGAAATTACCCTTTTTTTGCAAAGTGCCTAGCTGTAGTTTTTGAACCCTACCTCTGCCGACACCTAGGGAAACCTAGCAAACCTATACATTTTTGAAAACTAGACACCCAGGGGAATCCAGGATGGGGTGACTTGACTGCCTCCCACCAGGTTCTGTTACCCAGAATCCCTTGCAAACCTAAAAAAGTGTCAAAAAACCCACATTTCCCCCACATTTCTGTGGTGGAAAGTTCTGGAATCTGCGTGGATCCACAAATTTCTGCCCACCTCGCGTTCCCCAAAGTCTTACGAGAAAATGGTACCTCACTTGTGTGGGTCGGCCTAGTGCCTGCGACAGGAAACTGCGCAAAACGCAACGTGGTCACACCTCAATTTCGCAGTGAAAAATGACCCTTTTTTGGCAAAGTGCCTAACTGTAGTTTTTGAACCCTAGCTCTGCCGGAACCTATGGAAACCTAGCAAACCTATACATTTTTGAAAACTAGACACCCAGGGGAATCCAGGATGGGGCGACTTGACTGCCTCCCACCAGGTTCTGTTACCCAGAATCCCTTGCAAACTTAAAAAATTGTCCAAAAAAACACATTTTCCCCACATTTCTGTGGTGGAAAGTTCTGGAATCTGCGTGGATCCACAAATTTCCACCCACCCTGCGTTCCCCAAAGTCTTATGAGAAAAATGGTACATCACTTGTTTGGGTCGGCCTAGTGCCTGCGACAGGAAACGGCGCAAAACGCAACGTGGTCACACCTCAATTTCGCAGTGAAAAATGACCCTTTTTTTGCAAAGTGCCTAGCTGTAGTTTTTTAACCCTACCTCTGCCGGCACCTAGGGAAACCTAGCAAACCTATACATTTTTGAAAACTAGACACCCAGGGGAATCTAGGATGGGGTGAGTTGACTGCCTCCCACCAGGTTCTGTTACCCAGAATCCCTTGCAAACCTAATAAATTGTCCAAAAAAACACATTTTCCCCACATTTCTGTGGTGGAAAGTTCTGGAATCTGCGTGGATCCACAAATTTCCACCCACCCCGCGTTCCCCAAAGTCTTCCGAGAAAAATGGTACCTCACTTGTGTGGGTCGGCCTAGTGCCCGCGACAGGAAATGGCGCAAAACGCAACGTGGTCACACCTCAATTTCGCAGTGAAAAATGACCCTTTTTTTGCAAAGTGCCTAGCTGTAGTTTTTTAATCCTACCTCTGCCGGCACCTAAGGAAACCTAGCAAACCTATACATTTTTGAAAACTAGACACCCAGGGGAATCCAGGATGGGGTGACTTGACTGCCTCCCACCAGGTTCTGTTACCCAGAATCCCTTGCAAACCTAACAAATTGTCAAAAAAACCACATTTTCCCCACATTTCTGTGGTGGAAAGTTCTGGAATCTGCGTGGCTCCACAAATTTCCACCCACCCCGCGTTCCCCAAAGTCTTATGAGAAAAATGGTACCTCACTTGTGTGGGTCGGCCTAGTGCCTGCGACAGGAAACGGCGCAAAACGCAACGTGGTCACACCTCAATTTCGCAGTGAAAAATTACCCTTTTTTGGCAAAGTGCCTAGCTGTAGTTTTTGAACCCTAGCTCTGCCGGCACCTAGGGAAACCTAGAAAACCTATACATTTTTGAAAACTAGACACCCAGGGGAATCCAGGATGGGGTGACTTGACTGACCTCCCACCAGGTTCTGTTACCCAGAATCCCTTGCAAACCTAATAAATTGTCCAAAAAAAAACATTTTCCCCACATTTTTGTGGTGGAAAGTTCTGGAATCTGTGTGGATCCACAAATTTCCACCCACCCCGCGTTCCCCAAAGTCTTCCGAGAAAAATGGTACCTCACTTGTGTGGGTCGGCCTAGTGCCCGCGACAGGAAACGGCGCAAAACGCAACGTGGCCACACCTCAATTTCGCAGTGAAAAATGACCCTTTTTTGGCAAAGTGCCTAGCTGTAGTTTTTGAACCCTAGCTCTGCCGGCACCTAGGGAAACCTAGCAAACCTATACATTTTTGAAAACTAGACACCCAGGGGAATCCAGGATGGGGTGACTTGACTGCCTCCCACCAGGTTCTGTTACCCAGAATCCCTTGCAAACCTAAACAATTGTCAAAAAAAACACATTTTCCCCACATTTTTGTGGTGGAAAGTTCTGGAATCTGCGTGGATCCACAAATTTCCACCCACCCCGCGTTCCTCAACGTCTTCCGAGAAAAATGGTACCTCACTTGTGCCCACGACAGGAAACGGCGCAAAATGCAACGTGGACACACCTCAATTTTGCAGTGAAAAATGACCCTTTTTTGGCAAAGTGCCTAGCTGTAGTTTGCGAACCCTAGCTCTGCCGGCACCTAGGGAAACCTACCAAACACACACATTTCTGAAAAGTAGACACCCGGGGGCTTCCAGGGAGGTATGGCTTGTGTGGATACCCCAACTTTTCCTTACCCAGAATCCCCTGCAAACCTCATTTTTAGCTGAAAAAAAATCACTTTCCCACACAAAAATATCTGAAAAAAGTGATTTTTTCAGCTAAAATTGCGGTTATGCAAGGGATTCTGGGTAAGGAAACGTTGGGGGATCCACGCAAGCCATACCTCCTTGGAAGCCCCCGGGTGTCTAGTTTTCAGAAATGTGTGGGTTTGGTAGGTTTCCCTCGATGGCCGCCGAGCACGGGGCCAAAAACCCAGGTGACCCCCCTTGCAAAACCAGGTGGTTTTGAGATAGGCAATTTTGATGTCGCCTCACTACGTTTTGGGCCCTTGCCTGTCGCGGGTACTTGGGCCTCCCACACAAGTGAGGCACCATTTCTATCGGGAGACCTGGGGGAACGCTGGGTGGTAGGAAATTTGTGTGAGCCCGGTGATGCCACACTTTCCCACACAAAAATGTCTGAAAAAAGTGATTTTTTCAGCTAAAATTGAGGTTTGCAAGGGATTCTGGGTAAGGAAACGTTGGGGATCCATGCAAGCCGTACCTCGTTGGAAGCCCCCGGGTGTCTAGTTTTCAGAAATGTGTGGGTTTGGTAGGTTTCCCTAGATGGCCGCCGAGCACGGGACCAAACACTCAGGTGGCCCCCCTTGCAAAACCAAATCGTTTTGACATAATTATGTGTTTATTTCTGCAGCATGAGAATTTTAAGCACAAAATTGCAAGGAAAATGTGACAGACATTTTTAAGTTTGCAGGACATTGTGGATAAAATAACTTGTTGGAATTCACAAGAGAGACATCACCATGTACTCCCATGGGTTAACGATAATATCTACAGATGGTAGGTTATTCTTAGATGGAATGTACACCTTGGCAGAGAGACTAAAAAGACAAAGATTCCTGCACAGCCATCTATTCCTCAAACACACACACATACTGGTTGGATTTGGCACGAGGGCGAGTGATGGTTCAGTATATAAAATTTTATTAACAAGAGATTTCACAAAAATGAAATGCACTGTCAATAATTAAATGCACAAAAACTGAACCAGTGACTCGCGGCTCGTGAGTTGTAAAGCCACGGCAAGGCACCAACCATTTTACAGGCCATTCACACACCTTTCATACGTGATACACACAAGACCATTCACACCACCAGGCACAAAACCAACACATCACAACATTCGCAAAAGGGACAAGGTACACCCTGCTTCAGAAAGACAAAAAGACAAATATTACTGCACAGCCATCTAATCCTCAAGCACACACACATACTGGTTGGATTTGGCACGAGGGTGAGTGATGGTTCAGTATATACAATTGTATTAGCAAGTGATTTCTCAAAAATGAAATGCACTGTTAATAATTGAAAGGACGAGAAACTGAACCATTGACTCACAGCTCGTGAGCTGTAAAGCCACAACAAGGCACCGACCTCTTTACAGGCCATTCATACACCTTTCATACGTGTGACACATACAAAACATTCACACCACCAGCCGCGGGCCCATCACATTACAACACTCACACCAGCAGAAAGCGCCATTCAAGGGCCCATCACTTTCACACGCCCACATTCCTGACACAGCAACTACACAAACTGATGGATTGCGTGGAGTGGCGCTCAGCTAGCAGTGTGTGTAGTGACCAGCAGCAAGTCACTACTCACACACCGCCAGCCGAGCGCCAGTCCACGCACACCGCCAGCCAAGCACCAGTCCACGCACAACACCAGCCAAGCGCCAATCCACGCACACCGCCAGCCAAGTGCCAATCCACGCACACCGCATGCCAAGCACCAGTCAACGCACACCGCCAGCCAAGCACCAGTCAACGCACACCGCCAGCCAAGCGCCAATCCACGCACACCGCCAGCCAAGCGCCAGTCCACGCACACCGCCAGCCAAGCGCCAGTTCACGCACACCGCCAGCCAAGCGCCAGTCCACGCACACCGCCAGCCAAGCTCCAGTGCACGCACAACACCAGCCAAGCGCCAATCCACGCACACCGCCAGCCAAGCACCAGTCCACGCACACCGCCAGCCAAGCGCCAGTCCACGCACACCGCCAGCCAAGCGCCAGTCCACGCACACCACCAGCCAAGCGCCAGTTCACGCACACCGCCAGCCAAGCGCCAGTCCACGCACACGCCATCACATTTAGGATTTTTTATACAAAAAAAACACAAACAAATTGCAAATAGATACAAATCTACTAACACAAAATCTGAAACTAAATACATTGCACTAATGCCAACCTTGAAACAGAATACAAATTTTTAAACAATACAGACCAGGCAGTTCACTTTACCACTCATGGATGCTCCCAAAAATTCTTTTGCGTGTGGTACGCTCTAAAACAAGCAGGCACACACAGCCCAGGGTTAGAAGGACACCCGGGGCAGAAAAGACGAGTCTCCTTCCGCAAACCTCTTCGCCAACAAACTCTACATCTCCTAGTGGGAAAGTCTTTTGAAGATGTGGGCGGAATGTAATCAGGAAAGTGGCGATCTTTCAATCGAGCCACATCCTCCACCACTCCAAATCTAGGAACACTTGCCTGTTCCACAAGAACAAGGCTAGCTATCACAGAGTGCTGAAACTGAAGAAATGTCAACTTTGACGCAGGAGAACACTCCTTGAACACAATAAAAGCATTGAAAGTTGCTAAGTTGAAGAAATGGATGGTCAACTTCTTATACCAAACATAAGCCTTCCGAATAGCAGTGTAAGGTTCCAACCTCTGATCTACTCTGTCAACACCACCCATGTGCTTATTGTAGTCTAGAATGCACACAGGTTTGCGCACTTCAGCAACCTGACCCCAAACAGGCACAGGTGAAGTACTCTCATCATGGATGGTAGTCAGCATGTACACATCCCTCCTGTCCACAAATTTCACAGCTAGTAGTTCATCACTACGCAAGGAACTGCACTGACCCCTCTGAAGTTTTTTGCAAACAAGCTCTTTCGGATAACCTTTGCGGTTAGAGCGGATTGTGCCACATGCAAAAGTGTCCACTTTAAACAATTCCTTAAATAATTGCACAGCAGTGTAGAAGTTATCAAGGTACAAATGGTGGCCTCTGTTAAACAGTCTTCTAGCAAGATCCACACAATTTTCTCTGAAACTCCAAAAGTGGACGGACAACCTGGGGGTCAATAGTGGAATCTCTACCAGTGTACACACGAAAATTAAAAACATATCCTGTCCTACTCTCAGCCAACATATACAGCTTAATTCCATAGCGTGCCCTCTTGCTAGGGATGTACTGCCTAAAAACCAAACAACCCTTGAACAAGACCAAAGACTCATCAATAGATATTTCTTTCCCTGGAGTATAGATCTCTGAAAATCGATCTACAAAGTGATCAAGAACAGGCCGAATCTTAAAAAGACGGTCACAGTCAGGGTGAATACGTGGCAACGCCAAAGAATTATCAACAAAATGCAGCATACGTAGCAAAAGTAAATACCGATCACGGGTCATAACTGCAGGAAATATGGCTGTTGCCATCAAGGGGCTGGTAGACCAATATGAAGCCAGGTTCGGCTTCCTTATCAAACCCATCAATAAAGTCAAACCCAAAAACTTCTTAATCTCTTCCAGATTTGTGGGAGTCCACCGGGTAGCTCTAGAGTAGGGCCTAAGTTTGTCACTGTTGTCCCTCAAAAACTGTTCAGCATACAAATTAGTCTGCTCAACAATCTCACCCAAAAATACATCATCCATAAACAACTGAAAAAACTGTATAGGCAAATAATGTTCACAATCCACTCTACACCCTGCATCACCGCTAAAGGCAGGCAACACCGGCTGCACCATGTTTGGATCAACCCAGAGTCCAGCACTTCCAGTAGGAAGCCTAGCAGCCTCAGGCTGCAATCCAGATGCCTCTTGCACCATCGGCACAGCAGTATCCTCCTCTAAAACAGGCACTTCATCCGCACTGAGAGTAGCTTCATCCACACCGAGAGTAGCTTCATCCGCACTGAGAGTACCTTCATCATCCGATGATTCCATGTGGAGAGAAAACTCACTGCCAGAATCATCCCCTCCCTCCTCTCCCTCAGACGCACTGTCAGTCTCATAATCCGGCTCAGAGGAAGATTCAAGAAGCATACCAACCACCTGCTGAGCAGTCATTCTATGGCTAGCCATAATGATTACTAATAAAGGTAACTTGTCAAACAAGTCAACAACAACAAACACTTTGTAAAATAAGTAATAAACAAAATGCACCTTTATCAGAAATACCTATACACTCCAAAACGATACCACTCACTTGCCAGAAGCAGCTAAACTCACCACCACCTACTCTGCACAGACACAGTATGGATCAACAATATCCCACTAAAAAAGAAAGAGAAAAGAAAATTACACATAAGACAATGCAAAACACATCGCAAAGATTTTCATGCTCAAAACACTAACTGAATATGCTGCCATTATGACACCACTTACAAAAAAATTCATTCATACATTGCAATATTACTCATTTGGAGTAAATACAACAAAAATGTTTTTCTTACCAAAAAAATGCAACTACGCAAAACTGCAGAACAACCACTGTCGAAACCGCAAACAGGAATCAAAAGCTTTACACTAGATTAAAAAAGAGAAAAAACATTACAATCACATATGCAAATAATGCACCAGTCCACACACAGTCCACCAGCCAAGCTAAGGGGTAGGTGGGCCTAAGAGTATAAATTAAATATTCACCCCCGTAAAAGGGGAGCAACCCTTGACCTTGAGGCCACCCCCAAAACAAAAATTAAAAAACCTCTGGTGTCTAGTGGCTTCTGCCCCCTTGGGGGCAGATGGGCCTAAAAACATACTGCTACTCTGCCACCCAAAGAGGGCAGAAATGGCCACAATCATCCTCCCATAAAGGGGAGCGACCCATGTCCAAGGGGCCGCTCCCCAACATTAAAAAAAACCCTGGTGGCCTAGTGGCCCTACAAAAAAAAAAAAAAAAAATCATGCGATCTGCCCCTCAGGGTGATACCAAAGGGGATGATGGACGGAGCGCTTGAGCAAATCTAACACTCACCCCCAGTCAACTGATCTGGGTTTAATCCATCATCATTCTTTAGCTCACTCCACCAGCCCAGTTCAGACATGGCCATATGCAAATCAGTCTGACCCTGTGCGCTTTGATCGCCCTAAGTTGGGAGGGTATGCCCAGACGTGGGTCCCTTGCTCACTTTGCCACTGGACTCAAGCTAGCCTGGCTGATGACGGCTGATTAGCCAGAAACCGGTCCCAGGATGGTTGTTTCCGGGCCAGGGAAGACATGGCTTGGCAGTTCGGGCTGGACTGTTCCCATGAGGCACAGGGTCAGACTGATTTGCATATGGCCATGTCTGAACTGGGCTGGTGGAGTGAGCTAAAGCATGATGATGGATTAAACCCAGATCAGTTGACTGGGGGTGAGTGTATATTTATTCTATTGGCCCAGTGGGCCGATTTTATTTAAGAACATTTAAATCTGCCCCCCCCAGGGGGAAGACAAAGCCAAAATGTATGCCTCCAAAAGGGGAGCGACCCTTGCCTAAGGGGCCGCTCCCCTAAACAAAACCTAACATCATGGGCATACTAAAATGGCCCCCAAAGGGGAGTGACCTTACCCAAGGGGCCACTCCCCACTACATTTATTCCATTGGCCCAGTGGGCCGATTTTATTTAAAAAAATTAAATCTGCCACTCCCAGGGGGCAGACAAAGCCAGAATTTATGCCCCCAAAAGGGGAGTGACCCTTGCCCAAGGGGCCACTCCCCACTACATTTACTCTATTGGCCCAGTGGGCCGAATACATTTTTAAAAATGTAAATCTGCCCCCCCAGGGGGGCAGACAAGGCCAAAATGTATGCCCCCAACAGGGGAGCGACCCTTGCCTAAGGGGCCGCTCCCCCAAACAAAACCTAACATCATGGGCATACTAAAAGGCCCCCAAAGGGGCGTGACCCTTGCCCAAGGGGCCACTCCCCAGTGCATTTATTACATTGGCCCAGTGGGCCGATTTTTTTATATAAAATAATATTCTGCCCCCCCCCAGGGGGGCAGACAAAGCCTAGAGTGATGCTCTCAAAAGGGGAGCAACCCTTGCCTAAGGGGCCGCTCCCCCAACCAACAAAACACTGGCAAATGTAAAAAAAAAAAATCCCTGGTGCTAGTGGGCATTCCTGCTGCACGATCGCACGATCGTGCAGCAGGAATGCACAAAAGAGGCATCGAGGGAAAGGAAAACCCTTTCCTTTCCCCCGATGCCTCTTTAGTTTAAATCCCCCCCTCCCCAGCCCCAAAACTTACCTGTTTGTTCCCCGACGCGCTGGAAGCAAATGGCTTCCTGCGCGTCGGGGAACAAAGGGAAACCTCCAATGACGTCAGCGCGCCTCGCGCGCTGACATCATTGATGACGCGGAGGGGGGGGAGGCAGGGGAAGGTCTTCCCCTGCCTTCCCCGGTACAAACACTGGGATCGACCACCCACGGGGGGAGCGCCAGCGCTTCCCCTGTGGGTGGGTGTCATGACGAGCTGGACTCGTCATGAGCACACGGCGACTGTGTGCCATGACGAGTCCAGCTCGTCATGAGCACACAAGGGGTTAACGCAACTTTGCACATCGCAGTCTATCGCGGGAAAATAACACTGTGTTAATGTTGTATTCTCAACACGGCGGTACCATGCAATAGTCTCATGCTAACGCGTCAAATGACCGCGATAAAATTACCGTGACTGCAAAAAACGCGAAACACGAACACGAAAAAAGTTGCGATGTGGCCAACCGCGATAAACAAATCAGCGATAACCAGTGACAGGCCTGCAATTCCCACGCATCATGCGGGAAAATGCACTACAAAAGCACCGAAAAACACACAAAAAATAATTTAAACTGCGTAGCACCATGGAGGAAGCCGGAGCAAGTACAGAGGACGACCAGAACCCCACAAGCCCCCAGGAGGACCAGCCTGGGACCTCGGGGTCACGGAAGGGCAAGGAGAAGAAGACGAGGAAGACGAGGTTCAGTCCGCAGGAAAACAGGATCATCATCACGGAGGTGATAGAACACCACCAACAACTGTACGTCACCTCTAACGTGTCATTGGCAAATAAAAATGCAATATGGCAGTCCATCCTGGACAAGGTGAATGCAGTCGGAGTGAGGAGGAGGACAATTGGAGAGGTCAAGAGGCGCTGCAATGATGCGAAGCGCAAAACCAAGAAGAAACTCGCTGACAACCATCAGGCAGCAATGCAGACTGGAGGTGGCAGTCCAGCGGAACACCAGGAGCTGGATGAGATGGAGGAAATGGTGTCCACAGTCATCAGTGGGGAGACGGTGGCAGGAGTTGGGGGTCCGGACACTGCTCAACATGACCTGACACAACAGCACCAGGGTGAGTACCGACTGGGGGGACGGGGGGAGATGGGCACAATGGCACACATGCACAATTAAGTAGAGCACACTGCACACCCACAATGACTCTGGATCATGTCCCTGATCCCCTTGGCACACTGCAGCACACATACAAACAGCAAGTAGGCCCCCGTCCACTATGGGCACAAAGGGGTCCCTCCCCACACAGCACCAATCTCACAACCAACCCATGCACACGTGTTAAAATCAGCAAAGCTGCGTGTCAGTGAGCCACACTGACAATGAAAGTGACACTGCATGACGAACAGCATGGCTGCAGTCCAATTATCATGACATGGTGCACGCCACGACACTGAGGTGGCTGAGTGTGGAACACATCCGTAAAGGAGCAGGTCACACTCTAACACATCCACGTGCACAAACAACCCCTGACGTCAACAACACATCTGCGGATAAACCATGCCCAAGAGTCCAAAATCCAAACTAGAGCCAAAATTAGCCAAGTCTGCAACATCTCAGCACTGTAGAAGCACAGAAGTCAAAGGCGCACCGCCTCAAAGGGATAAGGGGCAGCAAAATCACAGCTGCAGGGGCGACTCTCCCACAATGCAGCACACACATAGCAATAACAGCACATCATCATTGACGACAATGTGGTACAAAGTGCAACATTCTCACTTCAGAACAGAGGACACAACTGGTTCCGATTGTGCGTAGAAACTGGCCAATCACATCTGGCATAGCAGGAAACTGTGAGATGATAATGTACGTGTACAACCTCACATCCGTGATGTAGTACAAATGTCCATTGTCCCGCATCAAATAGTCAGCTCCTCCCAAACAGTCACAATGTACATTGTCATGCAGTCTTTATGTAAACTTGAACAATGCGTCAACATATATGTCAACACAATGTTAATATGCATCTCCCCTTCACATTGCAGTGGGACAATCAACACCTCCTGCAGAGCAGACCAGACAACTCATCAGTGATGATGAAGAGGACCTCCACAGCTTCGACACCGACGCCCTAGAACAGCTCATGGACAGCCACGGCAACCCAACTCCAGGAGCAGGGCAGCCCAGCTGCTTCGAGGAGACCCCACCACCTGCACAGACCACACAGCAGGAAGCACCCACCACCACGGCAGGCTCCCAGCACCTCACCGAAGAACACATCGCATTCCAAGGCCATGTGTTAGACTGCCAGAAGGAGGTGGCTGAACAGGTGCGGGTGGGGTTCGACCTCATGGCAGCCAAACTAGATGACATACGTGGGTGTCTAAGTCCCATCAGGGACCACTTACACTCCCTAACGGACACCCACAGTTCGCTCCATGATGTCCAACAATCCATGCCCGACATCGCTGGAGTCATGACTCTGAGAGGAGAACAACTGTCTAGTCAGAGTGGCCTCAGCGATGTCAGCCGAGAGTTGGCCCAGATGCTGAGGATAATGGAGAACATGGAGCGGATGCATGCGGAAAGAATGGCTGCCACGGATGCACACCAGCAAAAAGTTGTTGGGATCTTCCATGCCCTGCAGATCCTCATCATCGCATTGCTGCCACTAAGGCAGTCGCTGATGAATGCTGCTAGTACTTCTACACACACCTCTCCGGCCCCTGATGTGTCAGTGGCACACAGTGCTGCAGACCAAACATCAGCACCCACATGTCAGACAGATGACATAGAGGACGAAGATGCGGGTGATTCCACCTTTGTAGTAAGAAGGAGCGAGTAGCATTCTTCTCCGCCATATGCCCTGTTTCAGCTTGGTTCTGCCCTCTGCATATGCCCTGTAAGAACACCTCCCACTGTCCCCCGAAACACTCTGCGACACTCACCTTGGACCTCGACATGGACTGCCATATTTTGTTTGCTTACCAATGACACAGCAATCAGACTGCGGAAGGTACTCTTCCTCTTCCGATGTACTTGTCAATCCCTAAATGACTCTGGCTGGCCCTCCACTGGGCTACAATGTAATGTAGGGTTTGCATGGCCATGTACTGCTCCAGCTCCGACACTCCACCGAATGTGAATAAATCATTCAAATTCACACAGATGTGTCATGTCCATAATCGATCAAGTATGAAAGTATGGATGAATGTAAGGACATTGATTGCCCAAAAAGGTACACCCTGGGAAATGAAAGCAATGCGCATGTTTGACCGTGACACACATAGGAAGTGAGATGACTGGAAATGTGTGCACTAGCTGTGGCCTCATTGCTCTGAAACAACAATCGCGCAATTTCTCAACTTTGCCCCACGCAATGTTAGAAATAGGGCTGGGTATGAAATGTCAAAGTCGTTGGCAGGCCTAAAGTAGTGTCCACCATCACATTTGACAACAGAACATCTCTTCGCATACCCACTCACACTCAACTGGGTAGACACAGCCTGTAGTGATGGATCACATTGATCCACATGGCAAGATTATGGACACCATACTCACATTGCTGAAGACACGTAAGAGCACAGGTCTATCAGCAACTATCCCAACCACTATGTCTGGCTCACAGAGGTGGAGCTGGCAATAGGGACTCACCCCTAAGTGAAATGCGTCAGTCAGTCCCTCCCTGTGTACAGACAATGCTCATTGAGGCACACGATTTGTCATTCTAATCAACACTCATCACAGTTGAACACTAGTGAAGTTGCGTAGACTTTATTAGCATGTGCGTGTCAGTACGGGCAAGACAAGGGCCACAACATGCAGACCAATGCATCAGACACTAACATGCAGCATTCGGTCATGGTACAGTTCCACGTGACAGGCGTTGTGCATGCGCCCGGGATGTTCTGCCATTGCGTTGGTGGCTCTCGTAGAACCGGCACTCTTCTGACCTGTGGCAGTTATGTGGATGATATGCCACAGCTCGGAGCAATGAGTCGTATGTGTGTGCAACGTTTGGATGTTTGGGTTGTTGTGTACGTAAGTGTCAAGGGCATTCCATGCAAGAGTACCTCGAGCAAGAACTTCTGTGTGTGGGGTGTGGATACGTTGGTCTTTCATTAGCGCTGTGCGTAGTGTGGGAGTCATCATCATCTGCTATGGTATCTCTCTCAGGGGGTGCCTGCCGCATGCAACACCAAGGTCGGAGGTGCAGATGTCCTTCCGCCTTATGTATTGAGACAAAGGAGCTTTCATCCCTAATGTTAGTCTGACTACTGCTTGCATTCTGGAAATGTGATGTGGCTTTCGAGCTGCAATTGAGGCTTATGGTGCACCAATAGCGATACACACACAACAGTTGGCATGCATGAGCCAAGAGCCCGAGCGGCCTTGCGCTCCTTGTACAATCCCTTCGTGCGCGGCCGCCCTCCGGGTGCATGCAACATTGCAACATTGTCGATTGCGGGACGTGTGGCGCAGACACTGCAACAGAGACACACGCATCAGTTGGTTTCCTGTCCAGCCCAGAAATAAACCACGCCCAGAGCCCAGGGATAATTATTCACACCCCTACGCTGACCCAGCCCACTCGGCTTACGTATAAAGGGGGGGACGACGATGCTACGTGTCCCAGTTCTTCCCCACTGCCGGAGGTGACATGGCTGCGTCCGCCTGGCATATCACGAGACTCAATCAGAAAGGGTCCATGACTTGCGTTGCACAGAGTTGGTGGCACCGGATACACTGCGGCCGGCACGGGCCTACCACCACGGGACGGTGACTTTCGGTGCACTGAGGTAGGGGCACCTTAAGTGCTGAGCGGGTGTGCAGCCTGCGATGATGCGCCGTCCTGGCGGTCTGGACTGGTAAGGATTTGTGTGAGCCCTGCTGGACCGCAGTGTAGGCATGAGCCAGCGGGCAGCGCGGGCCTACCGCCACGTTGCGTTGCCTCGCGGTTCACAGAGTTAGTGGCACCTATAGAGCTGAGCGGGTGTGCAGCCTGCGATGATGCCGTGTGCACTGATATGATCTCTGCCATTGCGAAATCAAGACCCAGAATCACGTGTGTGACCTGGTGGCCCGCGGGGCTGCATGATGGGGAGGCTACCAAGGTCGCGGGCCCCGGGCTTAGAGCTTGCACCGGCACGTGGTGGGCCCTCTTGGAGACACGCTGGTGGCGGAAGGTGAGCAGTGAAGCCTGGGTGCGCAGGGGTGGGCAAACACCGCTGGGCGGCGGGAGGGGCTGGGGTGCAGCAGCCTGTGTGCGCAGGGGCGGCCAAGCGATGATGGCGTGTGCAATGATATGAACTCTGCCATTCATAAATCTGGACTCTGTTTCAGATAAGGGGCCTGGTGGACTGCAGTCTATACCGGCACGTGATTGGAGACACACCGGTGGCAGCAGGTGAGCAGTGAGGCCTGGGTCTGCAGTGTCGGCACTCTTTCTCCCTCTCTTCCTTTCACTGTCTCTCTCTCTTCCTCTGTTACTCTCTCTCTCCTTCTCCCTCTCTTCCTTTCACTGTCTCTCTCTCTCTTCCTCTGTTTCTCTCTCTCTCTCCTTCTCCCTCTCTCCCCCTTTCTCTCTCTCCCTCTCTTTCACTCTCTCTCTCTCTCCCTTTCTTTCACTCTCTCTTTCTCTCTCTCTCTGTCCTTTGATGAGCGCATGACACACCTTCTTATCTTGAATTTTGTCTTGCAGGCTGTGTCTTACAGATTGTCCAGAGAAGACCCGCCATGACTCTTCCGAATTGTTGTTTTGAGTTAAATTTGAATAAAATAATTTGTTTGGAAATTCAAAGATAAATGAATGATTCTCCTTTTTCTGACCACACATGAATGTTAATTGTTGTACTTGTGCGACATCAGGCTAATTGTTTTGTTCATGATTTCGTAAAGTTGATGTAAAATATCTATGTCCGGGGTAGGGCCCCGAGGGGGGGGGGGTGCCTGGCCTGGGGGGGTGGCGGTGGGTGTTGTGGCCCTCTTGGGTGTCCGGCTGCATGATCAGTAGCTCCATGGCATCTGTTGTTCTTCTGGTGTGGCTGTGGGCTGGGCTCCCACTTCTGGTGCAGGTTATCGTCCGACTTAATACCAGGAAAGAGCAGGTGTTAATTCTCTGCTGCTAACGCGCCTTATCGCATGTTTTGTGATCTTATCGCCGATCTGGCTGGTCATTGAGAATGTTGCAAAGTGGTGTTGTCACGGGTTTTTGCACGGGAACGCCTACTCTGCATCTCATTAGCGTTAGTTGCCGGTGTCATCCGTGGCAATGTTTTTTGCGCCTGTTATTGCAGGAAAACTGGCTATATCGGCTGTTAGCACCAGCTTGTGAATAGGGCGATAAATCTATTGCCACTTTGGCTGCGATAAAGTGCCGCTAACTCGGCGATAAGTCCTTGAGAGTATGCCCCGTAATCTCTTGGCCGTATCATTCACATTGCTGTGAACACCTTTTCACCTCTTTGATATAAAGTCAGAAAGAGTTATGTGTGAATTACACAGCACTGTTACCCAACAGTGAACTACTAGCCCCAATTTGCATTTTCTGATAGGTAAAGTATTTCGCAAACAGTGTTAGATCATATTATAGAAATGTTAATATCATCCTGTCAAAATATTGTATCCAGGATTACAGCTATCACTATTTTGGGAAAAATAACTATACTTTGGTAAGTGCTAATTTATTATTCATCAATCGATATCTACGTGTATATTGGCACATATTCATAACTTGATAATATTCCTACTGACACTTGACAATAGTCAATATTCATGATATGTACTTTGGCAGGTCGATATAATTTATCTCGCCATGGTGCTATTGAACCTCACAAACACAATATTCTTTTGTTCTTATTCTCTAAATTTCCTTTATTTAAAGTGTCTTCATGGTTTTCACATTTTGCCCATGACTTGCCTGAATAGCAGGATATTTAAAATGTCTCTGCTTTCCAAACCAAATATGATTTTATGTTGATGATACATATTTGTTAATTCGGTATATATTCTGTGACGTATGAGTCTAGGATGCAATAGAAAAAACATAATAGAAAAGCATGGATCAATTTCAACAGTATGAAGAATAAAGTTTCTTTTTTTTAAGATTCAGAACTTCCGAACGGTACGTGGCACTTGCTCTGATGAAGTGCCTTTTTTATTTAAAGTTTATGGGCTCAACATATAATCTATACCTCTTATATTACAGCCCTGCACCCAAATGATTTCGTCCACGTAGGACCAATGGAAAATGGGAGAGTAAAGTTCACTTACACCCAAAAGAAAATTAATTTATTTAAATAATATCCAGCCTAAAGTGCTCCATTTGTTCAAATTGTTGCCACTTTCACTGAAGGGTAAGGTATAAATCCAGGCACGTGCCAACTCCAGATTAGTAAAAGCAGCCACAAAAGAGCCAGATTGTTAGGACCAACAGTTCTTGTAATGTCAAATATTTGTTCTGCTTCTCTGTGTGTTGATACATTGTCTTGACAAATAGGAGTGCAAATAAACCTTTGGATAAAATCCCAACTGAGTAGCACACTGAAGGGCACCAGACAAACCCTCTGGTGATTCTGCCATTCACAGCAGGAAGATATTGCAGGGGTTGGCATGGCAACTGGACTCAGGCACAGACAATTGTGGGGACTTTCAAACGTGCCAACCTACATCATTTTTTTTTTTAGAAATTAACATATTTTGAAGAAGACTGATTTCATTTTTGCAGGGGTGTTTTAGCTCACTGTGTTGCTATGGAATGGAAAATGTTTATAAAGTGCCATTTTGACACATAAAGGCATCTTGGCGCTAGGAATAGAATTAGCTTGGCATCGAGGACAGAAGCCACTTAACCACTCACTTAATAAATACCTTTTCGATGCCTTCCTGAAAGAGAGGAGGGATGAGATAGACATACTACCTACGGGAAAACTGGTCTGCGATTGGGGTCTGAAAAGGGAGAGGCGCCCACCCATCCAGGCTCTCCTGACTCGAGGGGTAGGAAAAAAAGCAACTGTGCGTTGGAACATAAGTTTCTCATTGAGTTATAATGCTGAAAGCTCAAGTCAAGAGGAGATTTCTCAATACCTTGGAAGACCCAATCCATAAAGCTCAATGCCTTGAACACAGTTCTTTGCTTCACTGGATAGCCCAATGCACTCTTGAGTGACATGATCAAATTTCTTTAACCCGCAAGTTACTCGAACCACAAGGGTTTGAATTCTCTGAAACTGATTCAGACAGGAATCTGGAAGACAGATAACCCAATATTACAGTAATCGATACTGGAGAGCAGACAGAGGTTGTTCATGAGTGCAAGTGTTTAGTAAAGAAGGGATGTACCTTTGTCACCACTTTGAGATGGTCCTACTGGTTACATAATTTGAGCCCATTGTAGTCTCTGATTAGCCCTATTGACCGATTAAAGTTAAAAGGTATTAGACAATATAGTTGATGTGACATCCACAGACTTGAACATCTCTCTTTGATGGTAACCATTAGGAGTCTGGCTCCCAGGTTATTAGTCTAAACAGGCAATACCCCTCCCAGATCAGTTCTAAGCTCCACCCCCCAGGAGACACTAGAGCGCACACTGTGACATACAATAGCTATTTCTACCACTTTGTGCACCTTATATTTTGTGACGTGTGAGTCTAGGATGCAATAGAAAAAACATAATAGAAAAGCATGGATCAATTTCAACAGTATGAAGAATAAAGTTTCTTTTTTTTAAGATTCAGGACTTCCGAACGGTACGTGGCACTTGCTCTGATGAAGTGGCTTTTTTATTTAAAGTTTATGGGCTCAACATATAATCTATACCTCTTATATTACAGCCCTGCACCCAAATGATTTCGTCCATGTAGGACCAATGGAAAATGGGAGAGTAAAGTTCACTTACACCCAAAAGAAATTTAATTTATTTAAATAGTATCCAGCCTAAAGTGTTCCATTTGTTCAAATTGTTGCCACTTTCACTGAAGGGTAAGGTATAAATCCAGGCACGTGCCAACTCCAGATTAGTAAAAGCAGCCACAAAAGAGCCAGATTGTTAGGACCAACAGTTCTTGTAATGTCAAATATTTGTTCTGCTTCTCTGTGTGTTGATACATTGTCTTGACAAATAGGAGTGCAAATAAACCTTTGGATAAAATCCCAACTGAGTAGCACACTGAAGGGCACCAGACAAACCCCTGGTGAGTCTGCCATTCACAGCAGGAAGATATTGCAGGGGTTGGCATGGCAACTGGACTCAGGCACAGACAATTGTGGGGACTTTCAAACGTGCCAACCTACATCTTTTTTTTTTTTAGAAATTAACATATTTTGAAGAAGACTGATTTCATTTTTGCAGGGGTGTTTTAGCTCACTGTGTTGCTATGGAATGGAAAGTGTTTATAAAGTGCCATTTTGACACATAAAGGCATCTTGGCGCTAGGAATAGAATTAGCTTGGCATCGAGGACAGAAGCCACTTAACCACTCACTTAATAAATACCTTGTCGATGCCTTCCTGAAAGAGAGGAGGGATGAGATAGACATACTACCTACGGGAAAACTGGTCTGCGATTGGGGTCTGAAAGGGAGAGGCGCCCACCCATCCAGGCTCTCCTGACTCGAGGGGTAGGAAAAAAGCAACTGTGCGTTGGAACATAAGTTTCTCATTGAGTTGTAATGCTCAAAGCTCAAGTCAAGAGGAGATTTCTCAATACCTTGGAAGACCCAATCCATAAAGCTCAATGCCTTGAACACAGTTCTTTGCTTCACTGGATAGCACAATGCACTCTTGAGTGACATGATCAAATTTCTTTAACCCGCAAGTTACTCGAACCACAAGGGTTTGGATTCTCTGAAACTGATTCAGACAGGAATCTGGAAGACAGAAAACCCAATATTACAGTAATCGATACTGGAGAGCAGACAGAGGTGGTCTGCGAGTGCAAGTGTTTAGTAAAGAAGGGAAGTACCTTTGTCACCACTTTGAGATGGTCCTACTGGTTACATAATTTGAGCCCATTGTAGTCTCTGATTAGCCCTATTGACCGATTAAAGTTAAAAGGTATTAGACAATATAGTTGATGTGACATCCACAGACTTGAACATCTCTCTTTGATGGTAACCATTAGGACTCTGGCTCCCAGGTTATTAGCCTAAACAGGCAATACCCCTCCCAGATCAGTTCTAAGCTCCACCCCCCAGGAGACACTAGAGCGCACACTGTGACATACAATAGCTATTTCTACCACTTTGTGCACCTTATATTTTGTGACGTGTGAGTCTAGGATGCAATAGAAAAAACATAATAGAAAAGCATGGATCAATTTCAACAGTATGAAGAATAAAGTTTCTTTTTTTTAAGATTCAGGACTTTTGAACGGTACGTGGCACTTGCTCTGATGAAGTGCCTTTTTTATTTAAAGTTTATGGGCTCAACATATAATCTATACCTCTTATATTACAGCCCTGCACCCAAATGATTTCGTCCATGTAGGACCAATGGAAAATGGGAGAGTAAAGTTCACTTACACCCAAAAGAAAATTAATTTATTTAAATAGTATCCAGCCTAAAGTGTTCTATTTGTTCAAATTGTTGCCACTTTCACTGAAGGGTAAGGTATAAATCCAGGCACGTGCCAACTCCAGATTAGTAAAAGCAGCCACAAAAGAGCCAGATTGTTAGGACCAACAGTTCTTGTAATGTCAAATATTTGTTCTGCTTCTCTGTGTGTTGATACATTGTCTTGACAAATAGGAGTGCAAATAAACCTTTGGATAAAATCCCAACTGAGTAGCACACTGAAGGGCACCAGACAAACCCCTCTGGTGAGTCTGCCATTCACAGCAGGAAGATATTGCAGGGGTTGGCATGGCAACTGGACTCAGGCACAGACAATTGTGGGGACTTTCAAACGTGCCAACCTACATCATTTTTTTTTTTAGAAATTAACATATTTTGAAGAAGACTGATTTCATTTTTGCAGGGGTGTTTTAGCTCACTGTGTTGCTATGGAATGGAAAGTGTTTATAAAGTGCCATTTTGACACATAAAGGCATCTTGGCGCTAGGAATAGAATTAGCTTGGCATCGAGGACAGAAGCCACTTAACCACTCACTTAATAAATACCTTGTCGATGCCTTCCTGAAAGAGAGGAGGGATGAGATAGACATACTACCTACAGGAAAACTGGTCTGCGATTGGGGTCTGAAAAGGGAGAGGCGCCCACCCATCCAGGCTCTCCTGACTCGAGGGGTAGGAAAAAAAGCAACTGTGCGTTGGAACATAAGTTTCTCATTGAGTTGTAATGCTCAAAGCTCAAGTCAAGAGGAGATTTCTCAATACCTTGGAAGACCCAATCCATAAAGCTCAATGCCTTGAACACAGTTCTTTGCTTCACTGGATAGCACAATGCACTCTTGAGTGACATGATCAAATTTCTTTAACCCGCAAGTTACTCGAACCACAAGGGTTTGGATTCTCTGAAACTGATTCAGACAGGAATCTGGAAGACAGAAAACCCAATATTACAGTAATCGATACTGGAGAGCAGACAGAGATGGTCTGCAAGTGTTTAGTAAAGAAGGGAAGTACCTTTGTCAGCACTTTGAGATGGTCCTACTGGTTACATAATTTGAGCCCATTGTAGTCTCTGATTAGCCCTATTGACCGATTAAAGTTAAAAGGTATTAGACAATATAGTTGATGTGACATCCACAGACTTGAACATCTCTCTTTGATGGTAACCATTAGGACTCTGGCTCCCAGGTTATTAGCCTAAACAGGCAATACCCCTCCCAGATCAGTTCTAAGCTCCACCCCCCAGGAGACACTAGAGCGCACACTGTGACATATAATAGCTATTTCTACCACTTTGTGCACCTTACAAAGGGGCTCGAGACACTCACCCTAGCTGTAACGAGTCACGAGCTAGAGAGTATGCATAGCCATAGCAGACGTCCCGGCCTGCCTCAGTTTAACAGGAATTGTTTTCTTTCCTGTTCTCTACTTTACCCTTCTTCCTTGATTCCTTTCCCTTTTCTTTTTTGTTTCAGCAAGATGTCTAATATCACTTGATGGCTTATTTGCATCTACAAAACGTTTTCAGCACATCATTCATTTGCAATAGCATTTCTAATTTGACTGCAAGAGGTAAAAAAACTGACACAAAAATTGTAAATGTACCCAATGTTGACGATTGTTAAAATTGATAATAAAGATGAATAAAAAACTTTAAAGTTCAAAATGTCTGAGTTATGAGCCATAAGGTTTGAAGTTTCCCACGTCCATACCTTTTTTCTGCCAAGGAAATATTTTTTTTATTTATTTTTTTACCTCGGCTAATGCCATATGATATTAATACTGCTTGTGCTCTGTGTCTGTGGCAAGAGAAATATGCATTATTGGTAATGCCAGATAAACCCCACCCGCCCTGTAGTAAGCTGATCGAAGCTGCATAATGTTCTAATAATTATGAAGCCGCCACTCTAAGGTATAGAGAACAAGTGAGTGACAGAAATCAATAACAACTGAGAGAAAGAAGCAGCGAAAATAACATTCAGGGCCTAGCTGTGCCTTCAGTCACCTGTGCAGAGGCAAGGTGATTAGACGGAGATTGATTACTGAAGAGTATGAAAGCTTCGGGTTGATGCTAAGTATACAAAGGGTTATTTTTCAAAAGTTTAAGGCCGCGGAATGTAAGTTTGGCTTCATTACAGCGCTCAATTTCTGACTTTCAAGAGGAGCTATGGACCGATAGCAGTGCACTGATGCTAGAGTGGTACATTTCGCTTGATTTCCAAAGCTCAATTACATAATTCTGTCGATTTAATGCACTCTTTGGTCACGTTTCAGAGATGCTGAACGATACAGTCTGAATTTAAGCTCAGGGTGGGATGATGGGGTAGGTTTTTCTCTGTGCCATAAATGCTATGGTGATCATTTTAAAGGTAATTTGAGCACTAAAAATAAAGCTACTGATTATAATGGATGTGCACGTGCCGTTCAGTGCCTGTCGCTGTGGGAGGTATTCGTGTTTGTATTCAGCAACCTGACATTCAGTCCTTTAAATTTTCCAATGACCGAATATATCCGCCAAAGTGGCTATCTCTTAAAGGGAACCGCTGCTTTTCAACCATTTTATTGTAAGGAAATTTCAAATTAGACAATTAAAGAGGCATAACACATCATATTTGAATTTTGTAAATAGGGCCAACTCTATAAATCGTCGGAACAAAACTTCCTAACATTCAGAATATCATCCCTCACAACCTCCAGCCATACCCTGAACGCGTCACTTCCTCCCTTTCATTGCGCTTTTAACCTTCCAGCCACTCGCAGTGAACAAATTTCTAAAGTCCTCAGTGAAATTTGTATCTTTAGTCAATCCCCAAGTCCCTGTTCAATTGCTTACCAGAAGGAAGTCTTCAGCATCCTTTCTTCAGATGTCTCCAACATACTCAGTGCTTCTTGCAAACCTGGCGCTGTGTCTGAGCCCTTTAAATATCCATACTGTTTCCACACCCAAATGCTCATTCCAAAGATTCACCCACCTGCTGTCAAATTTCCAAAATGCCTTAGCCCAACAAAAGTTGGGATAAAGGGGGTCATTAACAATCTCTATAAGTCTCAGTATGGTAAAATTAATAATCTCTTTAAAAATAGCAACTGGTTCTGTTGACACACCTTGCACTGGGCGGAGCGCATGACTCAGTCAGTTGCAGCTTATGTCTCCGCCAGCTGAGAGACCGGGTGAGGTCATCAGTCACTGGCATGGATCAAATTCCTTCTCTCCACCCAGGCTCAGATGGCAGTGGCGGCTCCTCGAGGGAGTGCTGCGGGGCTGAGGGGCAGCGCGCGCAATGTAATTCGTTTTATTTATTTATTTACTTAACTCCGTTCTGCCGTATCCTGGAGTTTACTACCCCCCACCCTGCCCCTCCCCCGCCCGAAGCACTCCCTCGAGGAGCCGCCACTGTCAGATGGTAAGATGGGGGGCATTCCTGGACATCATAAAAAGAATAACACCAGAATCATCCCGTCCACCGTATAGATGCAGACCTAGCAACTAAGGGCCTTATTTATGAGAAGTGTCGCATCGCTGCGACACTTCTCAGTACTCCCTTTTTGCGACACCATTGATGCGCCGTATTTATAGTACGGCGCATCATGTCGCAAGGAGTTACAGATACTTCAGTATTACTGACATATCTGTATGCGCAAAAGTGGCGCATTGCTGGGGTGTGTCTGAAAACAGACACAACTCCAGCAATGTGTCCTTCACATGGGGCAAGTCCCATGTGAAAGGGCCGTGTATAAAGACACAAGGGACACCCTACTCACTCGGACCCAGGGTACTTGTAGCTTAACAGAAAACAATGGTTCCTGTGGGCAATCAATAAGTAATACACAATAATAAACAGCACAATCGCAATAATCGAAGGCAATGAGTTGTCAGATAGAGAAAAAACATATATCACACATTTTTCATGAAATAAAGTTGTTTATATGAATGCGTATTCACATTATTTCAAATCCAGTGAATGGTGTCCCAAGTGAAAGTGGAACCTATATTTCAAGGTTGTGACTTTGTGACATAAAACAAGGTTTCAACAATTTATACAAAGACGACCATCATATCAATGCACAATAAGTACTCGCAGCCTCCTAGTACAATAATAGGACCAAATCTGGATCTGTGTCCCAATAACACCATCAGAATTACTTGATCAGCGGGTGGATCCCTCATGCTCCGCTGCTAGGACGCTGACCTGCTACTCCCCCACGCATGTCATGACGCTTTTGCTTCCACTTCTGGGTCGCACCATGGAGACGCGGTCAGCGCGGAACTTGGGCCAGAGCGTCGGACCTAGCACTTGGGTGGACTTGGGCGGTCTAATCGGTCTAAATTAAGGAATTGTTCGGCGGCCCCAGACAGCCACGGTGAGCACCAGTCGGCTTGCAACTAGTGTCTCAAGGCCAAAAATTGAGGACTGATAAATGTTGACAAGACAAAAACAATGTTTTTTGCTAAGAGGAAAAGGAAATTTGGGTGGCTCCTCGGTGATGTACGTCTAGAGCAGTTTAGAGAGCGCAAATATCTGGGTGTAACCTTTTCAGATGATTTGAGGTGGGATAAACAAATGGCTTCCCGGAGACTTGTTCTAACCACAGTAGTGAATGTGGTAGAAAGATGTGAGCGTAAGTTTGGGAGCCATACCTTTGAGCCACTAAGTAAAGTTATACAGGGTAAGCTAATTCCACAGGCCCTTTATGGAGCAGATGTGTTGGCTTGGAATAGGCGGGTATCTTGGGAAGGTTTAGAAAGTAATTCTCTGAAACTGCTCCTTGAACTCCCTAAGAATTCTATGATTCAAGCGGTAAGGAGGGAGTTGAGAACTGAAGCCTGGAGTATCCTGGCAGACGCCAAAGCCTTGCGCTTCTATTTTTCTCTTAAAGATGGGACACCTCGTGACAAATTGTTAGAGCAAATCTTACTAGAAATAATGTTAACATGCACCGATAAAATGAATCCTGTGGTAATAATGTTGAAGTATTTGGGGGACCCAGAGATGCGCACCAAAAGTGAGGAAGTGGCCCGGACCAAACAGATAAAGAGTACACTCAGGCAAAGTGCTTTAGAAACTAGCTGGAAAGAGGGTTTGCACTAGCTTAAAACCAAGAGCTCAGTTATTCCCTACTTAAGCTCTCAGGGGAACACAGATCGATTCCATCACCAGTATAATATTCCAGACAAGCACCTACATAATGAAGTCTAGGATTTGAGGGTGGGAATCGACCCTGGGTGGCCTATCAAGGGTTTAAAAATAGAAGTTGCTAAGAACAATGGGAAGTGCCCCTGTAGGCGAAGTAGGAAATATTCAATGAGCCATATATTGTGCTTTCGACCTGTATTTAAAAAATATGGAATCCAAATGAAGGAAATGGATCTGGATTTTATACATGACCTTAGGTCTCGAGATGTAGCTATAGCCACTGGCCAGCATTTGTGTAAAATCTTAAAGTCACCGTTGTTACCCCTTTTTTAGGATTTTAACATAATGTTAGCATTGTTTTTTTTTTTACTTATTAAAGGAAATCTCAATTGCAATGAGAGGATCTCCTAATATAAATATGTTAGAAGACGGAAGTACGTCTCAAACTGAAGCAAGATTAAGAGAGATCATTGAAGTTGCAATAAGCTGCTATTTACTATGCACTTTATAAATGCTGATAGGCGTAATATTAATCGTTTGTCATTGACTAAAATCTTATCATGTTGTTTTAAAAGAGCTGTAAATATATGTGCGCTCATGGGCTGTGAACTATATAGAGTAATGGTATGGAGAACTTTTTATGTTTATATGTTTGTAATTGTATAAATTGTAAGTATATGGGATTAAAAGATATAACCATAAATTGTTGTTTCAGGCTATTTAACAAAATATTGCCTTTTTTATCGAATAATGTGTATATTTCTATAAGAATTTTATTTCTTTGAAATAGAGTATTTTTACTTGACTTGACTTGAGGACTGTTAGTTGGTGTATTCTCTGCACAGTCAAGATAAAGTTTAAAACACTGCAGCCCTAACACTCTCGTAGAGCAGACAGCCAGGGCAGTCACCTATGAAGAAAGACATGGGGGGAGCCACCAGGTTTCACCCCAGGGGCTAAGCGCGGTGCATTTTTCCTGGTAGCGGGTCTTTGGGACGGGTCTCCCCCAATCTGCTACTGTGGCTCCCGGCTGGAGTAATTAAGCTAAGAAGGCCACTGCTTGGATATCTACGGGAGGCACCACCAGGTTTTACTCCAGGGATAGTGCTTGCATGGTTCCTGGTAGTGGGTTGCGGGGAGAGGTTTACCCGAATCTGCAGGGCTGCATGGTTGCATATTCTGAAGGTGAAATTGTGGAGCCAGTAGAACCAGGGAAACAAGGACTGGTATTTGACACTGCTTGTATGAAAATAAAAGATAATAATTAAAACAGAACAAAAAGAAAGGAACATATACACAAAAGAAAAAGAAGGACTCAATATGGGCAAACACTCAAAAGTCGCCAATTTGATGGGACATTTTGATGTCACTTCAAAATTTGCCATTAGAGATAAATCGCAGGCAGCCCAAGCGAAATCGGCATCAGCAGCGACGGCATGAGCTGATCACAGCTTACAGCCACGCCACGGGCCAGGGCTCGTAACTAGTCCATGAAGTTCCAAAGCGGATTTATCAGTAGCCTCCAAAGATGAATAGCCGGACTTGGTAGGTCCCTCTCAAGAGGTAGGGGTAGTCGATGGAAGCCCAAGGGCGAGCTCACTGACAGGTGTAGAAGTATATAAGGATCATATGGATAACAGCAGTGTGATTTCCCCTGAGGAAAGAGAGGAGGGGTTTGAGGAGAAAAAAGATCAGCTCCAAGATAACACAACCACTATCGTGGCTCAAGGTAAAGCCAAGGAGTATCTGTTATTTTCAAAAGGGAAAGTCCAGTCTTTGGGACATTAGGGTCATCAGGGAATACTCCAGACTTTTGATGCGGGCCCACCCATGACTCTACAGATTTCAAGCTCAAATACCAGGCTAATGCAGTTGAAGGACAGTGACTCTCAGCATTGACTGGAACCTCAATGTTATCCACCTTCTCAGTCGCTGAATCCAGTCTCAAGCTCAGAGACCTCAGTCTCAGGACACGGTTCTCAGTCTCAGGACACGGTCCCACCTCGGTCCCAGGAGACGCTGCAGGCGAATGGGCAGCAAGGCAAAAGTGTTACAGCTACCGCGCAATGGGAAATTAAAATGATGTTGAACGTAATCCTGGATTAAATTAGGGAGCAAAAAGCTTCTCAAGCTATTGAAACTGCAGCCTTGCATCAGCGGTTATCTAATATTGAAGAAGCCATGGTGAACTTTCCATAAAGAATGCAGGAGGCAGAATCAAGAATTTCGCCACTTGAAGATCAAATTAAAGCAATGCAGGAACAAGTTAACCAAGTAAGGAAGCAAAAGTTTTCTCTGGAACATAAAATCGAAGAGCTGGAAAATCAAAAACGACACTATAATTTATGCCTGTTGGGTGCTCCAGAGGGATGCGAAGGCCAGCAGGTCTTACAGTGAATAGACTAATTTATCAAGAAGCATGTCTTGCCGGAGCATGCCGGGAATTTGACAATTACATGAGCACGTAGTTCCTGGTACAGCCATTCCCAAACTCAAAATTGCCATGAACAATATTGGTGAACTTTGCAAATTTTCAGGTAAAAGAGCAAGTGCTAGCCAAGGCTATAGAGAAGAAACAGTTTTGTACTTATGAAATAACTCACTGTCAAATTTTTTCTGACATATCGGCTGCGGCAGCTTGCCGCCTTAAAGAATTCGTCAAAATGTTGTATCTGTTTAAGGCACAGGGAGCCCAGGCATCAAATTGCTCAACAATCAAAATTAAGAATATTGGTTAAAAGTGTCATATGTTCACACATTTGGTTGAGGCTCAAGAGATTCTGCAGAAGATTTCTAACTGAGTGGCTAATTCAGAATATGGTTTAAGTGAAACAGAGGTGGAATGTGTTTCCAGTAGAATTGCTTTTAAGGGGCTAATTCTGGCTGTCAAGTTATGAACGTGTATAAGTGAAAGTGGAATCGATTGATATAATGCTGCATTGGTGGTGGGGGAGTGTGGGTTGGGTGTCCACAGGAGGTGCATCACCATGGCACACAGGTCGGTTGACCACCGTTGTGAGAGGGGTACTGAGGGCCATTCCTCTCTCACGTGGGTTCGGGGCTTTGGGGGATCACAGGGTGAGAGGGCTGTAGGGTGGGGTTTTTTGGTGTTGAGGTGCATGATCAGTAAAAAACTGCAGAATCATAGGAGTTTATGCATCATTTGGATTTTATTTGAGAGGGAGGGCTCAAGGCAGAGTATACTACCAGGGTAATGGGTCTTAAAGTCAGAATTTTATCGTGTAATGTCAACAGAATGTCCAATAAGCAGCAGTATGGGGGCTGATCAGATGGCTAACTTCTTTTTCCCCACAAGTCTTATTCCGTCAGGAGACTCACGTTAAAAACAACTCCCCAAAGTGTTTTATTCGTAAATATTATTCTGTGACTTATTTTGCTTCAGCAGGGTTAACGGTAAGGGGGTAGCAATTTATCTGGGAAAAAGGAGAGGATTGGTTGGTTATTCAAGTCCGTAGGGACCCTAATGGTAGATGGATCTGGCTTTCAGTCAGTGTAAATGATAATCCTCTGAATGTGGTAAATTACTCGAACGCAATTAACCAGATTAATAATATGGCTATGGGATCTGCAGGCTCAACTATTTTAAGGGGGATTTTAATTTCATCCAAGATTTAGTTTGGGATACATCAAATAAAACAAAAGAAACAGTTGAAGCCAAATACCAAAACTGTATTAGATGTGATGAAGCAGGACTACCAATTGATTGATTCTTGGTGCAGAGAGCATTTGGGAATCTCACAATATACCTGCTATTCACGCCATTTCCAGTCAGCTTCTCGTATAGACTATGTCCTCATTTCACACTTCCTGAAATGTATAGACTCCGAAGTCTGGGCCAATTCATTTTCAGACCACTCTTTGGTTAGCATTAAAATTGAACTGGAGGTAAGGAAAAGGGAGAAGTCCAGGTGGCAGACGGCTCGTAGCCTCTTTGCCAATCAAGAATGGGTATTAAGGATGAAAACTTTTATTGCAGAGTTTCTTCAGCTGAATAAAGGTACAGCTTCACTGTTTTCAATCTGGGGCGCTTTCAAAGCAAATATCCAGGGGCAAATAGTTGCATTTATGGCTTTACAAGTTAAAGAATGTGCAACACGTATAGCTGAGCTTCAATACGCAGTTGACTCAGATCTGCAGAAGAGGAATTGCTCCCAGGGGCCACAAGTATTAAAAGACATGCAGTTGGTTAAAGCTAAACACAAAGTGAGGGAATTATTTATTATAGAGGAGATCAATAGCTTGAGGGTGTTCCAACAGCGGGTTTACGAGGAGAGTCAGATGGTTGGTAAATGTCTGGCATGTTCAAAGCGGGTTAAACAGGATTCTGCACTAGTTACCGAGTTTCAGAAGCCAAGAACTGGGGTAGTGATCAGTAACAGGGATGAGGTCTCAAATGTTTTCTTACAACACTATAAAAACCTGTATGAAGATAAATACTTGGTCTCTAATGGAAGCATAGCTGGTATTTTCATTCCGTTAGGCTGCCACAGTTGAAAAATAGTCAAGCAAATAAAATGGATGCAGACATATCAGCGGTAAAGATTCAGCAGGCTCTTGCCTCCATGTCATGTGGGAAGGCCTGTGGCAATGTCGGCCTTCCAACAGAGTTTTTTAAAAACATTTGTTACTGAGCTTACACCCTTCTTGATTGAGCCGTTCAATTTTATAAAAGAAGGGAGGGAGGTTCCGTCAACTTTTAAGGAATCAACAGTCGTTAGTTTTCTAAAAAAGGGTACGAATTCAAGAGATGTGAACTCATAATGACCGATCAGTCTGCTGAATGCCGAATATAAACTTTTAATGAAAGTATGGGCAAACTGTATTACCCCTGTAACCCAGGTGGTTATACATAATGACCAAACTGGGTTTGTGGATGGGAGGGTGATGTCAGCCAATACTGTTTTTTAGTGCACACACTGGACTATTTTGAGGTGAATCAAACATCTGCAGTCATAATGATGGTCGATGCGGAGAAAGCCTTTGACCTAATGAACTGGGATGCGCTTTTTGTGGTTTAATTAGGTTTGGTTTTCCATCTCAATTTATTGCAATACTCCAAAGCCTTTATCAAGGGGCTCAGGCAAGGCTATTCGTGAATTCAGACCTAGCAGGAATGGTGGATATAAACAGGGGGTCAGAGGTGTCCTTTGTCCCCAGTTTTATTTACATTTTTTTATAGAACCCCTGGCAGTCAGGATTTGGAAGAATGCGCGGATTGAGGCACTAATAGCGGGGATGTCAAAAAATTACAATTGTTTGCAGATTACATTATCCTATACCTTAGACCAGAAGAACAGAACATACAAAAGATCTTGGAAGCGTTTGAGCAGTTCCAAATGATCAGGGGATATAAAATCAACCCGAACAAGACAGAAGTGCTGTTATTAAATACCTCTTAACTTCCTTCTGCCCCTCAGCAGCAGGCTTGTTCTCTTAATATGATTCGGTACTTGGGGATATATGTAACGAATTGCTATTCTGAGCTTTTCCAATTCAATTATCAGGCCATGGTGAAGAAGATTAAGGATCTATTGCATAAATGGGCATTGCTTCCCCTTACATTAGTAGGCAGGGTAGCCCTAATTAAAATGTCCATTTTACCCTGGTTGATTTTTCTTTTTCTAACGTCCTATAAAAAATCACGAAAGCTTATTTTAAAGAGCTTGAGGCACTTTTTTGACATTTTGTGTTGAGTAGGAAGGCATCAAGGGTTAAACTCCCTGTACTCCCTGTACTTCAACTCAAACTAAATCAGGGTGGGTTGACATTACCTCAGGTGTGTACTTATTATGAAGTCTCCTTTATCAACATATTAGTACGAGCAATGGATGCCAAGGGGCCTCTAGACAGTTTTTCTTTGAAAAAATGGTGCAGAAGGTGGGTTCCCAGCTCCTGGTATTTATCAAGACGGACAAATTTCCAAAGAAAACAAGGTATAAAGTTGTGCAGGAATTGGCTGAGAGACTTCAAGCTTTTTATATATCAAAAAGTGTATTAGCAGGATATGAGTATGTGCAGCTTAAAGAATGTAAATATCTAGGTCTACAAATACGACACAATCATTTGAGGTTTTGGAACGTGAATGGTATTAAAGGACTGGGACACTTTTGGGGAGACGGAAATATATTACTTGGCAAGATCTTTATGCAAGGTGTGGTGATCGATGTAAGCTTGTTTTTTTAGTTTTTCAGCAGATTATTCAGTTAGTGAAAAAAATGCTGCCCTGAGTCCAGTTCACTCTCACACCCTGCATTATCAGCCTTGTTCAGGGCACAACTTAGGGGGACTGGCAACTGGAATAGAATATTACAGAATCAAGGAAAGGGCTACCAGCTGAAATGTTTTTTAAACAAAATTAGCTGGTCAACACAATGTACTTTCTCAGAGGCAGAGTGGCAGTCAATATCATTATTAGGCCATAAGGCTTTAAGAGCAGCACATTTTAAGAGGATGTCCTTTTTATCTCGCTGGATGGCATACCATACTCAAAGGGCTCTTCATAGAATGTATCTTGCCTCGGAATATCGCTGCTTTCGTTGCCAGCAGCTGGGGATGGGCAGCTAGTTACATATTTTTTTTACCTGCCCAGAGGTGGCGCAGTTTTGGGGGAAGGTGTTTTTGGCCCTGAGTATAGGGATGCAGATCAGGCTTGAGCCTAAGGCCAAATTTGCACTTTTTGGCTTTTTAAGACAGAGGCAGGACACCCCAATAGGTAAAGGGGGTCAGGCGTTTATTGCAATATCCTCTTTAGCCTCTCACTCCTTGATCCTTCAGAATTGGAAGTCATCTAGAGTACCCACGTATCAAGACTGGCTCAATAAAATGAACCAAACAAAAAAGTTTGAAGATGCATTTGCTAAAAGGGTGGGGGGGCACTAAAAGAGTTATTTCCTCGTGGCAGTTTTTGGAGGTAATAGAAGATGCCAATAGAGTAGGGTAGTTATCAATGTTATGCTATGTAGGCCTTCTTAGTTGCATATATACTGTAATATCATATCCTGATAGCAATGATGGTAGCCAAGTATGTATTTCATCAAAGTACGATTGAACTGTTATTGGGCGTGATTTTTCATTAAATATTTTGTGATTATTTTGATAGCTGCTATATTATGAATGTTTAAAGTTAGACATGGGTTGGCCATAATAGCTTCCATATCTTAGGCACGATTGCACTTTTTTTTGTTTGCTGCTATACAGTTCAGTAGTGGGTTGGAACTTGCGGTTTCGCACAAAGGCACTTTAATATTCATATGTAAAATACTGATGTTGAGTAAGTTTGGCCTGTTTTGTACAGTGACTGGTCTGTAATTGTGAAAATCAGGCTGAAGAGGGTCGATGTTTATTTATTTATTTATGCATGCCAATGTTGTCATATGTATTTGATTTTTATATGATTCTGCTCAATAAAAATATCTTTCAAAAACTTACTTGATCAAGAGGCTGAATCACTCAAAATATAAAAATGTCAAAACATAAAAACACTTAAATTGCATTACAAGAAACAAACTCCTGCTACAGATATTAAAAAAATACAAAGCTTTCTGCAGTGCCAATACTAAACTGCTTATATATGGCACTGTCGATTGAAAAAGAAAAACTAGAAGCTATTTACTTTTTATTCTCTATTGCAAAGCATTATGAAGCATAGAATAAATTATTTAGAAGCATAAATGCACAAAATCAATCACCGCTCCAATCCATTACCAGCCACTCTAAGTAATAATGAAGTCAAAGCAAGCTTAACACGGAAAGCATGCAAAGGAATCAAATCATATGCATCAGATGTGGTAACTAACAACATGCTTTCTTTACAGAATGAAAAAAAAATATTCGATGTTAAATATTACTCTAGCCATATTACAAATACAAATTTCAGATAAAGTATAGTAAATATGCATCAAAACCACTGTTCTTGTATTCTTAACGTGGACTCAATCAGTGATGCATGAATTTGATCAGCTCAGTAATACTGTGCATTTTGCCCCACTAATGAATGTGCTGAAGCCAGGCAACAGCGACCTACTTATGGGCTTTCCTACCCATTTTAGTCATTTATTTTCGTAGATTCGAAATGGATAATAAACTTGCTTAGCATCATTAACAGTAAATGCCATACCATTTGCTGCTGCCATAGCCCAGGTACCACCACAGTCCTCCTTTAGATCCCTGCCCCCTCAGTGCAAAATCGACAGGTGGGCAAGAGTAGGTACTGAGATTGTCAATAAGGATCTGCAAGTCACTGGTAGTAACTCGCCACATGTGCATGTACTATATCGCTTGCTACGGTGTGTTCATTTTACTTAAAGTCCATCCAGACAGGTTGGCACCAGTACTCATCCTTGGCATTCCGCAGTATCCCATTGCAACAGAAAGGATTGCAAAAGTCCCTTAATGTCTTCGGGCCTGGATGTTAAGAGGAGGAATACTTCATGTATTTCTATCTGTTCATTGCAACACACTATATCATTGATCTGGTTCCTTGCAGCTGGAATTGGTCCACACCGCTGCCAACGCCATGCAATTTGTCTGTTAGCCAAGAGGAGCTTAAAGAGTTTTCTAACCCTCACAGAGACATCTCTTACATAGCCAACTAAAGTTGTTTTCAGAGATTGTTTTATATTCTGACAAGTCATATATAGCATATCAGTGAAAATCATTTGTCAGTATGTGGTAATTTGTGGGCATGTCCAGGCAGGAAGCCCGATGAAGGGTTTGGAATCCTCTGCTTTGGGAGGCTTCTCTCAAACCGCATCTCCTCAGGCTACCTGGAGCGCGGTGTATTCTTTGAATGAATTTAAAGTGAGTTAACCTGAGTTTACAGTTCCAGGAGAGAGCACCTAATTGAGCCCAACAAGCTTTCCATTCATTGTTTAAACTCACACACTATTTATCCCTAACATATGGGGGATCTTGTGTGTTTCTTCTTGCATGGTTACACATAGGTGGGAGATTACATATCTGGGGGAAGGGGACCAGGGCCAGACTGGGATTCCAAAGCAACCCTGGCACTTGTGTCGGTCCAGCCCCCGGGGGCCATTTTGTGTGAGTGTGAAGCACTGCTGCTTTTGTTACTGGGAGCCGATATTGCAGCACAGCTACAAAACCAGCCCCCGTAAAAAAAAAAAACAGGACCCACCGCCTCAAAACCAGCCTCCGGGGAAAACTCCCGATGCCCGCTACAGCCAGTCCAGCCCTGAAGGGGACTGTAGTACAAGTGTCAGGGTTTTGAATTTAAAAGGTTCCAGGGGAACCCTCTAAACATTGCAACAAGTGGCACTCAGATACATAGTTCGGCAACATTCCCTGTACTTCAATTCACTGTTGTTGCCCTTTACTCACAGTGTGCTCCACATGTGCAAATGTAGTCAAGACAAAGGAAGGTTGAGGTTAGCGATTCCTTCTAAGATTAAAAACAACATATGATGTCACATAATATCCTACAGCTTACTGAAGCTATTTATCAACAAATCTAGAGGTATGCAATGGACTTTGTTCCTTTGAGTCTCTTTCTACATAAAGCTACAAAAAATAAAAATAAATTACTCCCAGTTTCACCACTAACCTATGTTTTAACTCCTTAACCGCGGCGCAAATTCCGCCGCCGTGCGGGAGTTCTATTGAGCAAGCGGGGCCGTGTCGGCCAATGGACGTGCGCAGCACTAGCGAGGTAGTGCTCGCAACGGCCGTTGGCCGATGCATGCACGGAAAGGGTTAAAGTCCTATCACCAAATTTGTTGTGCAAAGCAGACTTGTTTGCTTTCTTTTTTTGCATGAGAGAAGTCAAGAAGGAGGCGATTGGTAGCTCACCGGCACAGGTCTTGCGGTCCTACAAATACACCTTGTAATCCACTTGCTCTCTCCCCACCAATATACTCCTAATGATTACTGTGCATAATTGGAGAGGCTTTTAACTCATCTCATTATATATAGCCTCTTTAACATGATTACACTTTGAAAACCATTGCAATTGACTACAGCTGCACATTATTTTAGCTTTTAATTTTTTTTATATATATTTTGTACCTATGCATAAGGTAAGTGAACTTGTCAAGCAAATGAAAAGTATGACAGGTGAAAGGAAGTTTAAAGAGAGCTCTAACAAAATAGCTTAGAATGCCTTGAATTTGTTAAAAGAAGAATAACGTATGCTAATGAGCAGATCACTGACACAATATCGAAAATAACAATATCTTGTAACAAAAATAGCATGTCAAAAATATAGTTTGCAAAAATATTTTGCCCCTATAGTTCTAATGGTAAGTAGAACAATATCCAAAATAAAATATCGTTTCACACTGCTAATATTAAAAAACATACAAAAATATTATTTTTACATATATATACAGTTTAAAATAGTACATCACACAAATATTTTAATGTATATTATCGATATAATGTAAATGAAATAAATGTAAATAATATTAATTACTATATATAAATATATACTTACATAAACACATGCATATATATGTGTATTTGTTTGTATACATATATATAATGTAACATTATTATTAAAAATATATATTTTGTATTATATTATATTTTTGGGTTATTTGTTTAAATTTATTACTATAAAAAGCATATATATATATGAAACATCAATTGCAAAACATAAAAAAGTACCAAATAAATAAAATCTAAACCATTTAAAATCCATAAAAGACATTTATTAAAAATATTATAAAAATGTGTGTGTATATATACATATTTTTTTTTATTTATAGAATATATATATTATATATATATGCTTTTTATAGTAATACATTTTAACATACATATATATATATAAAAACTCCATTCTTGCCCCAGAGGAATACGGCTGCACTACCAAACAGCTGTCAATCAAGCCTTTAATTTTCTGCCACAAAAATGAGGACTTTGCGGTTCCAACGCGTTTTGGCCATCACAACCTTGATCATGGGCACTTCGTAATAGTCCTTCCTCGAATTTATACCACCACAGACATATACATATTTATAGTCAATTGTGGCTCCTCATTGGGCCTCCTAAATGGTACATTTATTAGGCATTCTGGTATATGTGGTTCGTAAATATAATGATTCTGTAGTCCTTCACTGCATAGGTAGGCCCTAAAACAAATAATTGTCCTTGAATCACAATTTATCAAGAAAGCAAGCCTGTCGTTCCATTTGGCCATACCTTCAAAGACCAATCAGACACTGATCGTCACAATCCACAAGCAAATAAAACGACAGGCATGCTTTCTTTGGGATTTTAATGTAGATATATATTTACATCTATGTAAAAATATATATTTATATCTATACCTATACCTATATCTATATATATATGTATATGTACATATTGCTCTCTATATATATATATATATATATATATATATATATATATATATATATATGCATACATATATATATATAGATATATAGAGAGAGATATAAATAGATATATCAAATACTTGTATGGGTCTATTAATGGGTTTGTGAGTGGTTGTGTGGGCGTGTGAGTGGGTGTATGAGAGGTTGTATAGGAGTGTGAGCTGGTGTGTGAATGCTTCTGTGGATGATTTCATCAGTGATGTCACTGACAATGTCATGAGTGATATAATATGTCAAGGTCATAAGCAGTGCGTTGCGGGAGCGTAAGTTATAGTTATTTCAGCTAACTATAAATGTTGAATTTCACTGGTACGAGTGAAACCTGAGCCTATGTAAAACGTCCCTGTAACCTTTCATTTTTTCAGTGAAGTTCTAAGGTTTTTCTAATTCTATTTCCTAACTATAAGGTCCCTGTAACCTTTGGTTTTTTAAAGTGAATTTCTAAGGTTTTCTAACATTGTATTTCTCTAAATGTAATCACTATCCTTTGACAGTGAGTGTTTAAGTGAGTGCATGAGTGTCTCAGTTGAGTGGGTGTGTGAGTCTCTGAGTGGGTCTGTGAGTTGGTGTGATAGTGTCTGTGTGAGTCTGTGAGTGGGTGTGTGAGTTTCTGAGTTCTCTCTGTTTTGCCCTCTTCTGGTCTGTTTTGCCCTTTCTGCTTTTTTTCTACCCTCTGTTCTGCCTTTCCTGCTCGCTTTTCTGCCTCTGCTTTGCCTTTCCTGCTTGTTTTTGCTGACCTTTATTTTGCCTCTTTCTGCTAGTTTTTGACCTTTATTCAGCCTCTTTCTGCTCCCTTTTGACCTTTATTTTGCCTCTTTCTGCTCATTGCTGACCTTTATTTTGCCTCTTTCTGCTCGTTTATCATCTTTATTTTGCTTCTTGCTGCTGGTTTATGACCTCTATTTTGCCTCGTTTTGCTTGTTTCTCACCTCTATTTTGTCTCCTTCTGCTAATTTCTGACCTTTATTCAGCCTCTTTCTGCTTGTTTCTCACCTTTATTTTGCCTCTTTCTGCTCATTGCTGACCTTTATTTTGCCTCCTTCTGCTTTTTTCTCACCTTTATTTTGCCTCGTGCTGCTGGTTTCTGACCTCTATTTTGCCTCTTTCTGCTCGTTTCGCACCTTTAGTTTGCCTCTTTCTGCTCATTTCTCACCTTTATTTTGCCTCTTGCTGCTCAAGCTTCTGACCTCTATTTTGCCTCTTTCTGCTTATTTCTGACCCTTATTCTGCCTTCTTCTGTTTGTTGCTGATCTTTATTTTGCCTCTTTCTGCTGGTTTCTGACCTCGATTTTGCCTCTTTCTGCTTGTTTCTCACCTTAATTTTCCTCTTTCTGCTGGTTTCTCACCTTTATTTTGCTCTTTCTGCTCATTACTGAACTTTATTTTGCCTCTATCTGCTCATTGCTGACTTTTATTCTGCCTCTTTCTGCTCGTTTCTGACCTTTATTCTGCCTCTTTGTGCTCGTTTCTCACCTTTATCTTGCCTTTCTGTTCTTTGCTGACCTTTATTCTGCCTCTTTCTGCTCGTTGCTGAACCTTTATTCTGGCTCTTTCTGCAAGTTTCTCACCTTTATTTTTCTCTTTCTGCTCGTTGCTCACCATTATTTTGCCCTTTACTTTTCCTCTTCCTGCTTGTTTCTGACTTTTATTCTGCCTCTTTCTGCTTGTTTCTGACCTTTATTCTGCCTCTTTCTGCTCGTTGCTGAACCTTTATTCTGGCTCTTTCTGCTAGTTTCTCACCTTTATTTTTCTCTTTCTGCTTGTTGCTCACCATTATTTTGCACTTTACTTTTCCTCTTCCTGCTTGTTTCTGACTTTTATTCTGCCTGTTTCTGCTTGTTTCTGACCTTTATTCTGCCTATTTCTGCTCCTTTCTGACCTTTATTTTGCTTCTTTTTTCCCTTTTCAACCCAGGACCATGGGGGGGCGCCTCAAGGCCCCGCAGTCCCAGAGGACTTCCCGCCTCTTGCGGGAGCCGACATTGCTGCTGCCTGCAGGAAGCTGCTGGAAAGGCAACTCCCTTCATGAGAAGGAATCTGTTTTTATCTCTTTCCCTGGGAAAGAGATGAAGCGTCCGTTTCCAACGGATGGGAGCACTTTAACAGCTCCTGCCCGCTGGAACCAGAGTGTTTGCTCTCGCTTGACCGGAGCTGTGAGCTCCCGTCAAGGGAAAGCAAACACAGCTATGTCCCAGGCCCGCTCCTTTACTTTTCAGGGCTGGTTCCGGGGAGGTGGTGGTCCCCGGAGTCTTATGTTATCCAGGACGGGTGCCGCATGGACCTCTTCCATTTTTTAAATAAATATTTGGCCCCAGGGAGGTGGTGGTACCCAGGGGCTGGGGGGTCTGCGGGCCCCTCATTAGGTGTTTTTTTAGCTCCGGGGAGGTGGTGGAGCCCAGGGCTCGGGGGATCCATGCGGTCCCTCATCAATGTCTCATTAGCCCTGGGGAGGTGGTGGTCCCCGAGGCTTAAAGAGCCCATGGATGGGGTCCCCATGCATATTGTACATTTTAAGCAACAAAGGCCCGGGGAGGTGGTGGTCCCCAGGACTCAATGAAGGCTGGTAGCCCGAAACCGGTCCCAGGATGCTTGTTTCCGGTCCAGGGAAGACATGGCTTGGCAGTTCGGGCTGGACTGTTCCCATGAGGCACAGGGTCAAGACTGATTTGCATATAGCTGTGTCTGAACTGGGGTGGCGAAGTGAGCTAAAGAATGATGATGGATTCAACCCAGATCTGTGACTGGGGGTGAGTGTCTGAAAAGTTTCAGCGCTCCGTCCATCATCTCCTTGTGTTTGCTTTGTTCGTCCTAAGTTGGCAGGGTATGCCCAGACGTGGATCCCTTGCTCACTTTGCCACTGGATTCAAGCTAGCCTGGCTGATGAGGGCTGTTAGTCTGAAACCAGTCCCAGGATGCTTGTTTCCGGTCCAGGGAAGACATGGCTTGGCAGTTCGGGCTGGACTGTTCCCATGAGGCACAGGGTCAAGACTGATTTGAATATAGCTGTGTCTGAACTGGGGTGGCAAAGTGAGCTAAAGAACGATGATGGATTCAACCCAGATCTGTGACTGGGGCTGAGTGTCTGTAAAGTTTCAGCGCTCCGTCCATCATCTCCTTGTGTTTGCAATAAACATTGGAGAAACACTTATTTTGACCCCCCCCTTTTGCTCGATGGATCACCGTAAAACTTTCCATGCACATCAAGAATCACTGGGGCACTTGTTTAAGAAGCTTTTGTGAAGATTCTTCAACCAGTGCTAAAGATATAGGCAAGTTAAAAAATGCTTTTCCTACGGAAACATGGTCCCAACTATAGGTACCTACTGGCAATTGCCAGTAGGTAATATATATGTGTGTGTGTGTGTGTGTGCGCGTGCGTGTGTGTGCCTGTGTGTGTGCCTGTGTGCGCGTGTGTGTGTGCGTGTGCGTGTGCATGTGTGTGTGTGTGTGTGTAAGAACAGAAAAAGATTACTGAAGCCCAACTCTGAACACCAATGTTTATTCAATAGCAGAGTGGCAGTGTTTCCTGATGCGTTTGAGCTGTAGCATCAGCTTTCCTCACAGGTGAGCCAACTATTAAGGCAAGTCTTCAAATTTTATAATGACAACCTCACATGACTTCCATGTATTCCTGCATTTCCCAGAATGCACTTAGAATGAAGTCAGTTGGTCACAGGACCACAGTCTACTTATGTGTCTTGCTTAATAGCATCAAACGCAGTCTTAAATGAAGTTTCTTAAGTGCAAAATGTCACAAAATCAAATTGCCACATGTATTTTTGAAGGTAAGTTTTATGTGCATCTCTGTTGCCATACTCACTCAACTTATCTGCTGCCATTGACAAATTAATGCTTTTAAAACAGACACCAGTAGTTCAGAATCTGCAAGAGGGAGGCAGGAGGAGGAGACTACTCCTCCTGTCTCCCTTTCTCACCTTCATGCAGTGGGTACTAGGAAAATCCATGATGTAGCATGAAAAGTGAGCGAGTCCTGCTTCCCAATTCAAGAAATAAAGCAACAACAGTCTCCATTTTGATGGGAGCCTCCAACTCTGCACGGCGGCTTTAGTTTATGGGCAAGGAGCATCCCGTAGCAGTCAATCGAAGAACAGAAAAAGGCTTACCGAAGCCCAACTCTATGAACCCCAATGTTTATTCAATAACGTAGTGGCAGCATTTCCTGATGCATTTCTGCTGTTTGAAGTTTCACTGAGTCACATGTGCATTTACAGACCCATATGCTTAGTTATACATTCAGTCTACCACCCAATAATGCAACTCATAAATCTATTTTCAAAAGCATAAAGGCACTCACACTCCCGGCTACACAAAGACAGAGGCACTTAGACATCATTCGGTCACCTATACAGTAGTTATGTATCCAACACTAAAAGAGCCACTTGGACACATAGTTACAAACCCCAAGACTCACTAATACAGCTAATACAGCTAGTAATGAATCAATATATATGCTAACATACACGTTTAGAGACCCCTTCAGTTTCTTAGAGAGCCAGTCATATAGTGGTATAATAAGTAACATATCTAGTGAGATATGCACAGAGAAAATTGTACACTCATTTAGATATGTACTCCAATACTGTCACAACAAAGTGAGCCATTCAGACAAGTTGCCCTTATAACACGTGTCAGGCCTGCTACTGCAGACGCTGTGTGGGTAGTTTTACTGCTAGGTCAAGTTGGCATTTAAAACTCCTTGCCAAGCTTTATTTTCCCTTCTACTAGATATAAGTCACCCGTAAGGTAGGTTGTAGGTAGGCCATAGGGCAGAGTGCTATGTGCTTAGAAGGTAAGGCATGTGCTTTGAGTTTTACTGAGTTACATGTGCATTTACAGACCCATATGCCAAGTTAAACATCCAAACACACACTCATACTGCAACTCATAAACCTATTTACAAAAGCAGACAGCCACTTACACACCCACTCAAACTGTGACGGATGCATTTACACATAGAGTGACACACCCATACATTATATATGTATCCAACATTAACTGAGCTAGTTGCACACAGACTTACATACCTCAAAGGTCTCTAGCACAGCCAGTGACCAATACTTACACCCACCTAGATACAGATTTAGAGACCAATACAAGTTCTAACATAGAAGTCATTTTGTGACATGGTTACCTAGATATTCAGTGAGACATGTACAGAGAAAATGGAACGGTCATTCAGGTTTGTAGTCCAATACTGACAGACCAAAGTGAGCCATCTAGACAAGTTGGCCTTAAAAAATGTCTCAGGCCTGCTACTGCAGATGCTGTGTGGGTAGTTTTTATGCTAGGCCAACTTTGGATTGAAAATTCCTTTGCCAAGCCTTAAACTGTTCTTCTACTACATATAAGTCACCCTTAAGGTAGGCTGTAGGTAGGCCATAGGGCAGGGTGCTCTATGCTTAAAAGGTAATACACGTACCTTTAAGATACACTGAGTTACAGGTGCACTTACAGACCCATGTGCCCAGTTATACATCCAGTCTCCCACCCATACTGCAGCTCATAAACCTTTTCACAAAAGCATAAATGCAGTTACATACCCAGTCAGACAGATACAGAGGCATTTACACACCCATTAACTCATCCATACAGCAGTTATGTATCTAGTACCAACACAGCCACTTGCACACACAGTTATGTACCCCAACACCAACTAACACAGCCAATAATCTATCCATACAGACAATTGTATACAGATTTACAGACCTATATAGTTACTAAGAAAGCTACTCATATACTGATATATTTACTTAAACATACACTCACACAATGAAAGAGGGACTGAGACACTCACTAAGATATTTCCTCAAGTACTGACTGAAGAAAGTCACCCATCCAGACAAGTAGATGTTTAAATGTGTCTCGAGCCTCCTACTGCACAGTTTCCGTGTCCGGACTTACTGCCAGCTTGACTTTTGCTTTTTTAGCCCCTTTGCCAAGCCTTAAACTTCCTTTTTTCTACATATAAGTTACTTGTAAAGTTGGCCATAGTTAGGTGATAGGGAGGGTGGTAGGTGCGGAAAAGGTAAGACATTTACTTTGAAGTTTCAGTGAGTTATTTGCGCACTGACAGACCTATATGCAAAGAAATACAACCAGTGTCGCACCCATACTGCAACTCACATAATTACAAAAGAATAGAGTCACTAATACACCCAGTCAGACAGTGACAGAGGCACTTAAACATTCACTTACACATAGATACAGCACTCATGTATCCAGCAGTAATGCTGCCATTTGCACACACAATTACATACCCCAATACTAACTAACACAGCCAGTAAGCAATCCATGCAGCCACTTACATACACATTTATAGACCCATAGAGTTACTAAAAAAACGAGTCACATGGTGACATAGTAACTTACATATCCAGTGACACAGTCATAGAGGCACTGATATGCTCATTCAGATATGTACGGAAGAACTGAAACTATCAAGTCACCCATCTAGACAAGTAGCTCTTTACACATGTCTTGGAACTGCTACTGCAAAATATGCTTGTGCAGTTTTACTGCCAGGCTGACTTGGTATTGAAAACCTCTTGCTAAGCCTAAAACTTCCCTTCTACTACGTATAAGTTACCCCTAAGGTAGGCCGTAGGTAGGCTATGGGGCGGGGTGCTGTGTGCTTAAAAGGTTTTAAGTTTCACTGAGTTACACCTGCACTTAAGTGCCATACACCCAGCTACACATTTATTTTCCTAGCCACACTATGAGTCACATACCTACCCAGATACACACTGATGCTTACACTAACACGCACAGATACACACTTATGCATACAGTGATAAAGCCAGGCACACATTGATTTAGACATAATAAGTAACAGACCTCTAGTGGTAATAACAAAGTGTTATAATTGTTTATATCAGAAGTTAAATGGTTAAATTATGTAATTTTATAATATATAATGGAAAGCTAAATATATTGATTTGTTTTTTTGTTTGCAGAGTTCTACTTCTACTTAAAAACAGACACTTAAAATGCCAAATAAAACACAATGAAGAAAGAAACAGAGGAAAGGGTTTTATCTCCTTACAATACAGAAAGAAAAGGGACAAAATGAGGAGAACATAGTTAAAGAGAAAAGAGATTCTGGTAAGAAAACTAACAAGTTTCTTAGAATTGTATGTGGAAAAATGCTAAGCAAGGAAAACCATGGAAATAAAAAGCAACATTTTATAACATCTAAGAAAAGAGAAAAAGTAAGTAATATTAGGAGTAATAAATGTTATAAGGAAACAGATACTTTAACAAGAAGAGAAAGACATTTTAAGGAAATCAGGGTCAGAATGTTTCATTGAAGAGTAATTAAGAATTTTACATGAACTATGACACACTGTAAAAAGAGAAGAGAAGCTTTCAGACAAAAACAACATATTGAGTCTATAGTTGATAAAGCATTCGCCCTGAAGAGGAAGCTATTTATGTAGATACTGAACAGGAAGAGAACACTGGATAAAACAGTCTTGTGTATGAAGAGAAAGAGCCAAAAAAGGCTTGTGAATTGGAGTAATTTCTGTATATTTTCAGAGGTGAATGGAAGAATACTTCCAGTACTGAGCCTTTCTTTAGTGAAGAAAGCTACTTGCAAGAGAACACATTTGTGCATGTAGTTGAAACAACTGGTCGATGTTATGAGGTGAAAGATGGTACCCCCATTCCAAAAGAGGAGATCATTCCTAAGAATGTTGAGGAAGTTATAGCTGAAGAGATACAAGGAAGATGTAGACAGGCCCCTGTATACAAATGGAACTGTAGCAGTATTTGTAGTGTTGCAGGAATCAATTGATATATTGAGAAGTTTCCTACGTATCTTGCTATGCAAAAGTCTGGATCAGAAAATAGGGATTCTGCAAAGATTAGATCCATGCAAAGTAAGGAAGTATACAAATTTACAGGAAAATTCACTGGCATGTCTATCAAAGAAAGTGTCCCAAAGCACCTTTCATCACTTTAGAACTGTTCATCACTCAAAAATGCGAAATTTAATTAGGAGGCTTTACTATGTGAAAACTCCTGCCTTATGTTTAGGATAAATGAATAGAGATCTTTTGCATGGTACAGTAGCAGAGGTAGAAAAAGTTTGTGAAGATGTTCAGGTTTTTTTCTTTGGTCCCGAACAGGAGTGTAGGGAGAAAGAGGAGTTGGTATGTACAGGTGGAGAGGAACAGGAGACAGGCTCACCTGTTAGTGTAGATTAGATTACAGAAGAAATTAGGAAGTTTAACACAGTTTCTTCTGAGAAACCAAACTGTGGGGGTCATTGCGATGGTGGACGGAAAAGCCCTCCGACCGCCGTGCTTCCGGAAAAAAAACGCCTGCATGTTCCGCGGCAAAACCAGTGGTGACATTACGATGCGATGAATGTAAAATCCGACCGCAGCGGTCAGATTTCACAATAAACCGTCCGCCACGTCTGGAAAACCAGAAAATCTGACCGCGGTGGACGGAAATGCTACGGAAAGCACCAAAAAGGCCGATCCTCATGCGGAATGACCGCAAGTGAAATTTTGATGAGATGGCGGAGCAGGCGGAACGATCATTGCATTATGACCGCTGCAGACTTGCGAAAAGATGAATGGCGGTCGAATGCAACTACACAACAATGCCTCCAAGTGTGCCTGTTCTTTCCGCTGCCCTCAAACACATCTGACACACCCCAATGATACACCCCCAAGGTATTAAAAACCAATGAAATCCCAGGTCAACATGGAAAACACACCTGACAGGCATACCTCATTTTGACACACCCACATAGCTGAGTATAAAACCAACCCCTTCCCTGACCATCATCCTTTGCACAAATCCAGCAGTGAAGGGCCATACACCACAGCTGAAAGGAGAGGCAAATCACACCATTACAACCACCCACACCAACACTTCCAACACACACCTCACACATCTCCACCACCACCTTCCTACCTGCACCTGTCACTTATTTGCACATCACACACCATGTCACCGAAAAAAATGCCCAAATTCACAGACAATGAGTTGTCAGTGATGGTAGACGAGATAATTAGAGTAGAACCACATTTGTTTGAAAGCATGGTCCAACAGACCCCACAAGTCTGAAAAAATCAAATGTGGGAAAGGATAGTCAACAAAGTCAATGCAGTAGGGACCACCCTGCACACACAGTGTGACATCAAGAAGAGGTGGCATGACCTAAAGACCAGGGTGAAATACCGTACCAACAGGAACCATGAGGCAGCTCAGAGGACTGGCGGTGGCCCTCCCATTCCACCACTAACATTCACTGAATGGGAGGAGAAGGTGCTTGCCATACTGCATCTAGAGAGTCTCATAGGAATAGCTGGGGGAGTGGAGGCTGGTAAGTTCCAACAAATGTATCCCATCACACTGCCAAGTACTGTCTTGCACAACTATAAAGCTACACTTTCTAGACCTAAATGCACTTATGTACAACATACTCTTCCCAACACATGTCTCACATATCTACCATTTCCTTCCTCTGATTCACCTCAAATGTAGCTAGCAATATTTCCATGGGGTATGTGTACAGGTAGCCAGCACTACAACTCCCACCAGGCACCCTTGTCTCACAGCTGAGCAGGATGGAACACTCACCCCACCCAAGAGCCATGTGTAACCTATTACCTTCCTCTGTTCCACTTCACAGGGAGGTAGCCTTCACAACAGGGAGGGGGTGTGTAGACAGGCAGCCAGCACTACAACTCCCATCAGGCACCCTTGTCCCACAGCTGAGCAGGATGGAACACTCACCCCACCCAAGAGCCATGTGTAACCTATTAGCTTCCTCTGCTCCACTTCACACGGAGGTAGCCTTCACAACGGGGGGTGTGGACAGGCAGCCAGCACTACAACTCCCATCAGGCACCCTTGTCTCACAGCTGAGCAGGATGGAACACTCACCCCACCCAAGAGCCATGTGTAACCTATTACCTTCCTCTGCTCCACTTCACAGGGAGGTAGCCTTCACAACAGGGAGGGGGGTGTAGACAGGCAGCCAGCACTACAACTCCCATCAGGTACCCTTGTCCCACAGCTGAGCAGGATGAAACACTCCCCCCACCTTGAACCATGTGGCAGCCATTTCTTTGCTCTGCTTCACCTTACAGGTAGGTAGCCTTCTCATGCTCACTTGCATCACCCGTGAGCAGGATGGAACACTCCCCCCACCCTGAACCATGTGGCAGCCATCTCCCTCCACTGTGCCACCTAACAGGTAGGTAGTCAGTGCATGCACCCTGTCATCCTTCTCAAAATGCATGGAGCCATATGACCACCACATCCCTCACTTGCTAGCCAACTCTGTACAGATCCAAATGTCACATCCAGTGCGCACACAGCTAAGCACATGTAAATGTCACATAAATTACATTTTGAATCACAAAGTCCCATGCTAAATAAATTCAGGGCCCAATCATGCAAAGCACACAATGCAATGTGTAAGTTCCATTGTTTCAAAGCATGAAGGCTCATATGAACACAACACATGCATGGACAATCTGTCAAACAAACAAAACCACATGATTTAAAATACATTTTAACTGGAAATGAGGAAGTTTTGGCATAGCTGAAACAGATTCTCAGAAAAGTCTACAATATCCAAGCATAAACCAAAGTGGATATGAAGCAAGTTGGTAGATGATGACATGTCCTTGTAAACACACTATCTGTACATGTCAAATGATTGTTATTTACATGTCACACTAATAACAAGTAATGTATGTACCGCTATCTCATGTCATGATGCTGATAATCTTTTACCAATACCAAGTGATTGTAATGTAAAAAGTTTGGTGTATCAAGTAAAACATCCAAAACTGGGTCACCAAGGTTGTGGAGTGTACTTAACTGACAATCTAACCTCTGTTCAACAGGAGATTCACAAGCAACAGCTGTTGAAAACACCACCAACCAGCAGAGCCAGTCTCCCCCCCCGGAACGTGAACTCTCTGATGCTGATTCTCTACGTTTCTCGGATGAGGAGCAACAACCTGGCCCCTCAGGACTGCCAGGGCGCGCTTTGTCTCAGGGCCTCATTGTCCCCACCACAACTATCAACACAGCAGCGACAACAACTATGCTGACCCCTGCTACAACGACCTCTGCTGCAGCCACCTCCACCATCACCACCGCTGCCTGCAACACTGTCCCTGGCTCAGTGGTTACCATCACCACCACCCAAGCTGAAGATGCCGGGGACAGTGTGCGGGTGCGTAGACAGCCAACGCCACTGGTCCATGTCAGCAGGGCAGGTTAGAGGGCAACTGGGGGACAATCACATGAGGACACTGAGACAGAAGCCCTGGCCACTGTTGCAAGAGTCCTTGGTGCATACCATCAGAACCAGGGACAGATGGGCCAGGTTGTAGAAGAACTGCGTGAGCTCCGCCTGCTGCAGAGGTCCATGGACACACGAATGGGACAACTTGTGGATCTCATGGGCCAGCTTGTGGGTGTTCTGAGGGACATATATGCTGCTCAAATGACGGCTCACCCCCCTCCAGTGGCCAGCCTTCTGATACTCCCACCACCTCAGCTGCGGCCACAGAGAGGGGTGAGCTGCAAGACAATGACTCCTCAGACACCTCTGAGCCTGCAGCAGAGGACCCCCTGCCAAACGCAAGAGGGGACATCCGAGAAACACCACGGGAGGATCACGTGGCAAAGCACCAACCAAAGCCAAGTCGCTGAGCCAGCCATGATGGCACCATTGTTGCACTGAACATTGACTTTGTTGATTATCCAATCCCACATTGCCATGTTGATGGCAGGAGTTTGTTGGACTGTGTAATTCCATTATTGTGGGGACTACTCTATTTGTCTCTGTTACCATCACTGACAACTCGTACACTCACTATGCACAACTAACTTTTCATTCACTTTAAATTTTATACAATCTAATAGAAAATAAACGCAATTTACACACCTATGCCTTGGTGTCAGTTCCATGTTTATCATAGTATGTACAATGTCAACTCTGATTCCAATGTACCACAAGCTTTGATTGTGATGAGACATTGATGGGGCGGAGGAACCTAGAAAGACACAAGAGGATGACATTGAGTTGTCATATGATGGCATTACAGCAACAACACACCACTAGTCAACACCGTACAAGATTCATCCCACATAACACTGACCAACACCATCAACATAGAGATTAGGTAAGTGGAAACAAAAACACTGTGCCACACACATTAGCCCTTAGCAGTGTGCCAACAACAGCCAGCATCCAAAAAAATCATCTATGCTTTGGCACTAACAGCACAGCAAACAGACACTGTCATAGTTGCTCAATGGTAACTTACAGTCAAGGGAAGTAGTTGGCGTTGAGCTGGTGACGCAGGTCAAGACCTTCCTCTTCTCCACTATCATCGTCACTGGGCACTTGTGGATTTTCAGCGGGGGGCATCTGTTGATCATCATCGTCCAGAATCAGGGAGATCTCTTTGCGCAAGGGCAGGTTGTGAAGCATGCAGCATGCGACTATGATCTGACTCACCTTTTGGGGAGAGTAGAGTAGTGCCCCACCACTCTTGTCCAGACACCGAAATCTAGCCTTCAGAAGTCCAAAAGCACGCTCCACTACATTTTTGTTTAAATCGTTTTTATTAATCTTTTGTTTGTGTTGCACGTTATCAAGAAAGTATACAGTCAGAACAGCGCTCATGACATCAGTAGAAAAAAGAGAAAATTGATTGCCAGTGGCACGGTACACAATAACTATTGGCAACAGGAAAGCGGAGATATAGGGTATGGTGAGTGCATCAAATCGTGCGACAATATCTCAAAAAGAACAGAGCAATGCTGACAAATCACGGTACTAGGTAGCATGTGAATAATGTAGGTACAGTGCAGTTCAAACTCAACCGGGGACATAGGGCACAACCAAATGAGGACAACTAAAGTGAAGGAAGGTTAGGGGAGAGTTGCTCAAGACCTGCTGCCGCATCCAATGTGGCTGGGGGGTCAAAAACCGCCAAGACTTAGTGACAGCAGGGCTCTGAGACAGAAGAGTTGAAGCAATGCGGGTGTTGGTGTTAAACCGCAGTCACTCCATTGGGGGATATATCCTGTGCGATAGCTCTTTGTGTTGTAGTCGGGGTCCCCGTGTCAGTATCCACCCCCAAGAGTTTGGAGACCATTGCATCCCATTGAGGTGCCAGGGGAAACATTCAAATGCCCAGTAGGTCCTCCCTGTGGAGCGCCGCACCCAGTTAAGCAGGGATCGGCACCAAGCAAGCGGGTGAGGCGACAGGGGAGATTTCCATCGCTTGGTGATCAAGCGTTTAGCTGTTATGAGACCCAGGTCTATAAATCGTGTGGCAGCTCTGTATTTCTTGTTTCTGCTGAAGAGGTGCAGCACATGGGCCTCCCAAGTCGGGGGAATGGTGCGTGAGGTGCAAGTTGTGAGGGTGGCCGTCCGCGCTCCAATAGTCCGTCAGAACCGAGCAACCCCAAAGCATATGAAGCATGTCAGCGTCTAATTGTCGGCAACGGGGGCAAGCCGCATCTATGCGGAGGAAGCACCTGTTGATTTGGGCTGGGGTAAGGTAGGCCTGATGCAATATGAAAAATTGTATTTGTTTGAATCGCTGGTTACGAGGGATGCGGGTCGGACTGCCACGGGCTGCCAACCTCTCCCTATCTGTAAACACCCTCCCCAAGGTCCCTTCCCAATGAAGTCGAAGTCGGGTGAGATCTATCTCCGTATGCTGTCGAAGTGAAGATGCGAACCAGCGCGTGAGGTGTCCCCCGTTCCCCATCACGTGAAGGTACTGCAAAGTGTGGTGAGTGGGAGGCTCCTGGGCGAGTGTACCCCATTTGGATGCTAGTGAAGCTATGAGTGTTCTGTGTAATAAAAACTGCCCAGGGTGCAGGTTCTCGTCCGCCATGAGTTCCTGAAACGGAATAAGAGTACCCTCCTGAAAAAGGTCCCCCACATCCTGTATCCCTTCCGATGCCCATTGGTGTAACTCCACCGCTGTCGTGTAGGCGTTCCCTCTTGGAGTTCCCAACAGTGGGATAGCGGGCGCATAAGGGACGGTGGTTCTAGTGCGGAAAAGACACCTACGGAAGCATTTGTATGCTACAGTGAGGAGAAGAGTATCGGGAGGCCTAAGCTTGGAGCAAGGGTGGAAAACTTGTAAGAGGGTTTTTGGCAGCAGCGGAGGCTGTCGAGAGGCCGTGTCTGATAAGTAACGGGAGGACATCCACCGGGCGATCCACTGCAGTTGGGAGGCCAGATAGTAGTGCTCGAAATTGGGTACCGCAAGGCCCCCAGCTCAGTAGGCAGATAAAGCTTTCCCATGGACACTCTATGACGCGATGTCCCCCATATAAAATCTCGTATCACTCTCTCCCATTGCTTGAAGAAGGGGGGGAGATGACTAGGGGCAAAGTGGTAAAATAATAGAGAAGGTGAGGAAGAACCACCATTTTGACCAGAGCTATTCTACCAGATATCGCCAATGGTAGAGTCTTCCAGAAACCCATCTGAGACCGAATCGCCGAGGCAGCCCGAGTGACATTCCAGTCGAAGAGGTCAGTTTTGGAGCGATACACCCGGACCCCCAAATAGCGAAAAGGGTCGATGCACCAGGCCACAGGTGCTCCCCAAGCATGTAGCCCGGGTCAGGCGTATCTCCTAAGAACGAAGAAAGTATGGATTTTGTCGGGTTAACTCGTAACCCCGAGGCACGCGCGAAATGGCTAAGGGCTCGGTCAAGGGAGGGGGGAATATCATGAAGGTCCCGAGCATATAGCAACAGATCATCCGCGTACAGCGAAATGGTATGCACGCCATCACCCAATTCAATCCCCATATCAACATGTGCTCCACCGCCAACGCAAACAGAAGTGGGGACAACGGGCATCCCTGTCTGGTTCCCCGTCGCACCCGAATCGGATCCGAAATATATGGGCCTGTCCGAATCCGAACCGACGGTTTATGATATAGTAGTTGCACCAAACCAAAGAAGGAGGGGCCAACCCCAAAACGAGCCAGGACGGAAAAAAGGAAGTTCCAGGCCAGCGAATCGAAGGCCTTCTCTAGGTCCAATACCATGCAACTAGAGCGTGGCCAGTCGATCGGGGCATATTCCGCCACTCGAAAGTAGCGGCGCAGGTTCAGGGCTGTATTACGCTGCGGAACAAAGCCATTCTGGTCTGAGTGTATTAGAGCAGGGACCAGTGGAGCCAGCCGGTTGGCCAAGACCTTAGCCAGGATCTTATAATCCGAGTTCAATATTGCGATCGGTCGATAGGAGCCGGGAGACGCGGGGTCCTTACCAGGCTTCAACAAAGACACCACGTTAGCGGTACGCATGGTTGGGGGTAGAGCTCCTTTCGAGATTGCCTCTCGGTACATTGAGTGGAGGTTCGGTACCAAATATTCCGCGTAGGCTTTAAAAAACTCCGTAGGAAGGCCGTCGGGCCCCGGGATTTTACCAGAAGACAAGGAACGCAATGCGTCTCGTACCTCGTCCTCAGTTATAGGAGAGTCCAGCTCCAGGGATTGGTCTATCGTGAGGGTGGGCAACTCCACCGTGTCTAGGAAGGATTCTACGTCCTGGGTGTTGCCCGTCAGGTGGGTCTCGTACAAGGCAGTGTAGTGTTCAGTCATCAGTGCATGAATGTCTCGTTGGGTGTTGCGCTCCCGACCAAGATCATCGAGTAAGAAGTGTATGGGACGTTAGGGGTGTTCTTGTCTGACCAGATAAGCCAGCAGTCTCCCTGCTTTGTCCGCTGCGGAGTGTGAACGAATTGAATGCGCTAAATAATTATGGCACTTCAGATGGTCCAGAAGTGCCTCCCGTTCGGTATGGGCAGCATCGAGACGCCGTTGTCGCGCCGGGTTGGCGGCAACCAGCGTCTCGAGTAAGAGCAGCCGTCCCTCAATGTGAGCCAGCGAGGTGTCCAATTGTCTGCGAATACTCCAAGTTTGTCCCAGACAGTGACCCCTAACTACCACCTTAAAGGCCTCCCATTCAGTGAGAACCGAGTCAGTGGAACCGGTATTAAGTGCAAAATAGCTAGCTATCACTGCTTCCAGCGAGCTTCGGAAGAGGGGGTCCTCCAGAGCTGCGGTCTGCAGTCGCCAGGCCGGAATCGGAGGGGATTGCGCCTCCCAGGCCAGGCGCATCACCAAGGGATTATGATCCGAGTGCGTCCGACCAAGATAATCAGTCGTCTGTATCAAGGGGAGGAGGGCTGTGGATGCAAGTATACGGTCGAGGCGTACATGTAACTTATGGACCGGGGAATAAAATGAGTATTCTCTAGAGTGAGGATGACGTTCCCGCCAAATGTCCGAGAGAGAGCCCAGTTACCCAGCCAGGTTTTTAAAAGGTGAGCATTAGAGGCAGCTGTAGTACTAGTGAGAGAAGGGAAGGAGACATCAAGTACCGCGTTAAAGTCACCGCCCAGGAGCCCCGGGACATCCCTCCACCGGAGCAGTATCTCTGAGAGCTCATTCAGAAATGTACCCTGTGCTATATTGGGGGCGTATAAGGAACCTAGTAAAATCAGTTGGCCATTCAGTCTGCCACGTATCAGAACGTAACGCCCCATCGCGTCTGTCAGGACTTCCTTCTCCTCCCATGGAACCCCCGCTTTAACCCATATCATCACCCCTCTAGCCATGGATGAGTAGTTGGTACTGTATACCTGGCCACGCCATCGTCGGCGTAAGCGGGTGGCTTCAACGGCTGTCATGTGCGTCTCTTGTAAGAGCGCAACACTCGTCTTGTGACGTTGCAAATAGGCGTATATGGCGTACCGCTTAGAAGGTGTTTGGATACCCCTGACATTCCAGGTTATGACGTTAAGGTCTGTCATCGGGACAAGTGAGAATAGTGGGCCCTGCCTGTGTGCTGTGGCTCCCCATTTGCAGTGGACCTCCTTGGATGGGTAGGACGTAGAGGCAGCAGGTCTGCGGTGGACCACCTTGGATAGGAAGGATGTAGAGGCAGCAGGCTTGTAGGGGTGGCGACTCATACCGGGGGAGAAAAATAATAAGGTGAAGTTGTAGGAAACCAAGCAACAGGAAAAGAGCGGAACCCCAACATGAGGAACTGCCCAAACAATTACGCCAAATCATGGCTACTGAACTAGTGTCGTTGTAGGACTTCGAGGGGGAAATGGAGCAATGAGAGGGAGGAGTCAATGTAAAGACTGTCCACCTCAGTTACCCCAAGAGAGCAGGAGATAGAGCATCATAAATTCACTATAAAGAAACATGCCCTGGAACAATATGACTCTCTAATAGGTACAAGAAGCAAAAGTCAAATAATGCCGTCTGCAGTTTGTGGGGTGACACCCTGGAGCGGGGGGAAATCTGCATCTAAGGACCATACAGGCATGGATTCGGAGGCTCCGGACACGGGCGGAGAGGCAGCAGAGTCAACCGGGGATGGAGATCTGGTGGACTGGAGGGCCGCCATTGCCTGCAGGGTTCCTTGGCGTTCTAATCTGATCTGATCCGGACTGGGGATGGCCACTGTAGATCCCATGTCCCTGACTTTTCTCCCCCTGCGCCTACCTCCGCGGGGGCGCTCACGGGGCCGGGATTCATCAGATGATTTGGGCGCCATCGCCAGCCCCTGTTCCTCGAGCCAGTCCCATGTCTCTGCGGGGGAGTCAAAATTTTCGTGTTGCCATCCCTGATAACTCGCAGGCGGGCTGGGAAGAGTAAGGAGTAGCGGAGGTCCAGATCACGGAGTTGTTTCTTTACTACGGTAAAGGTGGCTCGTCTCCTTTGTACCTGAGCCGTGTAGTCGGGAAAGAGGGAGGCAGTGACGTTTTGTACCTTAGGGCCGGGCTGTTTGCCCAGCTCCCGTAGAATAGCATCTCTGTCTCTGTAGTTCATAACTCGAAATAGGAAGGGACGAGAGCGAGCCCCAGGAGGGGGCTTACGAGCAGGTATCCGATGAGCCCGTTCCACTACGAATTGTGGGGAGAGCGATCCGGGGGGCATGAGCTCTTGCATCCAGGCTTCTGTGAAGGTCTCGGGATCCCGCCCCTCAGATCCCTCAGGGTGATTGACCACGCGGATATTGTTAGGGCGTGAGTGACCCTCTGCGCCGTCCACCTTCTCCTCCAGGGTGCAAACCCGGTCCAGCAGATCCTGTAGTGTGGAGGAGTGATTTTGGGATCTGGGCTGAAGGTCCTTAATTGCAGTCTCAGTCTCCCGGACCCTGTCTGAGAGTTTATGTTGGTCGGCCCGAAGAAGCGTAAAGTCCGAGGTGATGGTGTCCATCCGACCCTCCAGAGAGGTGCGGGTCTGGTCCAGGGCATTACCAATCTGCTCAACCGCCGCTAATACAGTGTCTAGTTTGGTTGCAAGGTCAGGTTGACTCATCCCTGTCGAGGATCCGGGAGCCACGTGTGTCGTCCCGGCCTGGCCCTCAGGGGGTATGTCGCGGTGGGTATTGGTGCGTAGTTGGCCCATAACGATTTGCTGCGCACTCCGCATAGGAAGTGAGGCCAGGACGTCAGATCTCTGCAACTTTCCCACTCAGCGTCTGATGTCGTGCCCAGGACCAAATCCCCCGAGAGATAAGAGCGCTGGAATCCGTGTTATGAGCTATCGTGATCGTAGTGATTGTAGGTCCACTCCGGAATATAAATCCCCTCCTGCATCCAAAGTTGTGGGTTGTGCCGCGTAAATCGCGTATCATCTGCGGGTGACACCCCTGCTGTCGGACTGGGAGAATGGGATCCGTCCCGTGTGCGGGCGCAGGACTGGGAGTCTTGCAAATACAGGGCAGGTGCAGGCTCCACAGACGTTAGGCCAGTCCCTGTCCCCTGCACTGGGTTCAGGTGGGCCCTCACATCGCAGTTGCCTCCCGTATGTCCGTCGAGCTGCCGCACCACTGACTCCACAGTAGGTCCAGATAGGAGCCCCAGGCCCGACCGACCCCCGTGGTCACCTACCACAGGCCAGGCAGGGCAGGCACAGCTCAAGGGCACACACGGTGATCACAACTCTACAGTCCTGTGGGGGCCCCAGGCCCGACCGACCCTCGTGGCCACCCACCACAGGCCAGATAGGCCAGGGGCGGTTCAAGGTTACACAGCGATCCCAACTTCACACCCCGGTGGGGGCCCCAGGCCCGACCGACCCTCGTGGCCACCCACCACAGGCCAGGCAGAACAGGCGCAGCTCATGGGCACACAGTGATCCCAACTCCACACCCCGGTGGGGGCCCCAGGCCCGACCGACCCTCGCGGCCTCAGCTAGACAGCTCACAGTGTCTCCAGCCTCCACGGGGCCCCCCAGGCATCGCACTAGGTCTGTGGGAGCCGCAGCTCACCCCTCCAGAGAAGTTGCAGCAGCAGAGGCGAAGAGGGGAAGGCTACCCGTCCTCATGGGCATATGGCACAAATGCAGCAACACCATACGGGCCCACTGCAGCTGCGGGCCCCTCCACAAGGGCGGACAAGTGGAGTCCACAATATCCAGTCCTCAATACTGCCCCACAGATCCGGGCCCGAGGGACGGAGCAGCGCAGGCTCAAGGCGCCTCCAGATCCCCTGACGATTGCAGGTGAGGGGCCCTAGGCCCAATCGACCCTCGTGGCCCACCACACCAGCCCAGGCGCCGCAGCTCCCGCCCGCAGGCCCAGCACAGCGGCCATGCCACCGAGGGCACGCGGAGTCCGGGTGGGGCCCCAGGTCCGACCGACCCCTGTGGCCCCCCACCGCAGGGCAGTAACAACAGCAGCAATCGGCAGCCTGCCTCTACAATCACGCAGGAGGCTCAGCGCAGCACCCCGGCAGGGGCCCTAGGCCCGGCCGACCCCCGTGGCTACCCACCAGTATGCGCCGCAGCGCCAGTCCCGGAGCTCACCCCAGCAGCCACGTGGTGACCCCCGCTCCGCGTCTAGACAGGAGGCCCTAGGCGCGACCGACCCTCGTGGCCCCCCAACACCAAGCAGGTGCCGCAATTGCAGGGAAGAGGCCGCCTCCACAATCACTCAGGGGCCTCAGCGCAGCACCCCGGTGGGGGCCCTAGGCCCGGCCGACCCCCGTGGCCACCCACCAGCACATGTCGCAGCACCAGCCTCGAAGCGTGCCCCAGCAGCGATCCCCGCTCCGTGTTTAGACGGGCGGCCCTGGGCCCGACCGACCCCCGTGGCCCCCCGACGCCGAGCAGGCACCGCAATCACAGATTATAGGCCTACCTGCTCCGCCAAGGCCTCACCAACCGTCACCGGGCTACCGGCGGGAACAGCACCCCACACTGTAGCTCAGGCCCGCGTGGCAGGTACCGGCCGGAGCGGGCTCAAACGTGGCGTCCACATCCCTGCAGATCGCCGCCGGTGTCAAGCCCTGTCCTCTCCAGGGAGTCGCCGCGAGGCCGGGATGCAGCCGGCTCCCACTGAGCGACAGGCCGGAACACCCGGGGCTGTCACAAATGGCCGTCGGGGCCATGGAGGCCCCCGCCAGGTGCCGCCGAATCTCGCAGGCACTGCAGATGCGGGCTAAGTCTGGGAAAACCGTCAATTTCAGAGGATGCTCAGGATAAACGGGGGATTCACTGTGGAGCGTTAGCAAGACGCGTCCGCCATCTTGGGCACTTGGCCACGCCCCCCCACGCTGCACTACATGACGTGTCCTCCCATGGGCATCATTAAAGCGGACTTCCCCCGGTGTCCTTGGATTCCTCAGTGGGGTCAGCAACCAAGGCCGGTTGGGATACGCAGAGTCACCTAGTTGTGAAAAACACAGACCAACTATGTAATAGAAATAGTGGAGGAGAACAGCATGTCACACATACAGCACACTACTTGACACAGCTCACTCACCAACAAGCCACACACGCTCCGGATGCGGATTTTCCATCAATTGTGGGATTATGCTGTTACGCAGTGTGTAGGCGTCATGTGCAGAACCTGGAAATTTGGCACATACATGGGAGATGATCATATCCGCTTGGCATACCACTTGCACATTTATTGAATGGTAATGCTTCCTGTTACGGTAGATGTGCTCATGTGCCTGTGGTGGAACTAGGCCAACGTGTGTCCAGTCAATGGCTCCAACAACATTAGGTATGTGACAAAGGTCATAAAATTCTCCCTTCACATCTGCCAATTCATGTCTTCTTGGAAAGTGAATGTAGCTGTCCTTGTAGGTCAACAATGCGGACAGGACATCACGGAACACCATGCTGAACATAGGTTGAGACATCCCACCTGCGATGGCCACCGTGTACTGAAACGAACCAGTGGCAAAGAAATGCAGGGCGGCCATCACCTTTACTGTTGGTGTCAAAGCTGTTGGATATGTTCTGTGAGGCCTCAAATGAGGCTCCAACTGAGCACATAGCTCTTGAAGGGTAAGGCGATTCAGACGGAATTTCTTAATGATGTAGGTATCCTCCATTGTCTCCAGCTCTGGTAAAGAGGGATACACAGGTGGTCGTCTCCTACGTATTCTGGCAGGGGACACATGTAAAAATGAGTCAGAGAGGAGATGTGGGTAACATCTTACATAATGACTAACACAACCAGAACATTGACAGGACTGTAAAAACAGCTTTATGCACAAGTGACATGCATAGAAACCTTGATCTCCTGTAGTCATTCATGTAGCCAGGATGTACACACTAACTACTGTAAAATCTAAATCAGACTATGTGTATGGTACATGGTACACTGCTACATCATGTGTCCCCAGCCCTGTGTGTAGCTGACACAGCACATGTGGCTAACGGCATCAATGCTGAGTTGTATGTAGCTGCTGTCACTGCATAACCTCAAGCTTTAGTCACACTAAGCACAACATCATTACAAAATGAGCCCAGTGAGTGTAAGCTGGACAGCTATCAATATAAATACAGCACTGTCTACAAAGTTATATGCACATTACGTGGTCAGTCCATCATGACTGTGGGATGAGTTTACATTTCACATATTGACATGTTCACAAAAATGATAAGCAATTCAACATGAAATCTGTATACATGCCCACATGGATGAAATTTGACATGTGAGTAAGGACATACCAATGCATTTAATCACGTGTACTGACATGACATGTGTGGGCATACTTAAGTTAAATGTCACACTCTCAATTCACTTTAAAACGAGCTGAAATCATTTTTGGTAAATGTATTGTGATCAGTGATGCAATTCGCAAAGTGAGAATGCTAACGCACAATGTGTTTACAGGTGCGGTTGGTGTGCTCCGACACTGCGTTCACAGGCATTGGCCACAATTGAATGATGCAGGATTGCGGTAGAGACCTCCTGGCCCCCGCGGTGTGACACCGCATATGCGAATGACATTTCAGCCAATGGCGTCCGCCATCGCGGTAGTGCATTTCCGTTTTGAACCTCGCGGGAGGCGTGCTCCGCCACTGTGGTCACAGGCATTGGCCACAATTGAATGATGCAGGATTGCGGTAGAGACCTCCTGGCCCCCGAGGTGTGACACTGCATATGCGAATGACATTGCAGCCAATAGGGACCGCTATCGCGGTAGTGCATTTCAGTTTTGAACCTCGCGGTAGGCGTGCTCCGCCACTGCGGTCACCGGCATTGGCCACAATTGAATGATGCAGGATTGCGGTAGAGTCCTCCTGGCCCCCGCGGTGTGACACCGCATATGCGAATGACATTGCAGCCAATGGCGTCCGACATCGTGGTAGTGCATTTCAGTTTTGAACCTCGCTGTAGGCGTGCTCCGCCATTGCGGTCACAGGCATTGGCCACAATTGAATGATGCAGGATTGCAGTAGAGACCTCCTGGCCCCCGCAGTGTGACACCGCATATGCGAATGACATTGCAGCCAATGGCGTCCGCCATCGCGGTAGTGCATTTCCGTTTTGAATCTCGCGGTAGGCGTGCTCCGCCACTGTGGTCACAGGCATTGGCCACAATTGAATGATGCAGGATTGCGGTAGAGACCTCCTGGCCCCCGCGGTGTGACACTGCATATGCAAATGACATTGCAGCCAATAGGGACCGCCATCGCGGTAGTGCATTTCAGTTTTGAACCTTGCGGTAGGCGTGCTCCGCCACTGCGGTCACAGGCATTGGCCACAATTGTATGATGCAGGATTGCGGTAGAGACATCCTGGCCCCCGCGGTGTGACACCGCATATGCGAATGACATTGCAGCCAATGGCGTCCGCCATCGTGGTAGTGCATTTCAGTTTTGAACCTCGCTGTAGGCGTGCTCCGCCAATGCGGTCCCAGGCATTGGCCACAATTGAAAGATGCAAACCAAGCGGACCAATTGCATCAGCAGAGTACCACTGAAACAACCCTAGGGGCCTATAAATGTCTGTGAGATAGCCACACCTGTCACTTGCATTCAGACACTGCTGCCTGCCATTCATCACCACTAACTGCTGCTGTACCTCATCTCTGGACCCAGTCATGGCTCGTACTAAGAACCTCATGGCCCGTCCCTCCACCACAGAGGAGCTGGAGGTCCTGGTGCACAAGGTCCTTGGCCAGTACGGGCGGCTATATGGTGCTCCAGAGGTACTGATAAGTGTATGAGTAAAAGTTTTAGAGTGCTCTGAATGCTCACATTATGTTACTGTACAGTAGGATGTGCCTGTGAGTGCAAGCCAATGTTAATGCATTCCGATTTTACTATCAGCATGGGCCATACATGACGTACACCTTTTCAAACTTGAGTATATGTGGAGGATGGCACCATAGACACTGGTGCAGCTCTATAACATGTCACACATGTTGTTCTGAGATTGGGTCATATAAATGTGTGATACACTGCCTAGCATAATGACTTAACGTCAATGGGGTATATAGCCTTTTTTTCCCAGATCCATGTCTGCAGGCAATGATGACATGGACATAACATGGTTTAGCAGTTGGACAGTTACACTGCTGATTTGAGAAACTCGAACTCTGAACACACATTCCCTGTGCCATGTCATCTGCTAGTTCATCAAGTGTGCATGTGATCATTTGTGAGATGCTAAATGTAGAATGGACAGAGGGTACTGATTAATGTGTGTACTGCTGTGATAGTGACCCTATGGAGATGTGGCCAGTCTGCACAGGAGTACAAGGCCTGTATCTGTCTATGTTGGTGGCAACTCACCTCTTACACATCTCCTACATGTACAGTGGACATGTCATCCTTCTTTTGATTCCATTATGTGTAGAGTCTCACATGTGTATGCACTGTGTCATCATTCTCATTGTACATGCATGTGATTCTTGTGATGTAGCACTGTTTTCGTCAGTGAAAAGCCCTCAGGCCAGTCAAGTAAATGCACAATGTATCAAGGACCCATCACTAAAATGACTTAGAAAGATATATGTGTTGTCCACCCTCCTACTTATGAAGCAGCAATTAGAGGCCTGAGGAGTACACGGGACAGGCCTACACCTTGTGACAAGAGTGTGAGAATGTAAGATCAGGTATGTAATTGTGACCTCCATGACACGTGTAGCTATGCAATGGTCAAGGACAATAAGGGGTGTGTAGTGTAAGACAAAGTGAGTCTGACCACTACACATCATTTACAGTGTATCATATGTCAGGCGCACTCACATAGTGCATCACAGATGAGGCCCAGTTTCACCTTGATTTCTGTACTGGCACTCTGCATGTGTATGAGATGGGCAGGTAGTGTGTCCATCATCAAAGATGTTAACATTGTAAGGAGATGGCTTGCTCCAAGTGTACTATGTGACATGGTCTATGGCCTCTGCTGTCCATTGATGTTTCTGTGTGCTATGTGTTTACATTCTCCTGGGATGGCACACGGTGGTACACAACACAGTGTTAAATAAATTCCTCTTCTTGTCTCCCATGCCTACAAGTCAAGGTCCATCAGTGTAAGGCCGTATGGAGGACCATTGCCCACAAGGTGTGGTCCCTGGGGGTCTCAAACCGACGCCATTCACACTGCCACAAGAGGTGGGATGACATCTGCTGCCTCAGCAAAAACATTGCTGAAATGACGCTGGGGCTGGTCCCTCGAAGTGGCAGGTTGGTGCGCAGGACCATGACCCCACTGATGGCCCGCATCCTGGCAGTCACACAGCCGGAGCTGGATGGATGCTTGAGGGCCCAACAGCAGAAAGTTGGGGGTGAGTATTGTGCTAAGTGTGACTTTGCGCATGAGTGACTGCATTAAACCCAGCCCAGGGCAAGGCAGGACCTCTGTGATGTCTCCAGTGTGATGCAATGGCTTCTAAGTAGCCTCAGCGGCGAGTGCTGAGGTTCTGCATGTGTACAACGTTTTGATTTTCATGTGGGAAATACATGAATGGTGTCATAGCAATTCTTCTTGACATTATTTCATCTACCATCTGGTGAATGTTGTCTGAACTGAAATATTCCTCCACAGGAGAAGACGTTGTGTGAAGTGTGTAGCCCAGTACACTTGTCAGCCTTGTGTGTGCTGTGCGGCTCCCACAACAGTGTGCTCATGTGATATTGTGTAAGTGGCTAGGGACATGCACAAATATGGACTCAGGGTGCAGGGAGTTAGCAGAGGTTACACCTGTCCCATGGGTTGTGTTTTTCTAATTGATACAGATGACAGCATCACTGCGAAACATTTAGCCAAATATCTGCAGCATGGCATCACATGAAGTAATTCCCTGCAACAGTGACAGCAAGCACAGGCGCTGATGGTGATGATTGCAGTGATGAATTGGCTGATCTGCATTTGGTAATTGTGCACATGGCAACATGTCTGGGATGGTTAGACAGTGAAAGTTTGATGCCATGTAGCTAAACGTGGCTGTTGTGAGATTGTTTTGGCACTAGGGCTTAACATGGTTGGATGTGATCAGTGGGTATGGCAAATTGTGATGTGAGTGAGGTGTTGGACTGTAACTTTTGATGGAAAAACAAATGTTACTCAGAGTGTCAGTCCTCAGTATGTGTGCATTGTGGAGGGGTGTCCATATGAATCAGTGCATGGTGATGTTGTGGCTACTGCTTTAAATCAGTGAGTGATTTATTGGGACATTGATGTGTAATGGACGTCATCAGTCAGCACAACGTAGGGATGTCAGATGCCAGAGCCTAGGTATTGGCACAGGTTCGCTGTCCTTATGGAGTCCACTCATAGTTTCACCTACAGAAGGAACTCTCATGCCTTGGATCATTGATGGCTTGACAGGCAATTGGAATGGTGTTGGTATGTGACATGTCACAATACGCAAAGGCCTTGCATCACATTGCCCTAATCATGCTATTGTGCATTGTCTTTGTGTCAACATTAGTACATGGGGCTCCGTGGCACTCCATCCCCACAAAATGTGTGTCCATGTGACATGTGCAGCATTGTGAGTCTCAGAGACATCAACTGGCAGTGAACAGCAGTGAACATCATGTTAGGGTGCATTGCGAGATTTGGTGTGTGGACTTCCATCTAATTAATACATCTACAAAGTGGTTAGTATTGTTAAACAGTAGTTGTGCATCATTGGCAAACATAGTGGATGTAATTTAATGCGGTAATGTCACTTAACAATGTGTAGGTTTCTGTTTGTATTTGTGGGGTTCAGTGACCTCATACTTCAAGTGTGTGAAACACAACATATTAGGATGTTTAGCTCTCTTACCTGCAGGCATGTAGGTGTGCCTACAGACGATTGGATGTGATGTTGAGATGTAGACACATGCACAGAACTTTGGCAGTGTCAATGCAACATGGAGCATGACTATCCACGAAGCATGTTTACATGCATCAGCTGATCATGCCAGGAATTGGGATTATGCATACAGTACATGGATAATTTGGATGTGGGACTTTCAGTGCAAGTGTTTATGTCTGTATAGCAAATCATGTTTGTGAGCAGGTCACTTTACTCAACCTATGTCTCTGTCTCTTGCAGCGGCTGCCTAATCCTCCTGAGGCTTGAGCCGGGAGTTGACTTGTATGCTATTGTTGTTTCGCTGCTTTTTAAAAAATCACCTGACATCTGTCTTTTAAAATTGCGTATTTGCACAGTTCGTGATTTACTTTCCTGGCGCATTTGCACTCACCTATTCACCCAGGAGGGTGTTTGGGGAACTCCCGGGGCCCGCAGCTGACACGCGCGGCAGCCGCCATCTTGGGAGTGGGCAGGGTTGCGGGCTAGTCTCCACCCACCCTGAAGGAAGGTACTTAACACTGGTTGGCGCGAGCGCGCAGTCGGCTGCCTAATCCTCCTGAGGCTTGAGCCGGGAGTTGACTTGTATGCTATTGTTGTTTCGCTGCTTTTTTAAAAATCACCTGACATCTGTCTTTTAAAATTGCGTATTTGCACAGTTCGTGATTTACTTTCCTGGCGCATTTGCACTCACCTATTCACCCAGGAGGGTGTTTGGGGAACTCCCGGGGCCCGCAGCTGACATGCGCGGCGGCCGCCATCTTGGGAGTGGGCAGGGTTGCGGGCTAGTCTCCACCCACCCTGAAGGAAGGTTCTTAACGCTGGTTGGCGCGAGCGCGCAGTCGGCTGCCTAATCCTCCTGAGGCTTGAGCCGGGAGTTGACTTGTATGCTATTGTTGTTTCGCTGCTTTTTTAAAAATCACCTGACATCTGTCTTTTAAAATTGCGTATTTGCACAGTTCGTGATTTACTTTCCTGGCGCATTTGCATTCACCTATTCACCCAGGAGGGTGTTTGGGGAACTCCCGGGGCCCGCAGCTGACACGCGCGGCGGCCGCCATCTTGGGAGTGGGCAGGGTTGCGGGCTAGTCTCCACCCACCCTGAAGGAAGGTACTTAACGCTAGATGGCGCAAGCGCGCAGCGGGCGCGCCTAAGTTAAGCCCATCTGCGCCCGTCCGCGCCCGACCGGCCCAGGGGCCAGGACCCCTGCACCTCCCGCGCCGGACCTCCTCCATTACTCAAGCGCACAGCTCCACCAGCTTAACAGGGCTCCCACAGCTAAATGTCTCCACCAGATCCAGTGTGACAAACCGGTGAAAGACTGCTTACACTGCCCGTTCACACTCTCTCCACAGATCGCCACCCCCACTGCAGGTACAGTCCTCTATAAATTGTTCCTACTTAACTGCAGATCTATGCCTAAACACAGTGTAGAAATCTCAATGCTGTTACAGGACCTTGCGCCAGAAGTCCTGTTTTTAACAGAAACCTGGCTCAACTCCAGTTCGGAGCCAGACATTGTGGAAACACTCCCCCCGGGATACCTAATACAGAGGGTGGACAGAGCAATAGGCAAAGGTGGGGGAATTGCGATCCTCTATGAAGACCACCTCACCTGCCGCCTACTTGGAAACCCTCTCACAGATTGTGAGAATGTGCATTTCTCAATAGAATTCTCCCCTCTCCTCTCGCTCACTGGCATCTTGATCTATCGTCCCCCAGGAGCGGAAGGCTCCTTTTGTAAAGCGCTGGTAGAAACTGCCATCAACCTAGCCAGCACCTCCGCCAACTTCACCCTCCTTGGCGATTTTAACTTGCACTTCGACGATTCAAAAGCAGCAACAGCCTTCGAATTAGCACAAGACCTTATGTCTCTGCAGCTGTCGCAAAAGGTTCTGCGCGCTACCCATATCAAAGGACACTGCCTTGACCCTGTGTTCTCCAATCTGGAGAACCTTACAGGCAATGACCCCATTCCCATTCCTTGGTCCGATCACTTCCTCATTCCCCTTTCATGGCGCCCCAGGATCTCCATCCCCCATGCCCAACTCTTACGGACCTGGAGTCGGCCTTGGTCCAAGCTCCAACTGGACAAATGGACCCAAGAACTGGAAAAGACCAGACCCACGCCAGATCCCTGTCCAGTCGCAGCCAATGAGGATTTCTGCAGCTGGATCGAGGACTCGCTAAATCAGGTCCTCCCCAAAACACTGATTAGGAAAAAGAACGGTCCTTACGAATCCCCTTGGTACTCCGTGGAATTGCGCGCTCTTAAGCAATGCTGCAAAGTACATGAGAGAAGCTGGAGGAAAGACTTCTCACCCAGCAAGAAGAGCGATTATAGAAGAGCCGTCTGCAAATACAGAGCAGAAATTAAAAAGGCACAAGCATCTTTTTTCGAGGAAAAAATTCTTCTGGCCTCTAACTCCCCCAGAGAGACCTTCCTCATTATAAAGAAACTTATTAAAATCCCGGCCCCACCTGTCACCCCTGACACTTCAGGCCAACGATGCAATAAACAGGCAGAGTTTTTAGCACCAAAATCCACAACATTCTCAAACTACTGCCCCAAGTTGAGGATGAACGGGACGATCAATGCTCTACTTTCCCCAGTCACCTGTTGGAGTCCTTCCCCCTCTCCCATGAAACTCTTCTGACTCTGATCTCTCTGGTGAAAAGTGGCTCACCTAGGGACCCTGCACCCATGAACATCCTGGTAAAAGTAGCACACATAGTCGCCCCTACTGTTGCAAATGTGATCAATACCTCCTCAACACGGGAGTAGTACCCCCTAACTGGAAAAGGGCAATGGTGAAGACACTCTTGAAGAAACCCAATCTAGATCCGGTGGATTTGGGCAACTACCGCCCCATCTCCCTTATTCCTGGGATCGCCAAAGTGACCGAAAAACACGTTAACCACACTCTCTCCAACTTCCTGGAATCCCATAGCCTACTGCACCCCTCCCAGACTGGATTCCGCCCACGTCAGAGCACGGAAACCGCTCTACTAGCCGTGGTAGAGGAAAGTAGAAAGATCCTGGACACCAGAGGTTCTGCAGCCATCATCCTTCTCGATCTGAGCGCAGCATTTGATACAATAAACCACCGTATTCTTATTCACCGTCTCAAAAAAATAGGAATAGCTGCCACGGCCTTGAAATGGCTGCGCTCCTTCCTAGAGGGTCGTCTCTTCCAGGTCTTTGAAGGAGATGTGAGCTCTCTACCCCGCCTCTGATATGTGGTGTCCCCCAGGGCTCATCTTTAAGCCCGACTCTTTTTAATGTATATATGGCCCCTTTGGCGGCAATTGTTGCCCCTTTTGGTATCCAAATGGTAACCTACGCCGACGACACTCAATTGGTCGTGGCTCTCAACCAGGCAACACATCAGTCTATGGCCCTTCATTCATGCCTAACGGAGGTCTCTAAGTGGATGGGCGCTTCCCATCTGAAGCTCAACGGGGATAAGACCGAGGTCATGATCCTGGGCAACCCCAAGCGACACTGGAGTCCTTGTGGCCAGCATGCATGGGCCCAGTCCCAGCTCCCAAAACTGAAATAAAGAGTCTGGGCATTTGGCTAGATCAGAACCTGACATTCAAGGTGCAGGCTAGAAAGACAGTTGCCACCTGTTTTGGCCTGCTCAGAATGGCTAGGAAAGTGCTTCCCCTCCTCCCTCCACAAGCCAAGAAAGTCCTAGTTCAATCATTAATTCTCTCAAGGATTGACTATGGAAATGCACTTTACCTGGGAGTCCCGATGGCAGTCACGACCAAACTCCAAACGGTCCAAAACTGCGCAGCCAGGCTATTGCTGGGTGTACCCAATCGCACCTCAGCCAAACCTGCCATCCGCTCCCTTCACTGGTTGCCGGTGAAGGAAAGAGTAAATAATTTTAAAGCCCTCTGCATCGTGCATAAGTCCCTGCAGGGGAAAGGGCCCCCATTAATCTCGTCCATGATTCACCCATACAAAGCTAACAGGAAACTCCGTTCGGACGACCTCCACCTTGTAGCAGTCCCCAGAGTCAAGAGGGCCAGAAGCGGTGGTCGTCTCTTCTCTCTTAATGCTACCAAACTGTGGAACGCACTGCCGCTCCATCTCCGGATGGAACACAACCACCTGGTCTTTCGAAAACAATTGAAAACTATTCTGTTTCCCTAATCTCCTCATCACCATCTGATTAGGCATGTCCAGCGCTGGGAGGCCTCCGGGTAGCCATGCGCTATACAAATGCCCTTTCAATTTCAATTTCAATCTGCCGAGAGCAGGAAAGGAGAGGGGCCCGACACCGTAGGGGAAGCTACTGGCATTACTGGTCCCCAGGAGTACAGCGACACTGAGGGGACCAGCGCCTCGGAGGGTGACAGGAGTGCCCTGGAGGAGTCGTGTCCTGAAACACCTACACGCATCAGAACTGGAGCGAGGTAACACTCCATTACCAGACGCACAGCATAATCCGTGATTCATAACATAGATACCCCGCATTTGTCCACGTTTAATATGATTTATTCCATGTACTCCCAAATTTTCTGTTACTCATTTCTTTTATCCTTTCACATGTGAGATCCTTATGTATTCCAAAGTTTCTAATGCGACAGATATGCCAATCCAGGCCTTTTTCTGGGGCATGAAGCATACATAAATCATCCTCAGTAGTGGATCTTATATACCCAATGCATTTCGGGCTTTCCATAGCCCTTCTTCAGGGGTTCACTACAAATTTAAAACAGTACCATTAAATTTGTTATTCAGACCTCTGTGCATTCAAATGACCAAAATACTTCAAGAAATTCATGCCGTGTTTACTGCTAACCCCATAGCCAGTGTTTTCCCTCTAAATGCGTAACTGCACGCTCTGAAACTGTGCCCAAACAAGCCTCTCCCAAACCTCAGAACCCTCCCTTTTATTTGCTTCCACGTTCTCATATGGAATCACCAATAAGTATTCCCCATCAGCTCGTACTCAACATTACTCCTAATTAACCAATGCCCATAAACAGCATGAACATTCTCCCGTACCTTAATCATCTTTTTCAGTGCAATCTACTTCCCAATGCTGTTCTCTCCTCGCGTAAAGCAGTGTTCCACTCTCTCCTACCATCTCCCTTATCACTCATACCAGGGCAGATCACGCTTCCAGGCTGCACGCGAAAGTTAAAATTATGGACAAAATTCTACAGTGAAATATTCGGAAGAAACAGGTGTGCACTTGGTCGCTTTTTTCAGTTAACTGAAACACCTACATCCACATCTTCAGACTCCAATGGTAACTCCTCGGTGTTGGCGTGCACAGGAAGTTCTACATCTGCTTCTTCATCCGCCACACCACGTCCTGTGTCCACCCTCCCTGATGCTCCCCCAAGTGTTATCCGGGCCCGAAGCCCTAAGAAGGGTTGAGTCTCCTTCCCACCAGGCACCGCTGCCCCTGCCCCTGCCCCTGCCCCTGTGTCCCCTGCTGCCCTCAGTGTGGAGGCAGTAGACATCTTGCGGCAGCTGTGTGTGGGTCAGACTGCGCTCCTGAATGCCCTCCAGGATCATGGCAACAAGTTGTCACAGGTAGTTGCGTTCATGGAGGGCATTAATTCGGACGTGGGTGGCCTGCACAGAACTGTCCAGTCTTTGTCCTCCACAGTGACATCAGCCATTCTGCAGTCCCAATCTCCCAGTCCTGCTCCTGTCCCTTCCGCTACCACACTCCCATTGGCCCCACCTGACCAGAGCACACACACACCAGAGCACTCAGGCATCCAGTCATCCACACACAGCACACAACAACAGCACTCCAAGCGAACCAGACACCATACACCATCCCCACAGCACACTAAAAGCACACACGACCGCACCACAACCAGCACATCACAGGACACTCAGAAACATAAGGATAGAAAACATGCATCCACATTGCATACCTCACATTCCTCACCCTCCAAGCCCCATCCCATCTCCACACATGATCCAAAATCCACCCAAACACTTGCCCTGGCTGCCGTGGACCTGGTGCCTGCCACAACTGGCACCACCCCCCTTCAGAGGGCTGGTTTGGCAAAGACTTCCACTTCTACCACCACCACCCCTGTGAAGCATGGAGAAGGTAGCAAAGAAGGGAAAGTACCTCCACTATAGGGTAGGCAGGGGAAAAGGCCACCACCACCCCAGCGTACCACCAGGTCAGGGAAATTGCTACACTTTCGGGGAAGAGGGAGGCTGTTTGGGCCACCTCACTTCTAACTTGTGCAAAGACACTTAGTGGATATCGGATCCCCAAACAATTGAGACCCAGCCCTCCACATGCACCATCAGCTGCTGAGCCTCCCCCCAGCATTTCTCCACCTCCCCATGCCACAACTCCACCAGGTCCAGCCAGCCCTCAAGCTCCCACATCCATGGATCCCTCTACCTCAGCCAGTTCTCCCCCTCCCATGTCCAGTCTTACGACTGGCCCAGACAGTCATCCCCCTCCCAGTTCAACTTCTCCCCAATTTTGAAGCCGAGTTCCCCTTCTCACCCCATTCCTACGTGAGCGGTGCCTGACCTGCCCATTTGATGCCCCTATCCAGGTGAGATTCCCATGGCAGTGGACTGTGTTGCAAGTTGATTGTGCAAGTTTTCATGCACACATGTGCGGGCTCAAATTTTGGACTGGCCGTTGCCATTAATGTTTTGCACTTTTGATGCAGATATGGAGTTTATGTAATAAAAAGATTATTTATGTTCTGAGCTTTGTCGCTGGCCTTGCTAATGATGCAGTACAATGTATGTGTATATGTTCATCTGTTCCATGCTCTGAATGCCACATTCACATTGGCATTTACTTTCTTTGCTTTTGAAGAGGTTCCCAGAGGTTACGGCAACTAATGTGCTTATTGACTCAGAGGGTTAATGGGGCCATGAAGCTTGTCTGTGATGGTCTACTCTTGTCCTCTTCATTCTTTTGTCGGGGCTCTACTTTTGTACACATGTCATATTTGGATGCTCTACAGCAACAGCAGCTATAAGTGTGATTGTCCTGGTATTAGCTGAAGTATTGATGTGTATGTGCCGTTCAGCATGACCCTTTCACACATGCATGATCCAGTTGATGAGGGCCTGTTTGTTTACATGATCAGGCACCTGCTGGATGTTTTGGGCACATGTAGGAGTTGTTTCCGGAGCAATATACAGTGTGTCGGTGTGACCTTGCAGTCCCAGGGTACACCTACTTGTTGTCCACATCATTTATGAGTATGCAGAGTGTGTCACTGCAATGTCTGTGTTGTGAGTTTTGGGATCAGCCATGGCTCTTGATTGCCTTTGTTCTCACTGTGCTGACTGGCTCTGGCAAACAAACATTATATGTGACTTTTCACATACATTGATGTCACTTTACACTTTGTTTACTCCACTATGTGGTATTTAAAGTCATGCCAGCCCCAAGAAGACCATTTGAGGCCTATACATTGTGAGTTACTCCTCTATGTGTTTTGCTCTGTACCCTCCTCACCTGTACAATACTACTGTATACACCACTTCAGTCAAATATGTTCCAGTCTATGCCATTCCAGTGTTTGACCCTCCCCACCACTCCATAGTGTGACTCTAAATTGTGGGAGGATGATCTGTGTTCAGAACCATTGTGCCCCTCAGCACTGTTTCGCAATTTGTTATGTGCTATTTGAGTCTACTTGATTTCAGTCATGATTGCTCATGTACAGTACAGATGAGTTTCCAGCACAGTCCTCTAGTCAGGTTCCATGCATATGTGTTAGCCTGAGTTGTGCAGCATTAGGTGATAGCAAAAGTGTGTATCTGTTTCCTGAGGTACTGCTACCCATCCTGAGTGTCAAGTGATCTGTGTGATGTGTTAAAGTTCATGGTGGTGAAATCAGATATGTGTGATACTGGTTTTAGTGGTGTTCACACACTGCTTACTGTGCATGTAATGCTGTCAGTGGATGTTGCATTGTCCTTGCCAGGTGTGAGTCACCCTGATGTCCAGCTGAGATTGCTATGTGATGTGTTTGGATGTGCATATGTTATGAATTTGTTGTTGAGGGATGCAGTCTTTGTCCTGTGTTGCTCTTTCTACTGACAGGTCCATGTGTGTGTAATGTCTTTTTTAGCCTGACATTGTGTGTGAGGAGTTTGTGTATTTGAATGCATTAAGATGTGTGTTGAATTTGTACTGTGCATTTATTGTGTGCATGTCACATGCAGCAATGTGGAGTCCTGTTTCTTTGCTTGTTTTGTGTGCACAATTGTGCTATAGCCTCCTATATTTGAACAGTCAGTTGTCAGGATTGTGCATGTGAATGCTTGTGCAACGCATTGACACCATGCACACTTTGTAACCAGTGGAGTGTCTATGGCTGTCTTGGCAGATTTGTCTGGTTGCACACAGTTTGTGGTTATATCTGACATGTGTTCATGTATTTTTGGATTAGTTTTGATGATGCTGTTTGTGCAGTTGGCCAGAGGAGAAATGTTATGTATTCCAGGGTGGTCTAGGATCACATTGCCTATCCACTCTTTTGCTGCACATGGCCATGCTTGTTGGAGTTCTTTTGGTGTGTTTTGTGATACATCTATTTGGCAATTGGTTTGAGTTCAGCATTGGATCAGACATCCCTGAGTGGAACTCAGACATTTGTAAATACACACTAGGGTGTAGCATTGGGTAGCAGGGAACTCAGAGGACCTTATTTTCACCTTTATCAGAGCTTCTCCAAGGTGTAGAGCAGTGACCTTGGAAGATGGGTAGATGAGGGGTATGTGTGAAGGTCATAGTTGAGTTTGACAGTCAGGTCACCGTGAGCCATGAGTGTTGTGCTGGTGTCAAGATATTTGATACAGATGAGGGGCTGGTCACTGTATGGCTTATGACAGTACATCTCATTCTGGTCCAATTCATTACTTGCATTGCTGTATCACAGGGGTACTGCACAGATGTTACTTTCATACAATTTTAATCTCTGTGCCACCCATCTATTATTTGATGTCCTAAGTGTAATGTTATATATGGTACCTCTTGAATGCCATGTACATATGGAACCAGTAATTTCTCCATGCTTTTCCTGCACTGTGCCCTCCACTTTAGAATAATTTACTTGTTATCATACAGTGCTGCTGACTTATGGTTTGTGTATGAGGCAGAGTAAGGGTGTGTGAGCTGTATCAAGGACTTAACATGCAGACTGAACATTTGCAAGGTTGTTAATCTGCACAGTGACTCTTCATTTCTTCAATTACTCACTTTTATTCACATGAGTGGAAGGCAGGTGTGAGGAAGAGGAGGGTTGTCATGAGTCTCAGTTCAGAGTTTACTGCTGTCAAGATGGACTCTTCCCGACACTTTGGCATTCCTTCAATACTTTATAGTTGAGGTGGAGTGAGGGTAGGGAGGTGTTCTGTGAAGTGGCAGTGTAGTCAGTGTTGTTGATGTACAGGACATACTCACATGGTGTAATTTAGTGCAGCAGTACACAAGTGAGTCAAATGCACACTGGTGCTTACTTTGAGTTTGCTGTTTGAGTCAGAAATGTTGTACTGTGTTACATGGTAGGGGTTGTCATTATGTGGTATGGGCTGCCATTGTATGTGATGAGCCTACCAATGTCTGCTTGGGGTGTGTGCTGATCTGTGATTATGTGGCAGTGGTGTCTCAAATCATATGTCATCTACCTTGGCTCACTGACTCATCCAACACCTTGTTGGACTACTGTAACATACACATACACACCATGGGTGCTCTGCCCTCCTCTGTTCTACATTGTATGTGGACTGACCCTTATTTGGCTGCAATGATGACTATTGTCCTTTTGAAGGGACTCTTGCAAATGTTGATGTTGTTCAAGATATAACATATATGGAGGTTAAAATATTACCATCAAGTGGACAGATTGTAAAAGTGGATCGATCCAGATCAGAAGAAATTTATGAACACTACAGCATCTATCCCCTACATTCTAAAGAAGCAATCAGTGATGCTGTTGATCTCTTTCAAATGAAACAAACAAAGGGAGTTCCAATGAATGTGTGGGAGAAATGAAAACAGCGGTGCGCTGTATACAACTGTTTCCCACTCGATCAGGTGGCCGCTATGATGACTGCCCCGTACAGATACCAGCAGCTGAATAAGAGTCAACCAGAATATATTCAGAGGATCCAAGATTTCGCCAGTGCATTCCATACATTTTCTATCTTCTGTTTGAGAGTATTGAGAGTATTGGTAGCGTTGTCATGGAGAACTCAAATGTATGTTGAGAAACCTAAGTGCACCTACTTATTCATTGGATCCTGCTAATGCCTGTAGATATTTTAACCACAGGTTCCAAGCTATGCTGTTTTTCATCTGCAATTAAACAAATCCTCCTCTTGGTGAAGTAAATGATTTCTTTTGGCGTAAAGAGTACCAAACAAGAGGTGCTCCACATATTCACATGCTGTTATGGATAAAAGATGCACCTAAATTTGAAACAGACAGTGATGAGTCTGTACTCTCTTTCATACAGCAGTATGTGACATGCGCCATGCCGAAAGACAGTTGTGAAAAAGGCCTGAGACAACAAGTTCTGGTCTTTCAAACACATAGATGTGGGAAGTACTGCTGTCATAAATACATATGCAAAGGATAATTTTACACAAGAAGTCGAATTGGATTCCCATGACCTGTCATTTCCCAAATAAGAGTGAACAGCTTTTTGTCTGCAGTGAGACATACACTGACACAGAAATCACCGATAAACACATACAACCTGAGAAGAACAGAGGCCTCCAAGTATAATAATGACTATATTCCTGTGATTCTCAAAATGTGCATTGTAAATATGGATCTACAATTTGTTGCAGACAACTCCATTGCTGTTGCTCTGTACGTCACTTCATATATCACAAAATCAGAGAAGGCAGAGATGAAGGATGTGTGGGAGGAGACTTCTGCAGGAAAGACTCTAACCAATAAATTGTACAGCTTCAGCTTGAAAATGCTTTCCTATAGGCAGATGGGGTCCTATGAATGCTGTGACTGGTTGAGGTCAGCCATATGGTCAGGTAGTCGCTGATGTCGCTTGGGTAAACCCCCCTCCCCAAAGCCCCCAACCGCCTTCACACCCCTTATCAGAGACCATGAATACAAAATTAAGTTCTTTGGGTTAGGGGTCAAAAAATCCCTTGGCTGTATTTATTAAAACATATTATGTCAATGTTTATGCACAGTAACCCATAATTTTAAATCTTTTCTTACAGAGTCACTAATATATGGGAATTACCTAACCATCACTAACATTGTTCCTGTGCATCCGTCACAAACATCTTCCCCGAGTGAGATCGTGACTGGTTCTGGGACCCTTCCTCTTAGAACCCCTTGTCCAATACCAAATGAACATGGATGGTCCCTACTTTTGGGAGGACCCTACCCACTGACCTCCCATACCGGAGATGCCTATGCAGGGGGCCAGTCTGCCTGCTAGTATACCTCCCTTGGGCACCCACTACACCCAACTTCCTCCCCCCAAGGGCCTGTGCTAGCTTGCACCCACACCGCATGCACAGGTGGGTGCGAGGTAAGAGTCATGTGTCAACGACCAACTCCAATCTCGCGTGCCACTGCAACCTTCTTTCGAATTGCTACCAGCACCCCTTGGAGGGTCCAGCATTGCCGCTGTTACTTTGGTCTAAAAGGGGGCCTTACATGAACCCGAACTGTCCCACCAATCATGAACTCACCCGCCAACCAACATAAATATGACATAATAATCTGACCTGCAAAAGAAAAGTACCAACATACCTAAGACATACTACGATGACTTGCCAGAGAAAAGGTGTGTTAGACATGACAGGCCATTACCATGACTTTCCATAAAGCCCAGATGACTTCACCAAGTAAGAATGCAAAACCTTACATTTGCCCCTCCTGCTAAGCCACAAGAACCGAACACTACCCCCAACCAGTGCCTTTTGCTCTGGGGATGGTGCGTGGGGAAAACAAGCTCTCTAACCGGTGCAGCTCCCGGGGGCACAAATAAACACAAGGACTGTGGCTGGAGAGTCATGGCAGTGGAGCATGCAGTTCCTGAAGATATGCGAGGGAGTCGCGTGGTTCTACTGTGTCCGAGGCGGTGAGCGGAATAGAGACCTGCCTGCACCTCGTGGCACCTTTTAAGGGCGGGGCCAACCACCTTGCTGGGAATGAACCCGGAAGCATTCTAATGCTTCTGGGTGCCGCGCCCCAGCCAACTGATCCCACACCTGACCTTGACCTAAGGTCACGTGACCTGCGCCGTGATCCTCGGTTCGGGCCCCAGCGTCACCGCCATAGTCATGGCTCCCCTTAGAAGGGTGAGCCTCTGCATATGGTCAGGTAGCCGTGGATGTCCCTTGGGGGAATCCCCCCCGCCCAAACTGCCTTCACACCCCTTATCAGAGACCATGAATACAAAATCAAGTTCTTTGGGTTAAGGGTCGTAAAAAACCCTGGCCGTAGTTATAAAAACATGTAAACAGCAAAAAAACATATTTTGACAATTTTTTTGCACAGTACTCCATAATTGTAAATTCTTTCGTACAGAGTAACATCCTAGCCTTAACAGAGTCGCTAATACATGGGAGTTACCTAACCATAACTAAGGGTGTTTCTATGCATCCATCACAAACTTCCCCCAGTGAGATCATGACTGGTTCCAGGACCCTTCCTCTTAGAACCCCTTGTCTAATACCAAGTGGACATGAATGGGTCCCTCCTTTTGGGAGGACCCCACCCATCGACCTCCCATCCCAGGACTGCCTGTGCAGGACGCCAGTCTGCCTGCTAGGATACCTCCCTCGGGCATCCCCTACACCCATCTTCCTCCCCCCAAGGGACTGTGCTAGCTTGCACCCACTTTGCACGCATGGGTTGGGCAAGGAAAGGGTCATGTATCAGTGACCACCCCTATCCCCCCACACCACTGTAACCTTTTTCAACATGCTGACAGCACCCCTCGGAGGGTCCAGCATTGTTGCTGTTACTTTGGTCTAAAAGGGGGCCTTATATGGACCTGAACTGTCCCATCAATCATAACCTCACCCACCACAGGCCAGCATAGTTCACCTACTATCTGGCCTCCCCCCATCGAAGCACAGGTGATGAACCAACCACATGCACTAATTTTCCAGAACATTTTTGTTGCCCTCTTTAACAGGTGGACCGCATCCTGCAGAAGACCGCTCGCCCATGATGCACCATGAAGAATCGCTGACAACCTAGCCAACCTAATCTACTTACCCATCATATTGTTTACCAGCTGCACAGAGTCATTGAGGGCTCCGGCCATTTTACCAGCTCTCCAATGCAACCTGGGAACGATGTTTGACCATGCTATCCCGGCATAAGAAAACTCCACGAGCCAGCCCACCTTCAAGATAATGAAATGCAACTGAGTCTGTCCGTTAGATCTCCATTAGATCATTGCTGACAGGATGCACTATAATACTCCCTAGGAGTGTAAAAAAACCCTGGGGCAAGAGTCTGTCCAATGCAATCCTCAATTGGACCAAGCGTAGACCTTCTTGACCACCAGAAAGGTCAGCCGGCATCCCGCTTCCTCTGCCCAGATGCGTCTGATAGAAAAACCTTAGCAATGCCTCACGTGCGAGTGGCCCCACACCAGCACACCTGTAACCCCTTCAGCTTTCACAGAGGGTGACGAGGTATCCAGCTGCTGTTTCAACTCTGCACACCTTTCACCTGGGATAAATGGAGAATACAAAAGAGAGAAAAGTAGTTAGAGGCAGACACCTACGACAGGTTTAAGCTCACCTAGCGCTTGTTGCTATCAGATCCTAACATGCCAGACCTCTGCCCCACCGGCCTAGCTAACTTATCCTTGCCACCGCAGTGGCAGCCCCAATTCAAATGAGTGTGAGCTTTAGTATGGCAGTGTCCCAGATTCCGCCCAGACCTGGTCTGGGCGACTGACTGGGAAAAGGGGCAACCCATGGGAAATTATATGAATAACAAAAATTCAACTGCCCACCACGACCTACTAAGGGTGAAGATTCGCCTTCCTGGATGCCAGGAAGTCTGCTAACGGCTGCGAAAAACAACCTCACCTTCCCCCTGGGGCGTCTAGGGACGCCCATTAGAGAGTCCAACTCAGTTAAAAAATCCCCAGATGTAGCTGGAACAGGAGTCTATGCAGCACCAGGGGTACTCCAACGGGGCTGTAAAGGCATTTTCGTGTAGCAACATGAGAAGCATTGCACTTAGGCTGTCACTTAGAGTCAATGTAGGCTTTCCTGAGCTATGCAAAAGTGCACGACCTTGGCAATAATGTTCGTACTGCTGCATCATGCAGCCCCTGAAGCCTGATGATGCTCCTTGCTAAGGTCCCCAATGGCATGGGCACTGCCATAATCTATCTACCCCTATACAATCTATCTACCCCTATACATGCATACTCAGGGGGCTTATTTACAAGCCCTTTGCGCTGTGGGTGCGTCACTTTTTCCCATTTTAAAAGTAGCGCACTGGCGGCGCAAGGGGCTTGTAAATAATCCCCAAAGCGTTCAACATCATGAAATGCCCCTAATTCCTAAGAAGTTTGAGTTGGGACTCCAAAGACCAAGATGTGGTAGAAGTTTAATTCATCAATAATAAGGCACAAACTAAACACAGAGGGCCTTATTTATGAAGGCCTGCGTCACATTTGCGCCACCGCTGCGTCACTTTTAGTGACGCAGCGGCGGCGCAAATAATGTGCCATGTTGCGCCATATTTATGAAGTGACGCATCTAGGCAGATGCTTCACTTCATAAACCCCTGCGCTAAATTATACCTGCGTCAGGTATAATGTATGCAGGGTGGGCATTCCCCCGCAAGAAAGGGTCGTAGAAGTGGAGCAGTGAAATCTATGAGATTTCGCTGCGCCACTTTCAGGACGCCAATGCGTCAAAACCTTACGCCTGCCTCATGGCAGGCGTAAGGGTGACACAGGCCCTTTCACATGGGGCTTCTGACACAACTCCAGCAATGCGCCACTTTTGCGCAGGCAGATACGTCAGTAATACTGACGTATCTGTCATTCCTTGCGACATGATGCGTCATACTGTAAATATGACGCATCATTGGTGTCGCAAGGAGGGCGCACTGAGAAGTGTTGCATCACTACTTTCAGGCAGCGATGCGCCACTTCTCATAAATGAGGCCCAGAGACTTTGACTCCAACCCTTGCTTTAACTGACCTACAGCTGGACAAGTGACTTGCTTTAAACAATTGGCCTGTACTTCTGGAGAGAAACTCTGGGTTAGTTGCATTCCAGCTACATCAATTCCCAGTTACTTCACTCTCAGATGAGCTAATTACCTTTGCCAGTTGCAAATCAACAATGATTTTGTGGTCAGTGAGATAATACACCAAAAGATGCACATTCACCGTTAGAATGGAAAATCGGACCCAATCAATCAATCAATCAATCAATCAATCACAGAATTTGTAGAGCGCACTACTTATCCGCGAGGGTCTCAAGGCGCTGGGGGGAGGGAGGGGGGGGGATGCTGCTACTGGTCGAACAGCCAGGTCTTGAGTAGCCTCCTGAAGGTCAGCAGGTCTTGGGTCTTTCGTAGGCTTAGTGGGAGGGTGTTCCAGGTCTTGGCGGCGAGGTGTGAGAAGGATCTGCCGCCGGTGGTTGTTCTTCGAATGCGGGGGACGGTGGCGAGGGAGAGGTCGGCGGAGCGGAGCTGGCGGTTGGGGACGTAGAAGAAGAGTCGTCTGTTGAGGTAGGCTGGGCCAGTTTTGTGGAGTGCCTTGTGTGCGTGGGTGAGGAGTTTGAAGGTGATCCTCCTGTCGACGGGGAGCCAGTGCAGGTTCCTCAAGTGGGGGGTGATGTGGCTGTGGCGTGGTACGTCGAGGATCAGTCGTGCGGAGGCGTTTTGTATGCGTTGCAGTCGCTTGATGAGCTTGGCCGGGGCTCCCGCGTGAGGGCGTTCCCATAGTCTAGTCTGCTACTGACGAGGGCCTGGGTGACTGTTCTTCTTGTGTCTGTCGGGATCCACCTGTAGATCTTGCGAAGCATGCGGAGTGTGTTGAAGCAGGAGGAGGAGACTGCGTTGACTTGCTTGGTCATGGAGAGCGTTGAGTCGAAGATGACTCCCAGGTTGCGTGCGTGGTCGGTGGGTGTCGGGGCTGCTCCCAGCATCGTTGGCCACCAGGAGTCGTCCCAGGCTGAGGGGTTGGAGCCGAGGATGAGGACCTCCGTTTTGTCCGTGTTCAGCTTTAGTCGGCTGATCTTCATCCAATCGGCGACGGCCTTCATTCCGTCATGGAGTTTGGCTTTGGCGGCGAGGGGGTCCTTGGTGAGGGAGAGGATCAGTTGAGTGTCGTCGGCGTAGGAGATAATGTTGAGGTCGTGTTGTCTGGCGATGCGTGCGAGCGGGCCATGTAGATGTTGAACAGTGTTGGGCTGAGGGACGATCCCTGGGGTACGCCGCAGATGATCTCGGAGGCTTCGGATCGGAAAGGTGGGAGGCGGACTCTCTGGGTTCTGCCGTCGAGGAAGGAGGTGGTCCATTCCAGGGCCTTGTCTCGGATCCCTGCGTCGTGGAGGCGTGCGCGTAGAGTGCGGTGGCAGACAGTGTCGAAGGCGGCGGAGAGGTCCAGCAGGATGAGGGCTGCGGTCTCACCATTGTCCAGCAGGATCCTGATGTCGTCGGTGGCGGCGATGAGGGCAGTCTCAGTGCTGTGGTTGCTGCGGAACCCTGATTGGGATGGGTCCCGGATGCTGTTTTCTTCGAGGTATCGGGTTAGCTGTTTGTTGACGATCTTCTCGATGACCTTGGCTGGGAACGGAAGCAGAGAGATGGGCCGGAAGTTCTTGAGGTCTCTCGGGTCCGCCTTGGGTTTTTTGAGTAGGGCGTTGATCTCTGCGTGTTTCCAGCCCAAGCTATACGAGTCCAAACTATTGATGACTGTAAGGCGCCATTTTGATAGAACTGGCTACCCAGATTTGATGGGCTAAATCCCTGTCCCTCCTGCACACAGAGCTGAACAGGAGGGCATACACTTGAGGAACACTGCATGGGGCCTATGTCCTGAAAAATTCTGAGTGCTCTGCAGCAATATCCAAATCCTTTTTAGAGCTGATTGTTGCTCAAAACTGGTATAATTTCTGAAATGTATCCCTTTCCGTGGACGTCATTGCTTGCTTTACTCACAAAAGAGCATCACTCTAAGCGTCACAGATCTAGTTGCCGAATGTCAGATGCTGTTGACCCTAAGACCCCCTCTTGCGGTGGACACCAAGCAAGAATATCGGGCCAAGCGCAGCTATAGTGAAACAGTGCTAAATAATGGCACAGAATGCTCATGCGTACTATAAAAGTGCCAATATACATTCTCAAATTATAAATTGATGGGCTGGACAGATAAAAAACATGAAAAATTAAGGCATCATAATGAGGTAGCTGTGCAGATACAAACCATGAGTTAATACACTCAACAATCGCTGCCTCTTACATTTCTTCTGCACATGAACCCATCACAGGAGAGCATTTGGCAGTAGGTACTTAAGCAAACAGCAGCTCAAGTATAACATGTTCCGCTACTCTCGGAGCCATGCAATTATAAGCTTATGCCATTAGCCAACTACAGGGAACAATAAAAGCGAGCTGCAGTATTGAATTCAATAGGCTTGGTGTGTTCCCATAGACAGTTTACAGCAGTAAAGTCTACTGTCTGTGCCCAAACGTTTATCCAAGCTTTTCCACATCTGAGCATTAGCATGGAATCACAAGGGTGAACCACAGCAAATCTGTTTCAGGAACCAGTGCTACATGTGCAAGTGGCAGTGGCAGGACCGGGGCCTGGAGCTAGCCTCACCCCTCGGCACCGCTGCCTATGGTGGCTGTGTCCGTGCTAGTGCGGGATGGCAAGCCCTGCTTGGGAAGCTCCGAAGGTTAAAGTGCACCCTACAAAGTCACTCTTAGCCCCTATTCCTACAATACATACTATGGCAGCTATGCCCCTGGTCCCTACAATGCCAGCTACGGCTGTAACTACGCCGGGTGCCTTCGGTATTCATGGACGCCCCCACTGGCAGCCAGCTTATGACCTAGGGGTGACCGCCGCAGCCCATGGACAACAAGGACACTTGCAGGGCATGTGAATCTGGTGAACTGTGCTCATTATTTGAACAGACCACAAGTGTTACCAAGTTCATATGTAGGAAAATCGCAAGACTGAATATAGCAAGTATTGTCAAGAGATGGAAGTGTCCACAGCCAAACATCAGCAGTATTGTTACCATAAAAATTAAGATAGTCCCAGAATGAAATGTGTCTCTAATGACATCTAATAGTATCCAACAGGCAGCAAGCCTCTCCCACATGTTCTTTGCTCTGTTGTTCATTCAGGATAAAGATGACATAAGGCATATCTGAGATAACATGGCCATTCCATCAACACTAACACATGCTGCCTATGCAGTCCCAAGGTGTGCATGTGTGCATGTATGCCTTGTGCCTCCTGGCTCTGCAACTCACAAAGGTGGCCGCACTAATGCAAGTGAGCTGTGTGCTAGCTTTGCAGAGACATGTGCAGTCCTGTACTTCCTGACTCTCCATGCCTCCTGACCAGAGACTTCCACACATAAAGCCACACCAGCAACTCCGAGCCACACGAGCTGTGCAGTGTGAAATGGCTGCAGAGGTATATGAAGTCTGTACCTCATGTTCTGTGGTGCCGTGACACCCACAAAGGTCGAAGTCATTCAAATGCTCTACTGAATACAGTGACCAATACAACGGTGCCGTCTCTAAACCCTGCTCCCGCTTGTTGACCCTGTGAGTGCCCCAAAACAAGGTAACTCGCATCTGGAGGCTCAGCAAGGATGTGTGCAGCACGTACCTGGTTTGTGTCAAGTCATCTATCTCACGCATGCCTTGAATGTGTCATGCAGACACGGCCATACACCTACTAATAGTCTTGAGTGGAATGGAAGTAGCCAAAGTGAATGCACTTCAAGGAAACCTCACACTTGAATTTACTTCAGCTCAAAGTGGAGAGCATTCTCCATTGGCTAACACTCTGATCTCTTCTTTTCCAACCATTTTACTCGCTCCGGCTCGCTCTGCATGGATCTTCCAGCTCCAATCACACCTGCCATGTGCATTATTTGTGCAGTGGAAACAGCTGAATGCGCAAGTCCAAAGAAAACAACTGAAAAATGGACCATACAATTACAAGCAGACAAACAGCCAAATGGAACCATTCCCACCATGAAAGGTATGGATCTGCTGCTTTCATCTTATGAGATCCCTGTTTCATGTGCTCATTTCAAACCAGTCAGTGCATTTTGAACATAAAACTGCCATAAAGCTGCTTGATTACCAACGTGGTTGGTAGCCAACTTTGTGAACTACAAAGGTGGCACCAGCATCTCGTAAGAAATTACCCTTTAACTCAGCCCACAGAACCAAAGAAAAAAATGGAAATTGAATGCTTAACCCTCAGAGCAAGAGACCCGGACCTTAACCACTAGGTCACAGTGACTTTACCCCCTACATTCAAAAAGGTCACAAACCCACTCACCAACCCAGCAAAGACTCTTGACTCAAAATATTCTGAACCTTTATCAAAGAAGTTACCTTTGCCTACCACTTTTACTAAGCACACAAATCTGTTGAACATCAGGGAGAGAACCACTTACCCCCAGCCACAATCAGGAAATGGCTGTCATGAATACAAAAGGACCCCTTCCTTCCTTGGCCCCCCCTTCACCTCCACAGCCCTCAAGCACCCACCAGAGCCACCACTGAGTGCAGGAGAGCTAGAACGCAAGTTGAGTCGGGTGAGAAAACAAGCTCTCTAACCCGTGCATCTCCCGGGGGCACCAATCAAAACACTGGCTGTCGCTGCAGAATCACGGCAGCGGAGGGTGGCGTTATTATCACAAGGTCCTGTTATGTTTGAGGTGGCGAGCGGGAAAGAGACCTGCCCGCCACCTCGATGCACCTTTCAAGGGCGGGGCCAACCACCTTGCTGGGAACGACATTGGACGCATTCTAATGCTGTCTGGTGCAGTGCCCCGGCCAACCAATCCCGCACCTGACCCTGCCCTAAGGTCGCAGTGGCCTGCATCGCGACCTCCAGTTTGGGCCCGGCATCGCCGCCATAGGCATGGCTCACCCGAGACGGGTGAGCCTCTGCAGTTTGTTCCTCAAAGCCAAGGGGAATTGTTTGGTAAGGCCTAGCAAGTACATGAAATAGAGTGTTAAAGTCTTTCCCAGAAATTTAGTAAGTAGCAGAGTTGGACCCAGAAAGTACAGACATTGTGAAATCACATATGTTGGATACATACTATCCAAGAAGGAGTCCACATCTAGAAAACATGTGCCTTTATGAAGTACCTCAACATTACAGATACAGAAACAATGTAAAAGAAAACATAAAAGAAGGGAAATATGCAGAAGTTGGATTTGACGGTTGTTTGGTCAGACACGTAAAAGAAAATCTAATTAACCAAAGGAAACTTAGTTGCCAAACTCCAGACAGAAAAGAGATTTCTATTTGGTGCTTCTACACATCTTCAAGCCTCGGTGTGCTGAATCAGAATTACTTGGAGACTATGGGGGCAGATTTACGTTGAACTAACGCAGCACGGCGCAGCAAGTCATTTTGCTGCGCCGCGCTGCGTTAGTTTTGAAGCACAGGGATGCGACATATTTACAAGAATATGTCGCATCCTTGTGCTTCCCCCTGCGCTGGCGCACAAACTGCAGCCATGTGCCGGCGCAGGCACCCTTGCACCATGGTGCAAGGATGCCTGCGTCGTGGGGATATTGTTTTTGTGCAGGAAGGGGAACCTTCCTGCACAAAAACAATCACTACAACCATTTTCCTCTTTCAATGCGTGCTGCAGAATGCAGCACGCATTGAAAGAGGAAAACGAGGAGAAATGAAAACATTTCTCCTCGGTGCGCCTCGCTACGCCACCTCTAGGGTGGCATAGCTCAGACACATCTCCAGAGTTACGATTTCTCGTAATTCTGGAGATGTGTCTTGTTCCCATGAGTGTTGCGTGGGAACACCCACAGCAACACCCATGGAACGCCCCTTCACCGCAAAGTGCTGCGTGTGAAGGGGCCTATTTACAAGGAGAGGAAAAGTCACGCAGGGTGGCTTTTCCTCTCCTTGTAAATATGGAGCAGCCCCCTGCGCCACCAGTACGTCACGAAAAGTGACGTACTGGTGGCACAGGGGGCTCGTAAATCTGCCCCTATGACTGCTACGATGATTCTTTCAACGCTGTGAAAGACAGCATTCAGTGTTCAGTCTTCACAAACTATTTGCAAATGTTAAATGATGAGATTGAACAGGAAGAAGCAATTGCTGCTGAGGTAGTTAAGGAGAGTTCCCAAAGCAGTCAAAGTTTGCCACTACTGAGTCAAGATCCTCTTGGACAATCCATTATTGAAAATGAAGTTGCAATAGCCATGAATGAGGTGGAAGCAAGCAAGACAGGAAACTATTGATTTTGAACTGTTAGTTGGACAACTGAACGACGAACAGAAGTTTTTTTACATAGAGGTGAAAAAGAAAATAGAGCACGGATTCCTCCACGAGAAAAAAGAATGTGACTGCTCATCATTTTAGCCAATACTATTATACATCAGTGGTCAAGCTGGCACTTGGAAAAGATTTTTAATTAAAGTTATCATCGCTTACCTACAGACGACGACAAAATCAAATTTATTGTTTGTGGTAACAGCACCAACTGGATTAGCTGCACACAATATTAAAGGAATACTCTACATCGACTACTAATGCTACCTGTTGAACATGACAATAAACTGCAATACCAACCGTTATCCGGTGAAGCTTGTCATGAGGTGTCAAGAGTATTGAAGAAACTGAAGCTTTTAATCATTGATGAGTTGAGCATGGTCTCAGACTTAATACTTCCCTTCCTACACTTGAGAATGCAACAGATCTCAAAAACAGAGTATGATGTGCTTTTGGAGGAACATATTTAATTGTCTTCAGTGACCTACTGCAACTTACCCCCATCAAAGGGCAGCTTGCTTTCAAGACACTTTTCCAAGATGAAACTTGGAATTCTTTTGGAAGTATTGGCAATGCAAACATTTGGCTAAACTTCCAATAAAAGGAACTACTTAAAATATGTGTCAAGCATCTGATTTGGAATATGGAAATATTCTGAAGGACATTAGAAAAGGAGTTCTGACAAAGAAGGGGAAACGTACCTTGGAAAGTCGACTTATCAAGAAACTATTCTCCTTAAAAAACACAGAAGCACAGCTAATGTTCAATATCATTGAAGAAGGGTAATCCATAGTCTGTTTAATGCCTACACTTCAAGAGTGCTCCAATTTTGATGAACAATTTCTTAAACTGGAGAAAGAAGATTTTTTGTAAATGACAGCAATTGACAAAATGGAGCACCAAGGAGTGACAGTATTGCTAAGTGCAAAACTACAGGCAAATTTGGATTCATTGTAGAAATGTGTATCCAGGACTGCAGAATTAGAAAAGTGTTTACACGTGTGCTAAAACAGTAGAGCAATTTTGCTGCTTAATTTAAATGTTGAAGAAGGATTAGTAAATGGTGTGATTGGTAAATTTATTGGTTTCATAAATTTTCCAAATAGGAATAAGGTAGAATACTTAGCCATAAAATGTGATCAGATTGATGGCATGAAGTAGATTGGTAGATGTAATGTACATTTTTGCTTGTGAAATACTCATATATGCATCAGCCGCACTTCCCAGTGTCTCTAACATACACTGTAATTATCCATAAATCTCAAGGTTTAAGTGTAGATGCAGCTTTTATTAATTTTCGGAGTACTGTATTTAAAGAAGGTATGTCATATGTTGCATTGTCTTGAGTAAGAACATTGTCTGATTTGTTTTTGGTTGATTTTGATGACAGGAAAGTTAGTGCTGAGGCAAGTTGTGTCAGAGAGTACAATCGGTTGAGAAGTGTATACGCTCCTCATTTAGGACAGTATCCCATTTATGAAAAACGGATAATCTATCCAAAGTGGAAGCTCACAAAATAATATATGGATGGACAGAATGCAATGACTTCAACCTTAAATTGAAAACAAAACTGCCTTTCAAACCTGTTGTTTCTTCAACCAAAGTTCTAAGGAGGATTTTTCATTAAAAAAATGGTGTACGGTATTTCTTCAACGTGGATCGTCAGTGTTTAAGACATCATTCGGCCTACCAGGGGGTGATGTTTTCAAAAGGATCTCCAAAATTGAAGTGTGCTTTATGCCTATTCCTAACTAGTATTTTACCAGTTATAATAATAAAGCAGTTATTTAAAAAAAATGTTTATTTCAATTAGTTGAGTAACTGCAAGTAAGAATTGATTAAATAATTGTAGTAAGTGCAATGCATAGTGTCACTTATGTAGTGATATACTGTGCAGTTTTATTTTTTGTCTACAATGAATGCAATTGTTTTTTCCTCACAGGTCAAGGATGAATATCTATACAGTGCATTGTTTATGGTGTACAAGCATGAAAGCTGAGAACAGTAAAAAAGGGAAAATGAAATGCATTAATGAAATGTAAAATACTATTTCAGCATAACAAATGTGTACTGTAGTAATATAATGTGTGTGTGTATAATATAAACCTATGCATTGGAAAATGTTATGCAAACTTATATTTATGTTTTTTTCGTTTATAAAATAGATGAATGGTAGCATCTACTGTAGTAATATAATATCTGAATTAATTATTTCTATGTTGTTCTAGTAACCTATATTGTCAAAGTGCACACTGAGGCAGAGAGTGAAACAACCACTAACACATCGACACACACACCGATACAGCCATTCACACACCCAATTACTCATGTATACAGTCACTATCACACCTACTAAATAAACCCATACAGTTAGTTACAGGCACACTCACTCATCCATAGAGGTACTGACATAGTCACTTACTCAAAGATAGAGCTACTGACACAGCCATTTGGTGAACCATATACCCACTGACACACCCACTAACTCACCCAGTCAGTAACACATCCACTAACTCACCCATACAGCCATTAACTTATCCACAAACTTACCCATGCAACCACACACACACCCACTCATTCAACCATATACCCACTGACACGTGAACTCACACACCTGTACAGTCACTCACACACACACGCAATATAGTTTCATAGCCTGCCGTAGTGGGCTATATCGGCTATATGAGGGCTTTGTTCACAGCAATAGCTGTGAAAGGAGAACATTGGAATGTTGATGGTCCAGGATCCTATCAGCCATTAGGAGCCTATAGCAATCCATTGTCTTCAATGGAGCTTTCAGCATTCCAATGTTCTAATCATAAATATACCATTCACACACCCATTCACTAATCCATACAGGAACTCATGCACCCACTCACTCACCCATACACCACTCATGTACTCACTCATACAACCACTCATGCACCCTTTCACTCATCTATACAGGTACTTACTCACCCAGTCACTCACTCATGCACCATTAAAACACTGACTAACTCACCCATACACCCACTCATACACCCTGTCACTCATCCATAGAGCTACTCACACACCCACTCACTCACTCATACAGCCATTCACAAACACAGTCACTCACTGATACAGGTACTCACATACACTAACTAATCTATGCAGCCACTGACAAACCCACTCACTAACCCTTCCAGGCACTCACACACAGTAACATACATACACCACTGATGCAGTCACTCACTTACCCATACTGCTAGTCACACACTCAGTAATTCACTTGTAAAGCCAGTGACACTCTAACTCCCTCATTCACCCATAGAGCCACTCACACACCCCCTCACTCATGAGTACACCGCTCACACACCCATTCACTCACCCATACAGCCTCTCAAGCACCCAGTCACTCACCTATACAGCCACTCATGCACCCTTTTACTCACCCATACAGGTACTCATGCACCCACTTACTTACTCATTCATACAGCCACTTACACACCCACTCACTCATTCACAGAGCTACTCACACACCCACTGTCTCACCTGTAAAGCCACTCATACATGCACTAACTCACCCATATAGCCACTTACGCACCCACTCACACATCTACTCACTCACCCATACAGCCACTTATGTACCCTATCACTCACTCGTACAACTACTCACGGACCCATGCTCACCTATACACCTAAACACCACTCACACACCCACCCACTCACTCATACAGCCACTCACATTCTCACTCACTCCCCCATACAGCACTCATTCCCACTGAGTCACCCATACAGCCACTCACAGTTACAGTCACTCACCAATACATGCAGCTCCACATGCACTCACTCACCCATAGAGGCACTAACACATCCATGCACTTACCAATAAAGCCACTAATACACCCACTCACTTACCCATACAACCACTAACACACCCACTCACTCATTCACACAGCCACTCACACAGGTACAAATTCACCTATAGAGCGACTCACACACCCACTCACTCACTCATACAGCCAGTCACAAACACAGTCACTCACTTATTCTGGCACTCACACACACTAACTAACCTATGAAGCCACTGACACACCCACTTACTCACCCATACAGACACTAACACACCCACTCACTCATCTATACACTCACTGGCGCTCTCAGACAAAACAAGACATATTCACATTGTTACAAACATATACGTAACATAGAGTTTTTCTTTCTTAAACCAGAATTGGTTTTTAAAACTTATTTTTGTATTATCTAACAATTTGGTAGTTTTCTGGTATTTTTTCAGTTTTTCAATTCAAACAGTTACATATGCTGCTTTGGAACAAAACACACAAAAGTTCTGCAATAAATGATGTACACAAAGATAAACTAACACTTGTGTGTGTTACATATGTCTATCAGAGCAGGGATTAACTGCTCCCCATGCTTACAATTTTCTTACAATTGAGGCAAAATTGCCTGAGTTTTGCGAACTCCGGGACAGTCGCAGGAACGTCTGATGACAATTGCGGACCTGATGAAGTCCCTGGCTGTTCTCCGTCATCTCCAGCAGATGTTCCTGGCTGGATCATCTCTCTCTCATTCTGGGCTCATTAAAGATGTTTATGGTGGATGGTTCTGAGGTACTTTTTCATACTGGAATTTCCACCCAAGTACTTCTTGTCTGTGCCCCTCAATAATATCTTGCGGCAGATGTTGCATTCCACCTTATTTGCCACAACTTTTTTTTGCCCGATGGGATTGAAAAAAACTGTCAGGCAATACTCTCTCTTTGGCCTTAAGTCCCCTCCGATGCAGAGCTTGATTGATCTTCTCCATGAACCTTCCTCTAATAATCATTAAAAGGTGTTTAAACCAATCAAATCCATTTTTCATGCGTCACATGGGATTCATGATGATGTCACTATAATGCCGCAACATTATCGCAAATCTGGGAAATGTATTCAAACAAGCTTTAAATAATTTTTTGTCTATAATCAATAACACTTGTATCCCTTTATTAGTAAACCACTTTCCTTAAACAATATGTTTAAAGTCTCTATATAAGTTTTTAACTACTGCGACTCTCCCATGGCCCTTGAAATATGTGACAGCTCTGTTCGCAATGGATTTGTGACTCTCCCAAAAATTATTTTAAAAAAATTCTCAATAATAGAAATCAAAAGGTTAAGAGGAATAGCACTCTTTAATTTCCACTCTAATAATTTGATTGGGTACAGAGGGAGACAGGGCTCTCTGCAATATGATACTGGGAGTAATGAGGGCTCTACTATAAAACTGCACTATTCTTCAATCACATTACCAAAATTAAATTTACACAAGGTCACTGAAGACATTTCTTCGTGGTCCATTACAAATCTGTAGAAAGTACTCGAGTTGAGTAGACATTTTTGCAAAACTGTGGACACTTGTTGGATGAATGGGCAGGTAAGGTTGCATTCTGGCCCTCATGCTCATTTCAGAGAATTTAAATCTCAACAGTAAGCACTTACAAATATAAACATATCAAGTGCCCCAGATGAAGCTCAATATCTGTAAAGCGCAAATGATCCTAACTTCTTGGGCTTGGCAAAGACAAAGGAAGTGTGTTTTCTTGACAATCATACCTTGAAAAACAATGTAAAAACCTTGATGCAGCGTTCATCTATCAAGCCCCAACCTCCCTGTAGTGAGTGTCACAAGTGGGTTCTTTCTTCTTGTGTCCTCATGAGAGCAGACTCCATTGATGTTCCTTTGCATTACTACGAGTATGCAAATGTGCAAAATTACTTAAAAACTCCGCCCATTTGCTTCTGCACTGTCCATGTTAAGAGTAGGCTAAGGTCCTCCCACCTTTTCCTATGTTGATGGAATGTTTGCCAAAAGTCCTCCTGGGCGGGTTTTCCAACAATTTTGGAAACACGTTCTTGATGCAGAGGAATATGAGGACAGCTCCACCAAACAAAGAAGCACTTACTTCACATAGTTCAAAGAATGTATCTGTTTTTGTTGGAGATTCACCCTTTTTTAGTCCCACTGTCTTATTTATACGAGTATTCATGTTAGCATAGACTTCTGGTACAAGACACAAGGGGCCAGATGTACAACCGTTTTTTGCGGTCATAAACGGAAAATCGCCATTTGCGACTGCAAAATAGGTCTGGCCCATGTACAAACTCTATTTTGCAAGTCGGTAACCTATTACCGACTCGCAAAATAAGGTTTGCGACTCGCTATTAGGAAGGGGCGTGCCAAGGGTGTCCCTTCCTAATATTGAGTCCCAATGGTATGTACCATTGTTTTGCGACCGCAATTGAGGTCGCAAAACACTCGCAGTTTACCACCTACTTCAAGTAGGTGGTAAGCCACTCGTCAACAGGAAGGGGTCCCCAAGGGATCCCTTCCCCTTTGTGACTGACATTCAAAAAAAAATTAAGAGCAGGCAGTGGTCCCACAGACCACTGCCTACTCTTAAAAAATGAAACAGTAACATTTCATTTTTCTTTTTTTAAATGTATCCCGTTTTCCATTAAGGAAAGCGGACTGCATTTTTTAAAAGAACTGCTTTATTTAAAAAGCAGTCACAGACATGGTGGTCTGCTGACCCCAGCAGGCCACCATCCCTGGGAGTGCTAGCAATTCCTAATGGGGTCGCAAATTGCACCTGCCTCATAAATATTAATGAGGCAGGCAATTTGCGACCCCATTAGGAATCGCAAACAGTGTCTGAGACACTGTTGTACATTCCTATTTGTGAGTCGCAAATTGCAAGTTGCTAAACAATGAAATTTGCGAGTCGCAAATTGGTAGGGCCGTACAAGTGGCCCAAGATGAAAAATCACTTTGCCAAATTTAAACGCACACAAGGGCACTGGAGACATTAACTCATGGTCCTTTACACGGCTGTAGTGTAGGATATGCACTAGACATTTACCCAACGAGGTAGAACTTACTAATTAACCAGTATACATTCACTGTAAAAACCAAAGATTACAGGGATGCTATAATTTGGAAATAGAGCATAAAAAAACCTTTAAAATGCACAGAATTACAACAAAGGTTACAGGGACGTTATAGTTAGGAAATAGAATTTAAAAAACCTTAAAAATTCACTGAAAAAGCCAAATGTTACAGGGACATTTTAGTTAGGAAATAACATAAAGAAATCTTAGAAATTCACTGAAAAAACAAAGGTTACAAGGCTGTTATAGTTAGGCTCAGATTTCACTTGTACAAAACCATTGAAATTCAACAGTTCTAGTTACCTGAGCTAACTATAGCTTACACCCCCGCAATGCACTGCTTATGACCTCCCAAATTACATTACTCTTGACACGGTCAGTGACATCACTGATGACATCACTGATGACATCTCAAATGACAGCACTGATTACATCATCCACAAAACCACTCACACACCCACTCACACCCCTATACAACATCTGATAAGCCCACTTACACACACACACTCACTCACATACATATTCACAGACCAATAAAACTATGCATACAACCACTCACTCATCCATAGAGCCATTCACACACCCACTCACTCACTCATGTAATCACTTACACAACCACTCCCCCACCCATATAGCTACTCATACATGTCACTCACCCATACAGCCACTCACACAGCCATACACTCAACCATACAGCTACTTACACACCCATGTATTAACCTATACAGCCTCTCACAGACCCACTCACTCACCCATATATCCTCTCAACACAGCCACTCTCTCAACCATACAAGCACCCACACATCCATCCACTCACTCATCCATACAGCCATTAACACAGACACTCACTCTCCAATACAGACATTCACACAACTCACTTAACCAAACAGTCACTCACTCACCTTTACAGCCACTTACACACCCAGTCACTCACTCATGTAGCCATTCAGACACCTACTCACTCACCCAAACAGTCACTCACACACAAATTCACCTACCCAAACAGCCACTCACACAGCCACTCACTCACACATACAGTGACTAACATATCCACTCACTAATACAGCCACTCACATAGCCACTAACTCACCAACACAGTTACTCACCCACCCACTTCTATACCCATACAGACACTCACACACCCACTCACACACCCATAGAGCTACTTAGATACTCACTCACAACCAGATACACAGTCACAAAGCCACTCACATAATATATGTTAGAAGTGAGATTAGAGCCTAACTATAATGTCCCTGTAACCTTTGTATTGTTTTTTTCACTGAATTTCTAAGGTTTTCTAATGGTATTTCCTAACTATAACGTCCCTGTATCCTTTTTTTCTGTAAATATATATATCGGAGGGGTAAGATCTATTATTTCCACTCTAGTCTGTGCAACAGTAAGTTAAGCATTGGACTTCAGAGGGGTAAGGTTTACTATTCCCACTCCAGTCTGTGCAACAGTGGAGAAAGTGTTGGACTTTGGAGGGGTAAGATTTACTATTTCCACTCCAGTCTGTGCAATACTAGGGAAAGCATTGGACTTCAGGGGGTAAGATTTACTATTCCCACTCCAGTCTGTGTAACTGTAGGGAAAGCATAGTACTTCGGAGGGGTAGGATTTAATGTTCCTAATCCAGTCTCTGCAACAGTAGGGAATGCGTTGGACTTCGGAGAGGTTAAATTTACTATTCCCACTCTGGTCTAAGCAACAGTAAGGAAAGTACTTCACTTCAAACACAGATATTTAGAACAAATATAGAACTCTTAATATGAAATTATAAATGAATCCCACAAAAATAAACTATATGTGTATATATATTTATATGTATATATATATATACTTATATATAAAAATGAAGAACAATTAAATAATTTACATGATTATTAAACAATTTATTGAATTATTAATTTAAAAGAATTATGCATTTATTAGTTAATTAACTTCCCACTCTAAGCCCCTACAAACCTAGCAGCCCAAACTTAAAGTATAACTAAAATAAATGAGTACAATACAATTTACATAATTGATAATCAATTAACTAATTAATTGACAATTAATGCTTATTTGTTAATTATTTATTACTTAATTAACGTCCCACCCTGCAGCCTTACAAACCAGCCAACCTGTAACTCAAATATAACAAAAATAAATCAGTATTGTATAATGTACATAATAAATGATCAGATAAATAATAATTAATAAATAAATAATTAATTGTTAATTAATTATTATTTAACCTCCCACCCTATATCCTTACAACCCCAACAGCCACTCCTAAAATATAAAGTTATTACACAATTTACATTATGGATAAACAGTTAAATAATTAATAACACATCAATAATTAATTAATAATTAACAATTACTTAATTAACTTCTCACCCTTTACCCCAACAAATCCGGCAGCCCACACATAAATATAATTAAAAATATAATTACTACACAATATACATAATTAATGACCAATTCAGTATTTAATAATACATTAATAATTCATTGTTTATTAATTAGATCTTAATTAACTTCCCACCCCATACCCTACAAGCCCAGCAACCCACACCTGAAATATAACTTTAAAATATAATCATTGAACAATTAACATAGTTAATAATCATTTAAATAATAAATAAAAACATAATAATTAATAATTACTTAATTAACTTCCCACCTTATACCTAGCAACCCGCTAGACACTATAAATTACTATTAGCAATTAAATAAAACATTATAGATCACTTAAAGTTACAAACTATATTCAAAAACATTATTAACAATTATACAAACAATAATAACACATGTAATTAATATATGAACTAAAACACATTAAGATAATTAAAAAAAAAAATAGTTTTTACAACTATATTATTGAAAGCGATGTTAACAACGATATTTTTAACAATGATATTACTTACCTGAAAAAAAACAATATTCTTGGCAACCATATTTCTGTATCATATTATTTTTGTATCACAATATTTGTTTTCCAATATTTCTGTTTCCCGATATTTACATCTCGATAATTTGTCCAAATACCAAGTGAGCAATGTCCTTGACAACAAAGTAACACTGAGTCTGTCTAACCAATAACCACCTCCCACAGTAAGCGCTGACTGCTCAACCTCTCTACCGCAAGAGAGGATAAACCCAACCAAGAGCCCTTTGCTCTTAGTAGAGAGTCATAGTACTTAGACGTCATGGAGTGACAGAGACAAAGAACAATACTCATCAGACTACTGATCAGTACACCATGAGTACCACTGAACCCGGAGAACAGACGTGATATAGTCAGATGGACAATTAAAGAGGCAGAAGGAAGAATGGGAAGCAGCTAAAAAAAACATAGCAGCAGAATTCCACCTTAAATCACGGACACTAATTAAATCAAAGCAGGGGGCTATAAAAAGATTAGGTTGTTTTTAGACGTAATTGCTAAAGAAGCAACCAAGCTCCACAAAGGAAAAAAAAATCAATTAACGAGCACAAAGAAATCTGTCAGTCAATTTCGCCATGAAACCTTATTAGCAAATTGCATTAGTTTTGTGTTTTTGAAGCAATTGGATTATCCGAATGGCTTCACATGATTTGCCCAGTTGATGCTTTGCTTAGTGAATAAATTTGTATTGAAAATTGGTTTCTCTCGGTGTTTCCAATGAAGGCAGAAATGTTGTCCTTCGTTCAGACTGACCAGTGCTTCACTGCTGCTCTTCCTGTTGTGACCTTCAGCCTCCCATCTACCTTTTCCCCACTCTGGTTCTTGTTGCCTGGATGTTGGAGGAGCTGCCTGGCACAGAGGGCAAGGGGCCACATTTACAAAATATTTTGCTATGGTTTTGCATCACAAAAGTGATGCAAATCTGCGCAAATGTTTTTTGTTGTTTTACTTGTTTTGTGCTGGCAAGTTGCCCAAAAGTAACACAAAGCAGCGCACAGTGCTGCATTGCGTTACTATGCCTCAGAGGGGCATTCCATGGGTGGTACATGGGTGCACTGTACAGCACACATACAAAGTAGTAAAAGATTTACAGTTTGTCTAGGCATAGTATTTTGTACTTGACAGATACCCTCCCAGTAGAAAACCTATGTTAGAGTCATGCAGCTCCCCTCTCGCTATGGTGCAAAGGAGTGTGTGTGGCACTCAGCAGCTTAATTGTGCACCAGTGCTAGGGAGATGGGAGGAGAGTACCATATCTCTGTAGATATGGTGCTCCACATCTCTCTCCCTGTCACACAGTAAAGCAATGTTGGGTGCTGTGCTTTGTTGTGTGACAGGGTTGTACATCTGGCCTGAGGTCTGGCTAAAGAGCTTGTCAAAGCTTGCCACTGCTTTAACCTAAAGAAGGATGGCTCAGTATAAAAGCCATTAACTTCTAGTTGGTGTGCTCGATAGCCTCTTTGCAAGGAAATTATGATTTCTTAGTCCTCGGTCCACTCTATGTGGGCCACCTCACCAGTAATTCCAGACATACAAGGCAGACCTCTGCAGCCTTCTGGGCAGGATCAGCAGAGACATCCAAGATTTTATGAGCACAACATTCTCAATTGTATGGTGAGTAATGCAGACTCGAAGAGACTTTCTAATCCTGTATTTTCAGGTGGGGGCCACGGATAATTGTCTTGTCCCTGTTGGGAAATTTCTATTTCACTGTTTTCTGAATACACAGGGTACCTCATTTCCAAAGTCCTTAATCATTAAATTCTGACACTCGAACACAGAGGCCTGATATGCCAATGTTTCTATGGCAGGATCTATGGAAAAATAATTTTAAGAATGTGTAAATTTACAACGTAACATTGTGCATGCCAAAAAGTGCTGCATGTGTGACATTGTTTTGCACACACACACTTTACCACCAGCACTTTCTGTCCCTCTGAGTCCGAGCTGACGTACAGTTCTGGTACATGCAAAGGTGCAGTGCATACTGATCAAGATCAAGCATCCTACTTTCAGGTTAGTTTGTTTTTTTGCTTACCTGTTTCCAGAGTCATTGCCTGGATGTATTTAAACCTGCGGCTCAACAGCTCAGGAGTGTGCTGTTAGAACTCTTTGAGCATGAGCACTCTTTCCTGCGTGTGTGGACGCCAGAGCGAAGAGCATGAGGAACTGCTGTAATGCTCTCTTGCCAATGCTCAGGCCTGTAGTGCACTGTGATGGTGTGGTCATGCTGTGCCACACTCTTCTCACACTTCAGGAGCACTGTACTGTCACGCTTAAACGTTGACTTCGGACGTCACACATAGGAAGCCATCTTGGATTGGGGCAGCCTGCTGGCTCATCCCGGTTCATCAAGTACAATGTATTTGCATCAGTGCCATTATCTCTGCAATGATTCTTGTGGAGCAGCCATATTATTTAATATATTTTTCTTGCAACTTGGATGCAAACTATCTCTGGAGGATTTTGTTAAGGGAGAGCTATTACATAGGTGAGCTGGAATTTCATCTTTTCGGTCTCTACAGTTGACAACAGCCTATCAGTGCTGTAAGGTGTGTTACAGCCTCCTCCCTTCCTACAAAGGGCATGAAAGACTGACTGGAATTGTATGGAAACATTGGCTTAGAATGTTTGAAAATTATCTCACTGCCATTTATTGCTATTGGTTATGATCCACCTAGGAAATTGTGCTTCTATTTAGTCATCTAGAAATTGCTATACAGAGAGTGCTTGACAACTTACAAGTAGTTGCTGCTCCAGGTAGTAGGGACATCGTATAGAATGTCTATCTAGAAGCGATTAAGCGGATGAGTGGACAGTACTAGGAGGAATCCAGCATCCTATTGGAAAGACATCATTTTTTAAAGAGGAAGCACACCAGTGAGTAGACGGTAGAGATATTTATTGCAGTTCTTGGCTCAACTTGTGAATTTGAGCACTGGTTTGAAACTTACATCAGAGATCAGTTTGTATTTTACTGGTACTCTAAAAAAGACACAAGAACGATTGCTTACTTGTAGGAATCCATATTTAGGGGAAGTTATAGATATCGCTAAAAGCAAAGAAAGATCTATTATCTCCTCGCAAGCATTAGCCAACTATGATGGTTTGTCACCTGTGGCATGTATATCAGATGATTCAACAGTTTGCGCCTTGAACGCTAATGTTGTGAAGAATAAGAGGTGGCAATCTTGTTATAGGTGTTGGTCGAAAACTCATTTCAGTAGCAACACAGCTTGTCCCGCTATAGGCAAGAAATGACATGCATGCAAAAAAGTAGGTCACTTTCAATCTGTCTGCAGAGCGCAAACCAATGTAAAAATTAATAGTGTGGATGTGAAACAATGTGTTGATGGATTTTTGAGAGTTACTGTCTTTGGAATCTGATGTTGGTGATGATGTTGGCAATAAGATCAAGGGTCCTTTGTGTCAAGCTAGTATTGATGGACATGAATTAGTTGTGATGGCTGATTAGGGGCACCCATCCCCATAGTAGCTGATACTACCTTTCACAATATTTGGGCAAAAACCTTTCCCTTGGAGAAAGCTGACATCAATCCCAAAGCTCTCGGGGATAAAGAGACTGATGTGCTTACCTACTTTGAGCATCTTCTGGAAAATCTGCATCAAAGTGTATGTTGCTGTGAAGGGTAAAGATATAGTAGGATAGAAAGACTTAACCATGTTGGGCATTTTGTTGCAGGGTGGGCATGAGAATCCCATTGTTCTTGATGACATGACTATTTTATAGTTTGATGATCAAAAGGAGTAATCTTGAAGAAATTAAAAAACGAGATAGGTACTATAAAGGGATTTGAACACTGCGTCAAATTGAAGTCTGTGTCTACACCTATAATTTATAAAGTTCTGCATGTACTCCTCCATGTATGTGGTGATTATAAAGCTTTACTAGACAGGCTTTGTATGGAAGGAGTTATCCTAACTACTAACTCCTCTGAGTGGGTTGTCCCATAGTATTAGTCAAGAAGAGACGTTAGGATTTGAATTAATGTACAGACTAGCGCTCCTTGAATCAGAATATTGTGGTTGATTATCACCCTCTACTTCACATACAAGAGATGCTAGCCAATGTAGGTGAGTCAAAGTTTTTTTCCACAAAAGACCTGCATTCAGCTTACCAACAAATTTCATTTAGTGAGGAGTCACAGGATCTCACCATGTTTGTCATGCCTCTTGGTGCCTATATGTATTTTAGGCTTCCATTCAGGCTGGCATCCGCGGCGAGCATCTTTCAAAAGAATATGGATATTTTGTTAGGGAGATAAAAAATGTTCAGGCCCACCAGGACGATATCTTGGTTTTCACAAAAGGTAGGGGGGGACACTTGGTTTTTCGAGACAGTTTACAGAATCCTACATGACGGAGGTATGACTGTTAAGCCCGACAAATGTATGCTACTTGTTTCAACAGGTGGATTATTTAAGGCATACCATTTCAGCAAAAGGAATTAAGCCTAAGTTTTGTAACCTTGAAGCCATTCAGAAAGTGCCTCTTCTTGCAGACAATGATGCTTTGCGCTCATTTCTGGATCTTTACGATTACTATGCACACTTTTTCCTAGGATGTGTCCTTGTTTTACAACCTTTGAGATCCATTCTTAAAAAGGGGGTTATGTTTGACTGGACTTTAGAGGTGAGTGAAGAATTTGAATTGGTTAAGCGGTTGGTGGATAATGCCCCCACTATCACACCTTTTGTTCCAGAAGATAAATCCTTCATCATCGTTGATGCCAGTTTGAATGGAATTGGGTCTGTTTCTGACAAAAATTTGGTGGCAAAGAGATCACTATTTCTTTCACTTCTAGAACGTTGCAAAGTGCAGAGTCAAAATACAGCACCATAGAGCGTGAACAGTTTGGGCAGATCAAAAATGTAAATCTTATACTTGGGGTCATTCTTTTGAGGGCTATACTGACCATAAACCTTTGGGTTATCTTTACAGAGGCAATGGTCTGGAGAAGGCCTCTGCCCGTCTTGTTAGGCTTTTATCAAAGTTGCAAGACTATGACATGCAAGTGAAATATATACACAGGGTAGACATTTTCATGCAGATTTTCCCTCTTGCGTGCCTCTGTCTGACTCTATGGTAGTGGCGGTTCCTTTTAATGGGCTAAAGGGCTGCGCCCCATTTGTTTTCTGACCCATTTGTTTTTGTTATGCCAAGAGTTAAAAATAAGATATTATTCATGATATAATAAAAGAATAATGCCAAGCTCTTTCTGTCCAGCAACAGTCTCTGTCTGAGGGCTGGTGCAGGAGCATAAAGGTGCCTGCACCAGCCTTCAGAGAGAAATCATCAGGGCTGGAGAAATTCCATCCCTGGCATGCCTTAGTGCCTCCCCTATAAGTGACGTATTGACGCATCACAGATTAAAGTAGCCATGGGCGCTGCAGGCTTAAGACCAGCAGTTTCCGTGTGTACATGTCAATCAGCCTGTCACCCCACCCTTTCTCAACTCATCACAGAGTTGGGAAAGGGTGGTGTGAACAAGCAGAGTGAAGCCTGTCCTTGCGACCTCCTACACAGGTGTGAGGTTTCAGTGTCCCCCAGCGCTGAAAGCAGAAAAAAGTTGCTGTCCAAACGGGACCTGTGCAGGAAATGAGGTAAGCAAATGAAAACTTTTTAAATGTTGTCTGTGTATGGGTGAGAAAGTTTCTCTGTGGGTGAGAGTGTGTGTCTGTGTATGAGTGTGACTATGAGATAGAACGGCTGTATGTGTGATCATGTCTGTGCGTGTGAGTGAAAGTTATAGTCTGTGACTGAGCAAGTCAGACTGCGTGAGAAAGTTTGAATGACAGAGGAAGTATGAAGGGTTATTTTTTTTATTTAAAATTACCAGAGATATCAAACTGCTTATTAAGCTAAACATGAATGTAATTGGATCAACCTCCCTTCCCATCAAATTCCAACTTGGTTATCAGTTGAGCAAGAACTCATATAGCCCATTAACCTCACCACTATAATCTTGGCTGCTTCTCTTGTCCAAATAGTTCTGTGTTTATGTACACTTTATATTACTCCTCTTTTTCTCAATTGTAAATATGCAGTACATACATTGGTATTGTACCTAAAAAACACAAAACATGACCCCATCCTCCTTCTCTACAACTTCCTGTAAGCCGTGCCCAATTGGACCCAAACAACATCCCTTTCTCTGTACAGCACCATTGTCGTGTAGTTCCTATAAGTCTATATAGGATCTGCGCGTTTAGACAACATAAACTGTGGGATTGGGGTCCGCACTGATTCCAGACACCTCCAAAGGATATGCTCGCCTGTATCCTAGCTAGCTCACAGTACCACTATGATCCCTTCTTACCAAGGAGCGAACAATTTCTGGCAACTACCGAACATGACAGCCCTGACCCCTCAGGGATCGTGGAAACAGTACAGTACCTTCGCTCAGTCACTCGTGCTCACTTTGTCTCAGAGAAATACACAGAATAAACGATAGGGGCGTTTTCAATAAGCACTGATTGAACCAGCGTCATTCTAGTGTAAAATACGTGTGCTGTAGAAACCATAAGACAGAAACAGATGTATATAGTTATAAGCACCAACAGATTAAATAGATGGTAGAATTCTACCATAGTGCTAAAACAATGGATATATGCTGGCATATAAGTACATGGCAGTAAGAATACCTACTCCTACGATGCTAACCCTATCTAGATGTACCTAAATGTACCTAGCATGTATGTAGGTGTATAGCCAAGAATCCCCCTAGGATAAAGCCAACGCCATTACCTGATGTGAGAGAATGAAGGACCCCGTCTTGGTCTCGAGATGGACACCTCACGAGGGATGTCAGACCACTGCATGCTGAAGTGTCTGCATCTCGCGTCTCGCTTCAGTGTGTCAGCATGGAAGTCTTTTTCTCCTCTCTCTACCCCAGCAAAGATATGGTGTTTATATACCGAAGAGGTATCCCCAGGGGTTCTACCTTGCTGCAGTAGCGGCCCGTGGAGGGTGTTCTGTGGGGTGCTGAGGCGGGGCGGGAGAGGGGCAGGGTGGGGGGTAGTAAACACCGGAATATGGATGAACGGAGGTAAGTAAACAATTAAATAAATAAAACGAATTTCGTTGCGCGCGCTGCATCGCATTTTTGTGATGCAGCGCGCGCGAAATTCGTTTTATTTATTTAATTGTTTACTCACCTCCGTTCATCCATATTCCGGTGTTTGCTACCCCACCCTGCCCTCCCCCGCCCCGCCTCACCACCCACGGAACTCCCTCCACGGGCCGCTACTGATTGCGACAAGGTTAAGTTTAAATGTAGAATTGAGGTGAACACTTCGTCCTCGGACGTCTCCTATTGTGAGACTTCCTGTGGGCTCTTTTCAAAGACCCCCAGACTTTGCAGCACTGCCTGCTGTGTTCATTCGTCTTCAGGAGTGGGTGCATATAGTCAGGGTCCTACAGAATTCTTACTCCCGGATCTCAGTCTCATCTTTGCTAACTCTTGTGCACCCTTGATGGTTCCCTTCAAATGTCAGGCTCAGCTCTCCAATCTCAGATGTGGCAGGGGGTGGGAGGATCTCTTCACTATAGCATCGTCACAACCTTTGACTAGTTGCTACTACCAAAACGTTAGACTAGGGTTCATAGTGTAGATTCTACGCTAACAAATGCACACGTTCAGCGTTGTAATGACTACCAGTGTTAAGGTATGTTGCCTTAGGTTATATTTGGTTAAGGTGCATTATGTGTGCTTCATAGAAGGTGCTCATTCAATGCTTGGGAGTGGTCTGACTGCAAATGGAAATTACACTGTGCGTAGTGAGTGAGTTCATATATGGAGTGACCTGGTCACTGGTATGCACATTATTATTAGGAAGGGTGAGTCTGACATGGCCCATGTTTGCCCTCGTTGACCACATCCCTGGGGTGCATGTCATTGTTAGGAAGGTTGAGTGCAGAATGAGACAGTTTGAGTGAGAATGAGTGGGACTAAGTTAGGCTAACGGAGAACAAGGGAGACTGACTGAGAAAGATTGAGGCTGACTGAGTCTGAGTCAGAATGAGACTGAGTCAGTCAGAGAGATATTCATTGAGTCAAACTGATATTGAATTAGTCTGAGGGTGTGAATGAGTAAAAATGAGTATGAGTGAGTGATACGGAGTGAATTGGAATGATGGGGTCTAAGTGTATCAGAGTGGGACTGACTGAATCAGAGTGGGACTTAGTAAGTCTGAGTGAGTCAGAGTGAATGGGAATGAGTAAGTCTGAATGAGTGGAACTGAATGAGTCAGAATGGGTGCAATTAAGTGAGTCAGAAGGAGTGAGACCTAGTGGTTCAGAATCAGTGGGACTGAGTAGGTCAGGGTGAGACTGAGTGAGCCAGTGATGTGGAGTCAGTCAGAGTAAGTAAAAGTATGAATCAGAGTAAGTCCATGGGAGTGATTGAGAATGAGTAAGAGAGAAAGACTGAGTGCAAATGAGTGTGAGCGAACCTCCCCCCTTACTCCCGAACCATCAGAGCAGATGTGCGACTTGGTTACTGGAATTCGAGCCAAAGATTACGCCTCACCACTTCTAAACACCACCAGCCACCACTGCTCTACAGATTGGGATTTGGGATTAAGGAGGATGAGTGTGTGGTCGGTACCATTGATGTGGTTTCTCCTCTGAAAGGGGTTATCTCAGAGGATAATTGGGTGTCGGCATTTATGCAGGATGAAACCTTGCAAAATTTTATCAGGTTTTTAATAGAAGGCGGCCACTTGCAAAAAAATCTTTCTAATGAGTTAAAAGCCTTTACTCAGGTGTCTTTGGAGCTTTCAAGTGAGAATGAAATCTGTCCGAGAGGGGGTTATTATGTACCTCCACTAAGTTTAAGTGACACATTTATTGGAGTTGGCCATGAGAGAAAATTGGGTGTTTCTGCCACATGTAAAAAACAAATCAGAAAATTTTACTGGTAGCCATCAATGGAACAAGCAGTCATCCACGATGTGGAGGCCCTTGATTCTGTTAAAGATACACACTTTAACAATCTACCAAGGGAAGAAAGACAGGCCTTGTTGGAACTCAAAAACAACCCAGATTTGGTGATGAAACCGGCAGATAAGGGGGGAGCCATAGTGATACAGGAAGTGGCGACCTATAAAGCAGAGTGTTGGAGACTCCTTTCGGATCAGCGGAATTATACTGTATTGAGGACAGACCCTACAGAGGAACTCAAACGGGAAATTTTGATGATAGTAGAAGAGGCGGTAAACAACGATTGGATAACTCCCAAAGAAGGCAATTTTCTATGCCAAGGGGGGTCAGCAACGCCTTACTTTTACACATTACCTAAAGTTCATAAGCCAGCCCGTCCACCCCCGGGAGACCTATAGTATCGGGGATAGGCTCTGTCTTGGAACCGTTGTCACAATTTTGTGATTTTTCTTGAAGCCAATTGCACAAAGTAGACCCGCGTATCTGAAGGATACAACAGACGTCCTGAATCTATTGAAGGAACAGCCCTTTGATACGGAACGACATTTCCTGATTAGTCTGGACGTAGAGTCTCTCTATACAAACATTCCACAAAGAGAGACTCTGAGAGTAGTGGAAGATATTCTTTTCAACATGGATTGGATATACGAGACTCCAAGACCGCTAATCCTCCAACTAGCTGAAATAGCCCTTACAAAGAATTTTTTTGAATTCAAGGGGAAGTTCTATTTACAGACACATGGAACTTCGATGGGCAGCGTTTTTGCCCCCAGTTTAGCAGGCCTTTATGTAGCGTCCTTTGAGGACCAACATATATATCCCCCTGGTGGGCTTTGGTCTAGCCAAATTAAATTGTGGAGACGCTACATAGATGACATCCTGCTGATCTGGGAAGGCGACGAAGAGTCCATCCAGACTTTTTAGTATGGCTTAATTCACGAAACCCTTTCCTTCATTTTACCTCCACTGTCTCTAAGAAAGAACTTCCTTTCCTGGATCTTACCATCTACCCAGCTGAAGGGAAGTTACAAACGAAAATGTTCCATAAACCTTCAGACAGAAATGGCCTCTTACTATTTGATAGTTATCACCCTAAATCACTCAGGGAGAATTTACCAGTGGGTCAATTCCTGCGGATCCGCAGGAATTGTTCGGACAAAGATGAATTCAGAACAGAGGCCAGCTCCCTCACTAAGAAATTGGAACAAAGAAGGTACCCAACCAGGACTGTGAAGAGGGCGTACAAGAGGGCCTATAACTGCAACAGAGAAGCACTACTGGAAACTAGGGAGAGAGTTCCTATGGACAAAACAATTTGTGTGACGACTTTTAGTACAGCTTCCAACCACATTAAAAAGATCATTATGAAAAACTGGAGAATTTTAAATCCCAATGGCCTGAACATCGAGAAACCTTTGTTCTCTTTTAAAAGGAGCAAAAACATTAAAGATCAACTGGTCCATACGAGACCAAGGGTTTCTGGCTCAGGAAGAGATCGAACAGAAGGTGGAGGTGGAGCATGGAACTTTCCACCGGTTCAAGGCCATACTAAATGTGGAGGATGCGATGTATGCCACCTTACAAACAATACCAAGACAGTTGACCTGGGCCTTCGGTACCCGTGGGAACAACGACGGCACACAAATTGCAACACCGCAAATGTCATCTACATGTTGAAATGCCCGTGTGGTCTTATGTATATAGGTATGACAACCCGCAAGATTAAAGTACGAATCATGGAACATAGGTCAACTTTTAGGTGCCTCAAAACCTTCAGCCGACTTACCACCCATTTCGTGGAGATGAAACACAGAGCGGAGGATTTTTATTGGACTGTTATTGATAAACTGGAGAGTGGTCCCTCTATGAATTTAACAAATGCACTTTTTTTGAGAGAACAGAAATGGGTGCATATGCTTAGGAGCAGCAGAGTGGGGCTCAATGATGAGATACCCTGGAATACATTACATAACCTATGAGAGAGTTTTAAATAATGATTCTTACATTTATTCGAGAGAAGTGGGGGTTTAAGAGGGGCCTGGTAATACATATAATACCTTTTTGACTATTTCCAGCTTTTTTCTTTAGAGTATAGCCCCTGACGCTAGTACCCGCTGTTTGAAGAGCTTGCCCGATGTGGCCCTAGAAAGATAAGCGGACTTTAGCTTGGGCTTATATACTAAATAATAGTCTGTAGGGCTCCTTTGTGGCAATTTCTATGTATCCTTTTACAGTTTGGTGAGCGATACTACATTTATATTAAATTTGATATACCTTCCCTTGGGCAGCTACGTCCCTCTGTGTCTAGGACGTGAGGATTCCTTAGTAATAATTTTTTTTATATATTTTTTATAATTATTTTCCTCTCTTTCCCCTCCCTGTATCAAGGGGTACTCACCAGACGGGGTCCTTCATTAGTGTGTTACCGCTGCACGAGATCGGGCTGGGGAGATGTCCCCCTTGTTTGTTTTGTTATTTCCTGCCTACGTGGGGTGTGGAGGTCAGCGCACTAGCATTCCCACGGCCCGTAATTCTTCATCTAGCATGCCTCGGGAGGAGTAACCGGACGTCATGACGTTGTACGCGGTTGGTCCCCCCGGGGTAATGTCGAGAAGGGTATTTTAGCACACAGCCGGTTTGGGTTTCTCTTACCTACACGGTGCCGAGAGTGACGACTGGTTGGTAAACAACTCACCTTGACGAAGTAAGTGGGTTTTGAGAAGCAGAGGTAGACTTTGGGGCTACATAAGCGGTCTCTGCTTTTGAAATTTCGCAGGGTTTGTGCATACACGGGGTGTATAGACATATTTGAAATACTGATTTAAGCTACTCTGCAGGATTCAGCCTAAGTAGACACGAGGTAGATGCCTCTAATTGTCTCTCCTTTTTTCTCTTTTTTTCTCTTTTGTTTCTCCTTTCTCCCCGTCACACGATATGCTCCTTTTCCTAGAGTGTGACTAAAGGGAGTTGTTCTCACTCTGACGCCTGTTTAAGCTGGGTTCTACAGTAAACTCGGTAAGCAGGATTACCACTAGAAATGTCTCTCAGTTTCTGCACAATAATCAATGTCTGCAAGTGTTTCTCGAAACTATAGAAGAAAAATTGTTCGGTGGCTTTTTGGCTACTTTACATTACGCATATTTGTGTTTTTATTATTTTTTGATAGATTTCGTTTCCTCACTGAGGGTTTTGGGAACAAGTAATTAAATATTTAATTTTTGTTTCGTTCATGCCCTTCGTGGCTGAGAAATGGGGGAGATTAGCCCCGTCTGAGATGGAGACATTGTTCTCTTCCATCTATTGATCGCTTTTCTGGCTGCTTGGTTACTTTGGGGTTTACCTGGTAGCACGTGTGTTTGTTTAGTATATTCACAATATTCTTCTTTTTTGGGTGTTTATTTAATAAGGGGTCATATTGGACTACTAATTTCTAATTTTTTGTTTTTGTTTTTATTCATTGTTTGTATTTTTGTCTTATAGGTTCCACATGGTTCTTATCAACACAATGAATGATTGTTGGTTTTTTGCCTGACCCGGTCTCCATATTTTGGGTTTTCGGGTCAGTATAATAGGGATCTTTTGAGGTTTGTCCTGATGAAAGCTGGTGTACTGATTTATTTAATCCTTATACGGCTGAAACATGTCGACATACATAGCAGAATGGAGGGGTAAGTGACCTATTACTGGTCACATTACCATCATCCATAGGTCTGACGGCTAGACCCAAATTTTTTTTTAATTCAGGTGGAGAATGCCCAGCAATAAAGTTATGAGTGGGATTGCTCTTACCTGTTCTTAATCACATTTTCTCTGCACTTTTTCTTTTTCCTCATTTTCTGATCCCCTTCCTTGAGGTGTTCACTTTATGTCGTTTTGTCCACCCCCTCCCTATTGCTCCACCCCAGCGTTGGCTAGCGCGGGGTGTGGTTAGCAGGCCCTATGATGAAGCATGACACAGCTTGCTGTGTGTGAGGGCAGTTTTATACACCTGGGTATCCCCCATTCAGCCAGAATTTCTTTTGATCAGTTTTGGTCCTGTATCTTTGTGTGAGTGTAGCCATCAATGGTTGCCGAGGTTAGAGCGTTTGTCAATGCATGTCTGAGATGACACGCTTCGGATAAGCATTTGACAACATTCGAGAAACCTCTACATCCAGTTCCACTGCCTGATGGACTGTGGGTCAAGGTCTCCTTGGATTTTTCTGGGCTGTTCCATGCTTTATCCTCTTGGAACAGGTATCTCATTCTGATGATTGATTACTTCTCCAAATGGATCTGCCTAATACTAAGAATGTGCTTAAAATCCTCAATGATGTTTTTCAACTTGAGGGGGCCCCAAATCAGATTGTCACCGACAATGGTACACATTTTGTATCCAAGGAGATGAAAGAGTTCCTTAAATGTTATGATGTACAGCACCTTCAGGTTGCTCTACTTAGCCCTGCAGCTAATGGTTTGGTGGGGAGAGCTAATCATTTTCTCAAAGAAGGGGTCCAGATAGCTATTCCTGCAGGCTTGAATGCTGCTGACTTTCTCAATGAAGGCATTTGGGCATATCTTTCTGCCCCTCATTCCACATCAAAGATTTCTCCTTTTTTATTTTTGAGGGTAAGATATCCCAAGTCTACACTAGTTCCCAACTGGTTGAGCTCTAATGCTACCCTTGCTGAGGGTCCTCTATGAATTCCGAAGTTTTTTGTAGAGTTTTGGGAAAACAAAACAAACTAAAACAATATTTTGATGGTAGGAAGAATGTAAAGTGTCTAAAGTTTTCCCCTGGCAGCTGGGTTTTTATCAAGAAACCCTGTAGGGTGATGAAAGGGGATTAAAGATTCTCACAACCTGTAAAAGTTCTTAAAGTGAGCAAGAATGTTGTTCTGTTACATCAAAAAGGTTGGTGGAACAGGATCGATTAGTTCCTATTTCTGAACACACGCTGAAATGTATGACTGTACAAAAGTTTCAGGCAAACAGCTTGAAGGTGATGTTTTTGATCTGATGTTATCTACGGGTCTGGTGCAAGATGCCGCTGGTGCTCGCATTTGTACAGGCCGCACACTGTGCTCTGATTCTGGTACATCAAATGCATCTAGGTGCAGTACTGTTGCTGTGCAACCTACTGTCTCGAAGGAACCAGATGCATGTGTAGCACCTGACGTAAGTTATGCCAAGCAGATGGTTAGAACACCTTCACGTTGTGAAGCTAGATTGCCTGTCAAGCTTTTCGATTATGACTTATCGTAAGTGGTTCGATAATTATAATGTTCTTTTATTTTCTTCTGGAGGTGGGAGATAATGTAGCATGATGTTTACACTCCGATTATGCGTATCGCATCTCTATGTCTCTTTAAGCGTTGCTCTCTTAGTATTTCTTGTTTGCTTTCTAATGCCATTCTTAGAATGTTTGTAAGTGCCTTGTTCCATGACCGGCAGCGCACTGGTGGATCAGCTGCCTCTCTCTTGTCGTGGGTCCCTGGATTAACCCACTTCATGTCGTGTTCCTTCTGTGTCCCTGACCACCATGCTACACTGGGTTCTGAGAGCAGAACTGTACGGTTACTGTATTATCCATCTAGTGTTCTTTAAAGAGGTGAATCTTCAGCTCTTTCCTGAGTTGGAACAGAGTTGGGGTGGTCCTGATGGGTATGGGATATTGTTTCAGATCCTGGGTGCATAAATGGAAAAGGCCTATTGTCTTTTTTTTTTCTTTTTTCACTTCTTAGTCTGCAGACTGATGGTGTCCTGGCTACGGATGTGCCGAGAGCCACCAGATAAGGTGACCAGACTCTTTTTCCTTGTTCACCACTCCATGCCTGATCCCCACATAGATATCACTTTTCTCTGCAGTTTGTTTTCATTATTGAGAGTCAGAGGGCATGGGAGACAAGACTAGGAGTGGATCATGGTTTTGACTATACCTGCAAAGTTTCCTCACTACACCCTAATTCACCAGTGGTGCAGTCACACCAGCCTAGTTCTCCGGACGCACTGGATGGGATAGCCTGCATTTGGAAATGCGGAAATACAAAAAAGGACCTCCCTTTCGCACAAATAAGAGTTAGAAAGAGAGGGAAATGGAATGTGGTGGTTAAGGTGGAGCTCTATCGTTGGGGTACACGGGAAGGCCAGTGGTGGTGATTGTGGGAAGGAAACCTTTGCAAGCATTAACTGTGCCAGAGCTGGGAGTGGAGCTCTGGACTTTGCCTGTAGGTTGGTGGCTTGAAAAGGGGAACTCGGACAGCCACATGTTGCCTTATGCAACCCTTTGGTTAAGCAGGAATGGATGCCACTGGCAGCCTTAAGCTGCTGCAGCTGCCTCTATCATTTATTTTTTACTCTCAAAGTTTCACAATTCCGAAAACTTGCAAAAAAAAGTCTCCACATATCACGAGCTAAGACAATAAATACTGCATGCCAGTGTCCTCCCTGACTGCAGACTGGAGAGCAGGGGTGGCTGGCAACCTCAAGTGAGGTGTGGCATAAATACCGAAGAAATATAAGGAAACATGGTGCATTTATCAGTGGGCATGGAGCGTTATCCGCCCCAGGTAAACTGAGACAATGATGGCAAAAATGTGCATTTCATGCATAATATCCCTAGAAATTGAGTAAAAATCAACAGATATTAAGAGCAGGTATACATCTGAGAAGCAATTTAACATGGTCTATAATTTCTTTTAAAGTATATGCCCACTTGTGTACCTCTACATAACACTTACTTTAATTTTTTCTATGATACTTTAATTTTTTCTATGCTGGTCTTTCCAAATAGATTATGTTATAACTAAAGATCTACTTAGAAGGTGGCAGATGGAAAAATCGGAGATCACACGAAACTCACAGTCACAGGGCCCAGAGGGAGCACAGACTGCAGAGACACCAAAGCTACACAAATCGTACAGAGACATGTAACAGGGCAAGGCCTCAAGGTCCAGAGAATTTACCGGAACAGGCAGGAGGCTGGTGACACCCATCATACGTTCACAGCCCTCAGCCATAAGATAATATTAGAAAAAGCTTTATTAATATAAAAGATGAAATGCCATTAAGAGCAGCAGTAAGTGCCCACTGGAATCAAATAACCAAATCGGAAATACGCCTTTGATGTCAGAACACATTGACGCTCAGATATCAGCTTTAAATACACTTTGGAAATTGAATCATTTTGGGAAAAATGTTGCAAGTTGGGCCTCAAAAACCCGAGTTTGGAGTTAGGCGATCATTTGACGCCAAGAATGATGCCGTTGTCCTGGAAGAATTCTATGCTGACCCATTAGAGGCTATTTTACCATGGGGTTCCCTCCAACTATTTTCTCAAGAAATCTATTTTTTTGGGTCTCACCTCGATGCTCTGAAAATTACTACAACTTTGAAAAATACTTGGAACTTTCGATAGCCTCTCAGATTATCAATGTGTATTACGTCACATTATGGTAATTTACAATGTCCCACCCCTTACTGCTTGTTGAAAGAATTCTTTCAGCTGACTGCTTCACTAACAGCTATCACAATGCATTGCTGCCCACTAGCAAATCTTTACATTCTTCATTTTTTAACTGCATTGCTGTTTTAGAGTTCTGTTACATATAGCACTACACATATTTTGTCAAAAGATGACCATGTCACTCCAGCAAAGCTACCAAAGATATTCCAAGGAAATCTAAGGGGAATGTGTTGATCTCTCTGGCCATGTCTCGAGGCCATCACCCAAGAAGCCAGCTTCTGACAGAGATGATTCAATTAGCAGTGCCCATTACAGAAAGATTTCCCGCCTTGAAATCGTTAAATGTGTGTGCGCATTGAATATATGGCCCCCTGTTGAGTCCAATATATATACCTGCCAAACAATATTAGCATATGATTAAGACTCACACGAGTCGAAACGCGTAATGCTTTTAAACCTTGTCTCTCGAATAAAGGAATTGGAAGAAGCACTGTTGGTGTGGCCTGTTTCACGTCACTAAATAGTGCGTGTTTTTCGTATGGAACATATATATATAAATATATATATATATATCAATGCTCCGGGATCCTGCCAATGGTTTTCGCACTCGTGAACGGGTGCTCTCGGTCCAGCGGTAGCAGCGCCGCTCCAATATTCTGCTCCTCACTCCAAAAAGTAAACGGACCAGCCCTCACGTTAGGTAAATCCACGATTAGGATTTATTGCGATAAGTTTCTAAATGTCATTGCCGAAGGCTAACACCGAAACGCGTATGTTTAGAAACTTATCGCAATAAATCCTAATCGTGGATTTACCTAACGTGAGTGCTGGTCCGTTTGCTTTTGGAGTGAGGAGCGGAATATATATATATCTATCTATCTATATATATCTATATATATATATATATATATATATATATATATATATATATATATTTTCATACTCCTAGCGTGGTGCACCTGGATAGGCCACAGATTTTTGAAAAGAAGATATGTAGACACGTGACCTGATGCCTCAGCTGTCATCAATTTACCACAGTAAGCTCATACCATACCTCTGGTCAGTAACACGTACTTTGGACCAGTTTCAGACACCAATTTGCATGCAGAAATTCACAAAGGGCATTTACACATGTATACACGTGAGATGGGCGTTCACACATTGCTTTGTGCCCATGCATCTTGCCCCTGAACAGGTTGTGTGCCCGAGGTGTGGCAGATGGTAGCATGCCCCTCATTCATAGACACATGAGTTGTGAGGGAAGGTGTACGTGGACGCCTGCCATCCTTCCTGGATACTCCTGGCCTACTGCAGGGGTGTGTCAGGGAAAGGCATAAGGCAGATAGGAGCTACAAACGTCTCCTGCCTGCACTGCAGACCCCATTGCCTTCCCTCATGTAATACATAAGGGGGCAGATTTACAAGAACTGGCGCATCCCTGCATATTAGCAGGGATGCGCCAGTTAAATTGCGACACGTAAAAAACCCTTGCGCCACCATGGATGCGCCGCATTTACAAAGCGGCGCACCGTGGAGCAAGGATAGACAGATGCGTGACGCATCTTTTCGGCGTTAGGGCAGCGCATTGCTGGAGTCGTGTCGCAAGTACGACGCAACCCCAGCAATGGTTAGGAATGCCTATTCCTAACATGCTGCGTCACTCCTTACGCCTGCTTCAAGCAGGCGCAAGGTTTTGACGCAGTGGCGTCGTAAAACTGACTCAGTGTAATCTTGTAGATTTCACTGTGTCACTTTTACGAGGCTTTCCTGCGTGGGAACGCCCACCCTACATACATTATACCTGACGCAGGTATAATGTAGCGCAGGGCTTTACAACGCGACGCATCTCCCTAGATGCGTCACGTTGTAAATATGTTGCAATGTGGCGCATTGTTTACTACGCCTCTGCGTCACAGAAGTAACGCAACAGCGGCGTAAAGATGTCGTAAGGGGCTTGTAAATCTGCCCCAAGGGATGGAGTGCTGACGTACATTTCCTACACTAATTTAAAGGCAGAAATTAAAATCTAAGGGGCAGATTTACAAGAACTGGCGCATCCCTGCATATTAGCAGAGATGCGCCAGTTAAATTGCGACACGTAAAAAAACCCTTGTGCCACCATGGATGCGCCGCATTTACAATGCGGCGCACTGTGGCGCAAGGATAGACAGATGCGTGACGCATCTTTTCGGCGTTAGGGCAGCGCATTGCTGGAGTCGTGTCGCAAGTACGACGCAACTCCAGCAATAGTTAGGAATGCCTATTCCTAACATGCTGCGTCACTCCTTACGCCTGCTTCAAGCAGGCGCAAGGTTTTGACGCAGTGACGTAGTAAAAGTGACTCAGTGAAATCTTGTAGATTTCACTGCGTCACTTTTACGAGGCTTTTCTGTGTGGGAACGCCGACCCTGCATACATTATACCTGACGCAGGTATAATGTAGCGCAGGGCTTTACAACGTGACGCATCTCCCTAGATGCGTCACACTGTAAATATGTCGCAATGTGGCGCATTGTTTACTACGCCGCTGCGTCACAGAAGTGACGCAACGGCGGCATAAAGATGTCGCAAGGGGCTTGTAAATCTGCCCCTAAGAATTGACAGCTACAGAACAGACCTGACAATGCTGCTGCCGTGGGCAACTTCGGTAATTGGCTTGGTCCAGCTTTTATAGCTTGGTTGGAGTGACAGGGCATTCCTTCGAGAACGGACGTGAGATGCTAACAGTAGCAAAACTACTAAACAACAACACAGTGAATGAAAAAAGAACTTCACAGTTCGCTAGGGGGCAGCAGTACATTGAAACAGTTGAAAGGGAAGCAGTCACCTAAAGGAATTCATTAAACAAGCCTCAAGGGCCTGGACACTGTCAGTTACCTTCATGTGAGGCAATTCAAGCTTCCAGTCTGATGGAGATGCTGTGGAAAAGTTCCAAAATGTTTTTTAAGTTGAATCAATTTTCTGACTTATCAAGGTGAGATGCACAGTATTTGACCCTCTTCACAAAATAGTTTAAGGACGCCCTGAAGCTGAGAGCATAAAGAACATCTGTTTTTTTTGCGGGAACTAAAAGCAGAACTCGTAAATGAATGTCTCTACATGGCCAGCTGAACTACATGAGTCGTGGAAGACCTGTACCCGGCGGCGCACTCTTGCTTTCCAAGCTTTTGCTAATCTAATTTATTTTATTGCTTCATTGAGGTGCTGAGCCACACCTAAAGTTAGTCTGCTTTTATAAAGAAACAAAGATGTGCAAACATTTCACAAGTATATGAAAAAATGTGAAAGTTTCTCTTTAAGTATGAGGGCTGAGTGCACATATGGAGGTGAAGTGGTGGTATCCCCTGTAATCAAACTCTAATGTCGGGAGACACAAAAATGATTACACAGTGGTGAACGCTTGCCCAAGTTCACTAAATCCTCACTTTACTCAAAATGTATATAACGTACTTCGCCAAGAGCCTTTGTGCCTATTGTCCGCTCTTCTGCCTCTAAAAGATAGCGGGATGCTATTTTGAAAGCGTCTTAAGAGTGACGGACGGCGCTGTGTCAAATTAGATGTTAATTGGTGTATACATATAGGGCCTTATTTACGACAAAGTAAGGCAGCGCCGTGCCGCAAGTCATTTGACTGCGCTGTGCTACTTTGGAAGCAAAGGGATGCGTCATATCTACAACGCTATGACGGATCCCATTGCTCTTCCTTGCACTGGTGTACAATTGGCTGCTGTGGGCCGACGCAGGCACCCTTGCACCATGAAACAAGGGTGTCTCTACGTTTTAGAGGAGATTGGTTTTGTGCAGGAAGGGACACCTTCCTGCACAAAAACAATCACAAGAGTTGATTTCCTCTTTCTATGTAGAAAGAGGAAAAAACGAGGAGAAATTAAAACCTTCCTTGTTGCGCCTCCTGGGGAGGGGTAGCATTCTGATGCATTTCCAGGTTTACGAAAAGTTGCAAATCTGAGAATGCGGCAGAAGCCATGGGTGTTGCATGGGAACACCCACAGCAACACCCATGGCACGCCCCTTTCATGCAAAGTGCTGCGTGAAAGGGGGCCGTATTTACAAGGCACGAAAATCCACGCAGGGTGGCTTTACATGTCCTTGTAAATATGGGGCAGCAAAATGTGCCACCAGGGCATCATAAAAAGAGACGCACCGGTGGCGCAAGGGGTGTGTAAATATGCCCCTTATTGTCTAAAAGAAAAACTAAAAGAGGTTAAAAAGCCCTTCCTGACCAGGTGAAAGCGGACCTGATGGGCTGTGTGCAGCTGTTATGTCAAAGCAATCACATGAATCGCAATTAGCCTCAATTTCTGACTGCTTCAATGGTCATTCATTAAAAGCCAGGGCCTCTGGAAACCAACGTTATCTACATGTCGGACCTCTGCTGAGCACCAAACGTATCGTGTGGACCCTTTAAGTTTCTTTTTTTTTAAATGTTAAACAAAACTCTGAGATCCTATGGTGAAATGTCAAGTAATTAGTTGTTAATTTAAAATCCAACAAGGCGTGGTGCTTAATTTGTGTCGTGGTTTTCAGTGCTCAGCACTTAATTGTCAACATTGGGACTTATGGCAGTCTGCTACATGGTGGAGCTGTTTGTCTGATTTAGAGCTGAGCACAAAAACAGTTGTTTATTAATTCAAACTACATTGAAAATGACTCATACCTTCTCCCCAAGCTATTCTTAAAGCATTAGGGTCCTAAAATACTCTGAAATGTCACACTTATAGGAGTGTGATGGTTAGTAGTTGTGTTGGTACTATTGTTGGCAACATTGGTGGGGGCAATGGGTAGTGTGAGCTGTGGTAGCCTCCTGACGAGGGCCCTGGCACTTATTGTTTTACAACTTAAGCACTGCGGCATAAAACATTCATGATGGATTTGCTCCAAACATGGAGAATTGTATATTTACATAAAGTGAAGCAATTTTTGGGTGGTAATAATAGTCTCCCCCTAGCTCATTAATAAAATAACAAAGGTACATTTACACATGAGTACATTTACATGTGTGAATTTACTCTTACACTTCATGGTAAATGTACTACTTTTGACTATTCACCATTTCTGAATGAACATTTATTATAGAGTTGTTGGACTTGGCCCTCTCTGCAGGGTCATCCCCCAAACTTTTTTCCTTCAACCGCTTCTATTTTCTGAACCTGTTTTTTGATGGCTTTTAGAAGTCTGTGAACTTTACTACTGCTAACCAGTGCTAATGTTCTTGTGCACATTCCTCAACACATGGTGGAACTGGCTTACACCCATTTGGCACATTTAATTTACTTATAAGCCTAAACACCCCATAGTGCAAGGTGCATTGTATTTTATAATGTGAACATGTACTTTTAAGTTGTACATGTCATGGTAGTGAAAAACACCTACAATTTGTTTTCTACTACTGCAAGGCCTGCCTCTCCCACAGGAAAACACTGGGTTACCTTATTACATTTAATTTAGTGATAGCTTTTGTTTGGGAATAGGTAAAAATTTCATGTTTGGTATCTAATAAATTCTAGTTTAGAACCCTCTTGAATGGTAAAGTTGGATTTTAAGTCACAATTCTGAAAATTGCACTTTTAGAAAGTTGTCATGTCCTCCTCACCATTTGGTGCCTGCAGCCTGTATCCTGGGTCATATGACTAGGTGCAGTTGGAAGTTGGCCTTTGTGTATTGCTCCCAGACAGTATCAAAAACGGGGACTGGGTGTTGGCAGGATGGGCCAGCCTGACCTGATGGGAGGGGCGGAGATGTTACCTGCCACACTTGCACTTCAAATGAGCTCCTCAGCACACTCATAAAGAACTGCACACTACCCTTTTGTGACTCCAGACATCTTGTGACCAGGGCTGGGAGGAAGGACATTTCAGAACCAGATGTGGTGGGAAAGTCTAAATGTTTCTCCCACTTCAAAGCTGGCACCAGGTACAAAATTTGGACCCTCAGATCAACTCTTCAGGCCACTTCTGAACCTCTGAATACTACAGAAAAATGGCTTCCCTGCTGCCAGAGGTCTGCCTTTCTGCCTGAGGCCTGTCCTGAAGTCTGAGAAGGAAGACTGGACCTGCTTCCTTCATCCCAGGCTTCCTGAAGTGACTCCAAAGTTCAGCTAACTGAACTCCTGTTCAGAGTTACAGGGACATAACAAGCTGCAGAGGCCTCCCTGCAACTGCCCAGCAGATATGCTGCAACTGGACCTGCCTGGACCTTCAACTGGACCTGCTTGAGCCCTGCTGTTCTCTGCAACAGTGAGTCCCTAATCTCTAAGAGGTCTTGGGCCTTCCGCAACGGTCTCCCTGCTCCTCGCAGACTCCTTCACCGTGAACCAAACTCTTTGTATTGGACTTTAGAAGGTAACTTTTTAAGGGGGACCAACCTGGGCCCTGTATCCAGCCCACACTCAATCGTGGTTAGCTTGAACTTGTGACTTTCACCCGGTCTTGCACGACCAGATAACCATGAGTGGCGTTTGGTGTTGTTAGGCACTATACCTACCTGAAATCTTTAATAATGCACATCTCCAGTTCTAGTCATTGGATTTTTGTCATTTTGGTAACAAATAATTTATTACAATTTATTATTCTATTTTGTTAAATTGGTGTGGGATTTTTCTTGTGTTGTGTTTTCACGTTATGTTATGTTACTTTACAAAGAACTTCTAAAGCGCACGCAGTAGCGGCTCGTGGAGGGAGTGCCGCGGGGCGGTGGGGCGGGGCGGGGGAGGAGCAGGGTGGGGGGTAGTAAACTATGGCATACGGCCGAACAGAGGTAAGTAAACAAATAAATAAATAAAACGAATTTCGTTGCGCGCGCTGCATCGCATTTGGCAATGCAGCGCGCGCAATGAAATTCGTTTTATTCATTTATTTGTTTACTTACCTCTGTTCGGCCATATGCCGTAGTTTACTACCCCCCACCCTGCTCCTTCCCCGCCCCGCCTCACCGCCCCGCGGCACTCACTCCACGAGCCGCTACTGAGCGCACGTTCATCAAAAGGTTTCATAGCGCTGAGAGCACTAGAAGCAGAGTGAAGATGCAGTTAATCGTGGGCTTGTGTGAAAAGCCATGTTTTTAGCAGAGTTCTGAATTGCTAGTAGGAGGTTGCGGCTCTCATGATGTCTAGGAGAGAGTTTCAAACACAGGGAGCCAGCACAGCAAACCTGGTTCCCCCCAGTCTTTTCTTATTGAATTTGTGGACCTCTAAGAGATTGAATTGTGCTGATCTGAGATTACGTCTGGGGATGTAGTTCTGTATTCTGGAGGACACAAAGGTGTGGCTTTTACCATGGCAGATTTAAAAAATCGTACATCCTGTTTTAAACAGGGTTTTTTGTGCAACTGGGAGCCAGTGCAATATCTTTAGCAAAGGGTTAATATGGCAGTATCTAGAATGCTGATAGACCAATATGGCTACTTGGTTTTGATCAAGCTGCAGTCTTTGGCTCAAACCTTTAGGAATACCTAGGAAAAGAACGTTGGCATAATCAATACGGGACATCACAAGTGCAATTACAATCTGGATGATGGCTTCAACAGAAAATAATTTGCTGTTTCTTTTTTATTTTGCGGAGCTGAAAGAAGCAGGACAAGGTCACTGCTCCAATCTGGGCTTTCCTTGAGAGGTCTTCATCAACGAGTATGCCAAGGCTCTTGACCGCTTACTGTTTGTGTACTGCATAAATACGTTACACATTGAATCTAAGTTAAGCCTGACTGATTTTGTGCCAAGCTACTAGAGGGTTAAGCACAGGTTAAATTAGGGACTTTTGTGGTTCACCCTAAAAAGGATTATGGTTGTTGCTTGAGAGGGGGTCACACACACCTCAACCAACAACCCAATTTCTCATAAAAGTATTGACTTACATGTCTCGTTGGGTGCAGTCAAGTGTATAAGTGTAAAGCTACTTATAGTAACATTTTACAGAGAGGTGAAGTTCTGCCATCCCACTGGAGATCTCCGTATGGTAAAGTATGGGGAAGATTTTAAAAGTTTACTAAACTTTAAAAATAAGTAAAAATAATTGTTTGTTAACTATTAATTTGAATTCATTTGATATATTTATTTTAAATGTTGAACAAAATATAACAACAGCTACAGCACTTGGAAATTATTGAATTAAATGTTTAATTAATTTAAATATATTAAATGTAATTACAAGTATTTTTTAAAGATTCATAAAAAAATCCCATCTAAAGTAAAACATTTTTATTTATTTATTGTATATTACAAATGGTTATGTACAGAATTAATTTAAATTAATTTATTAAAAGAAAGTTACATTTATTTTTACAGTAAATAATGGTTTTAAAATAGTTTAGCATAGAGAATATAAACTCAAACCTTTTCACACACCCACAAAAGAGTAAACCCAGTGCTGTTCTCAAACTGCACTGTTAAAATTACTATGGCCAGAAAGACGCAAAACAGTAGTAAACATACTCAAGCTCAGACCCGAAGTACGTCAAGCACCACACACAGATAATCACTGGTATTGCAACAACGTCTCATAGAAAATAAAGGAGGCAGAGGCATAAAATAGAACCTCATAGAAAATAATGTTAAAATAAATTTGACTATTTAAAAAGACATACATTTATTTTAAAGTTAAAACATGGTATATAAAAACAAAATAGATATTCTCTATGCTAAACTATTTTAATAAATAATGTTTTAACTTTAAAATAAATGTATGTCTTTTAAATAGTCAAATTTATTTTAACATTATTTTCTATGAGGTTCTATTTTATGCCTCTGCCTCCTTTATTTTCTATGAGATGTTGTTGCAATACCAGTGATTATCTGTGTGTGGTGCTGGACGTACTTCGGGTCTGAGCTTGAGTATGTTTACTACTGTTTTGCGTCTTTCTGGCCATAGTAATGTTAACAGTGCAGTTTGAGAACAGCAATGGGTTTACTCTTTTGTGGGTGTGTGAAAAGGTTTGAGTCTATACTCCCACCTCTGTTTCTTAAGTAATAAGGGCCTCATTTATAAGATTCTGAATCATGGCAGCGCAGCAAGCCTTTCTGCTGCGCTGCCGTGCATGAAAATAAAAGGGCAGGAATGCACCGTATCTGCAAGATACAGCGCATTCCTGTCCTTCTACCCTGCACCGGCGCACAAACAGCAGCCGTGTGCCAGCGCAGACACCCTTGCGCCATTTTACAAGGATGCCTGAGATGAGGGGATGACTGTTTTTTCTGCATGAGAGGAGACCTTCCTGCACAAAAACAATCATTATTTTCCTCTTTACACATAGAAAGAGGAAAAAACAAGGAGAAATAAAAGTATTTTTCCTCATTGCGCCTCCTTACACTACCCCTGGGGATTTGTGTGAGGTTCTGCCGCATTCCCAGGTTTACAAAATGTTGTAAATATGGGAATGCATCACGTTCCATGGATGTTGTGTGGGTACACCCACAGCAACACCCATGGAACGCCCCTTTTACGCAGAGTAATGCGTAAAAAGGAAACATATTTACAAGGCCATGAAAAGTCACGTAGGGTGACTTTACATGGCCTTGTAAATATGGGGAAGCCCATTGCGCTGCCGGTGTGTCAATAAAAGTCACGCACTGGCTGTGCAATGGGCTTGTTTTTAAGCCCCTGAATGTTTTGTGGATGAGATATGTCCAGGGTAAATTTTTCAAAGACCACCTATTGTATTCCATGCTGACTATGGCCTCTCTCTAGGTAATGATTGGCCATGTATGTTGTACTTCTTTGGCATCTAATGGTGCTTCTGTGTTCACTAGTTTTCATGTGCACCTTTCTGTTTGTCATCCCAATGTAACACAAACCACATGGAGATGCCAGGATATAAATAACATTTTCCAAGTTGAAATTTGTGTGTTTGCAGAATTGTCAAATTGTGTTCAATCTGAGATCCATTTCCTTATTGACTCTTGTAAGAGGGTAAAGACTGCGTTTTCCACAAAGAGGCCACAGATCCAGTTTTGGTATTTTTAAGTTGGCCAAACTATGTTGACCATGGGGACACAGGATTGATTGTACTCCTAAACATCCAACTACTTCTGATTTTACCTCACCAGAGACAGCCTCCAAGAAATTGTCACTGGTTGATCCCCAGGTAATTTTTATCAAAGCAGATATTAAGTGCTGGATCCCACTTCTTAACAAACTTGATCATCCTATAAGAAAAAGATCTTCACAAGAGCTACTACCAATAGGAGCCAGTTTAGACTGAAAAACTGTGATCGGAAGGAGGAACAGACCCCATGATGAAGCATGCCATCATTGATGGGCGAGTGTCTTGCATCCTTATAGGATATCCTGTTGATTAGCCAGGTTTCAATATTCCATTCCATTGAATAGGTCGGTTTGCTGCACCTTTTATATTTCTAGAACTTTTGTATTGGAGAATATGTAGCGGACCTTCAAAGAATTCCTCTAACTGTTCAATGTTGGTATAGAAGAAAAAAACAGAAACTGCACCATGCCACCCTTCTTAATATGTCCCAGTACCTTTTAAACCAAAGAAGCAAGCGTTTGAGTCAATACTCACTACACTACATGTTTGATTATGCTTAAAATGGTAAAATATGACTTTGTATGTGTGTATAGGTATATTTGCCATGCACTCATCTAAAAAAATCACTTTTAGAGACACCACTGACTGCACGGTGGCTTGCATTGCCCTCAGGGATCATGTGTCTGCTTCTAGGACTGGTTTGTGGAGAAGGAAAGGATGAAATTTAAAATCCTCACCTTTGCTCATGAGGCCATGTACGCCAATGCAAATGTGTACCGGAAAGGGCTGTGTCTCACAGCACTGCCAAAATGGAGAGCTGAGGTCAAGCGGGAAACAACTCTTGTCACCAAGGTCTTCCCACCACCACCATAGTGACGTTAGTCAGGACAGGAGATGCAGCCTTTCCAACCCAGCCAACTAAGCTGTGGGATGAAATGCCGAAGCAGCGGTGGTTTATGGATTATCATACTATAGGTGTACATCCTTGGTCTCTATCGAAGGACTATGAAAAATAAGGTCACATCTCGCTTCCTCGACCTAGGGCTAATAACGGCCAAGCGCCTCATCACTCGGCAATGGAAGGCGCGGGAGCCCTCAGTGCTTGCGGCTTGGACACAATCTCTTATGACTTGGGCTCAGACAGAAAGTGTCGCCTTGCACAGGGAGGACAGTTTAGGGCTATGCAAATATCCCATAGCGACCAGCTGGGATGCGCTCCTGGTTGACCTGCGGGCCGGCATTCATTCGGCGCCAGGCACTGGCACTAACTCCCCACCACAACAGACAGAAGACTATGGGGCATATTAGCAAGACGCTAAAACGGCGATAATGGGCTTGCTAATATGCGTTATAGAATTCCAATAGAAGCCCAGGTTAGATGTGCAGGACATCTAACCTGGGCTTCTATTGGAATTCTATAACGCATATTAGCAAGCCCATTATCGCCGTTTTAGCGGCAGTTTCCTGCCGCTAAAACGGCGATAATTTTAACGTGGGTCTTGCTAATATGCCCCATAGTTCACTAATTGGTTTAACAGCTGCTAGAGCTGTTTGGGGTATGCGCCACCTTCCTTACACAAGGTTCCGAGTTAACATCTGGTTACAGCACCTCTATGTGCGCAACAATCAATTGCTTAGTATGTGTCGAACGGCTGTATTGTGGGGACGGCCAAGAAGGGCGGAGGGACTGTTAATGTTTTGTTATAGTTTCTCTTTCTTTTTACTCAGTTCACCTCTTTATTGCTGGGTACACAACTGGCCTCATCGCCGTAAAATATTGGTTGTAGCACACAAGTTGTCAGGAAAAATAAACTGCAACTTGACATCTTTATAAGAGATATTACCTGTACATCTCCTTTGATACAACTAACACCTGGCTAGTGTAACACACGCTACAGCATGTGCCGCCGCCTCATAATACTGTGCTAATGTATACTAGGCAAATTGTTATACCAAATGTGCAAGCGCATATAATGATTATAAAACATAAAATTTCAATAAACAGATCCAAACAAAAAAATGGATTATCATCCTATTTTAAGGAAGGAGATGGGAGTTTTTGCAGGATGTCTCAGGGGATTGGGCACCCTGTGTAAAGCGCTTGAAAGCAATAAAACTGAAGTGAAGCACTACGATGACGATGACAATGTTCTGAAAACCAGTATTTGTAAGTAATTGCATGTAAATGAGAGGTTTAAACAAAAATATTTAAAAGATGTATCAGTCAGTCTCTGCAGTATACTCGATGTCCTCACGAATCGTGTGTGGGTGAGTGAAAGAAGCGAAAATCAGACAGTTTCACAAGTTGTTTCTACTCCCCAGTGTGCACTCCACATCTAATTCATGTGCCTCGCTGCCAGTGATAAAGAACACATTTGCACCTGAGGATAAAAGCAGCATCTCTTAAATGGCGTAACGAAATTGTGTGAACACAAAGGCTAAATATAGCACATTCCTACTAAATCATCAAATAAATACTTATTTAAAAACAAATATGCTTCTAATCCCTTGAAAAAAAACATACCACATCAACTTCCTTGTATTTAAGTACTTTTCACATTGTACAAATCACTGGCTTGTGATTTCTATAAGGTGAAGGGGCATTTCCCCTCCCCCAGATAGTGACACATACATTCACATATTTTCTCCCTCCCACAATCCCCTTCCCACTCAGCCCCCACCCCATGCAAGTGCATATAATAAATATTATCCAGAGTAAGACACTGGACAGAGTTGGATATGGATTCTCCCTAGTGCTTAGACACAGTTTACTACATGGCTAGGCACTATAGAATGTACTCGGTCGCCTTTTCACTGTAATTACACAGATGACTTGAGAAATGAAAGACTGCTTTTTAAGGCATGAACTTGTAGCCACTGTAAGTTTCAAATGTTGGCTTATGACTCAAACATGTATATCCCATTTTATCAATGTATATTGAGTTTCGCTGGGGGAGGAGCACTTCGACATATGAACCTCTTGATCACTTTACCTTGCGAGGTAAGCTTCGACTCACTGACTCAGCTCCTTGACGCAGCAAGACAATTAGTAGCTCCTTCTAAACTCGTTCAGAGTATTTTTAGTCTAACAGTTGGTTCTGACCAGCTGCTTTTGTTAAAGGGTTGGATTGGTTTCACTTTGGTTCACTCATGTAACAGCACAGATGAGCAAAGAAACGATGGAATGCTGCTCTGGTGGCAAACACATTCTAGCACCATTACCAACTTTTTTACATTGCATTTTAATAATATATATTTCAGACTACGTGATGCACTATTTTTCTTTTTTTGCCACATTTTATTTATCAAGGGTTTTTGTTGATTTGTATTTTTCTCCCATCTATTATGTCCACCCCATCTTACCTCGCATCCCTTACCTTATCTAACTTTCATATCAACTGTATTATTTTGATACCTACGTTTGACCCACTAGTGATATATTTCGCACCACAAGCTCATATGCGGGTAAATTGATTATTAAAAATGTAATGGCAAGGATAACTGTTAAAGGTAAGGTTTACAGATAGAGGGCCTGATTCCGATGTCGAACGGACCGGAGTCCGTCCGACATCGGTCAGGAACTGTAACCGAATGACCTATTGTTGTCGGTTACAGACCTGCAGGTAGGATTCGGTCGCATGCCTATACCTTTCAATAAGTTCATTCATTCCGAACGGAATGCATGCTCTCATTGAAAGAGCAGGGGTGCAGTTCATCCCTGCACCCCATGGCAGGCACCTCAACCATTTGGCGGCCATGCACCCATGGGGGCCCTGCTGGGGGCTCCCCAGACACAGTTTCCGACTGCCTTTTTGTGGCGGAAAGACCGGCACAAAAAGGCTGTGGGAAACTGCCACCGTACTCCCTCGGCCGGAAAGAGCCGGGCTGGGGAGTACTGAAGGGTTTCTGGATGGTGGACGGGCTCTCCGAGCCCGTCGTAAGCCATCCGCAAAACCGAGTCGGATTCCTTTCCTACCGAGCCCATCAGAATGGCTCGGTCGGAAAGGAATCCGAACTGCACATTCCGATGTGGGCAGGAGGGCTCCGACCGTCGGTCAGATCCCTTCCTGCCCGCATCGGAATCGGCCCCGAGTAGGGGTATGAATTATGACAAGGTTTAGGTTGAGGGTAAGGGTAAAGCGACGAGCAAGGGAAGGGTAAAGGTCAGGGTAATTGTAAGGGTGAGGGTAAGGTGAATGGGTTGGATAAAGGTGAGAGTAAAGGCAGGAGCATCTCCTCCTCAGGAGTGGAGGAGCGTCGCACCGTCTACTGCAAGCGCAGCAGGCAAACACAAATAAATTAAATGGCATGTCAATGGCAATATATTTATTTGCCACCGCACCAGCTTGCTCTGTGTACAGTGCAAGGGTGGGGTCAGGGCTGAATCCTTCAAATGCAGGATGACAGCACTGGTCTACAGTGCCCATGTCGGATTGGCCGGCAGTCTTGCGACGGCCAGCCAGACATGCGCACTGTAGACCCAGCAATACAAAGGCTGTGAAACAGCCTGGGGATTGCTAGCACAGGTCCCCAGTCTCAAAATGAGCACAGGGTGAGCCTGCTCTCACCAATCCTGGAGCTGCTTTCACAGTATGTGAGACGCTCCAGTATTGGTTGGAGTTGCATTCCACAAGCAGGAAGGAAGTCCTTTCTTTCTCATGGAAAGCTAAGAGAAGTGGCACACCGGTCGTGCTCCCGAATTTATGGTGAGTTGAATGCCTTTGCTCCCCAACATTATTTATTTACGGTAGCCGCCACTGAGTAAAAGTAAAGGTAGAGCTAAGGATAATGTCAAGGGTACAGGAAAGGTTAAAGGTAATGGTAAGAGTATTGGAAAAGATAGAGGTACGGGTAAGAGAAAAGGTAAAGATAAGGGTATTTTGTTAGGTTTAGCTGTGGGAGTAAATCTAAGGGTTAGGGTAGAGTGATGGAGAAAGAGAAAGTGCAAGGGAGTTAGTGTTAGGATAAGGGAAGTGTTGGACAAAGGTCAAGGACAAGAGCAAGGGGACAGGTACAGATTAAGATCAGGAATTTAGATCCCTATATATTTGGCTTTTGTTTCACCAAGTTAGACTTTTTCTATTCTGCAATCTATTTGTTTTGTTTCAGTTTTACATCTATGAATTGTGCAGCTTAATATTTTCACTTTAGAGTCCACTATTTTCTCCATAATTCCTTTTTGCCTTTCCTCCTCCTAATTGTGCTGAATTCATAATTGTTGGCCTTAGGACCCTGTGCCCTTTGCCACTGCTAACCAGTGCTAAAGGGTCTGCGCTCTCTCCCTAAAACATGGTATAATTGGGTAACACCTGTTGGGCATATTTAATTTACTTGCAGTTCCCTTGTAGAGTGGTATACCATGTACCCATGGCCTGTAGATTAAATGCTACCAGTGGGCCTGCAGCACGTATTGTGCCACCCACTTAAGTAGCACCCTAAAACATGTCCCAGGCCTGCCATTGCAGCCTGAATACGGTGCACACTGGCATGCCGACTTGCATTTAAACCTCTTTGCCAAGCCTCAAACTCCCCTTTTATTACATATACATCACCCCTAAGGTAAGACCTAAGGGAGCCCATGCGGCAGAGTTCTATAGCAATTAAAAAGTTTGACATGTACTTTTAAGTTTTACATGTCTTGGTAGTGAAAAACTACCAAATTTGTTTTTCAGTACTCTGAGGCCTACCCCTCCCATAGGATAACATTGGGGATTCCTTATTACATTTAATATGCTACAATTCCTAATTGAGAAGAAGAAGATATGTCAAGTTTGGTTCCTATGACATTGTAACGATAAATCCTCTTTAATGGTACTGTCAGATTTTTCATTACAAGTTTGAAAATGCCTCTTATAGAAAGTTGGCATTTTCCTGCCCTCAGCCCTTTGTGCCTGCAGCCTGTCTTGGGTCACATGACTGGGTGTAGCTGACAGACTTTGAATTCCTCTCAGACAGTCACACAATAGTGGCATTAGGTGTGCCTCAATGGGCCATCAACTGGCAGGATGGAGGAATGGGGCTGAGCACAGCCCCACTTGCACCTGGGCTCTGTCCTTTCTCCTCACAGTAGGTTTAAGGATCCTGTATTTTCACTGCAGCCAGCTTGGAGCCAGGGCAGGAGAGTCAGGGAATTTCATGCACTTCTAAGAATCTTTCCAGAAACTTCTCCCACTTTCCAAAAGGGCACCAGGGTATAAAAAAAGTACCCTCAAACCCACTCTTCAGTTCACTACTGGACCTGCAAAAGGACTCTCAAAGGACTGTCTGCTGCTGTGACTTTCTGTGAACTCTGCCAAGCTGCTGCTGTACCTGGAAGGATTGATTTTCTGCCTGGAGCGTGCCTTGAACCCCCCAGCCCTGCTGTTGAGCCCTGTATTTTTCACCTTCATCCAGGATTGCCAGAAGTTACTCGAAGGGCTAGTTTGCTGGCCTCCTGTTCAGAGCCACAGGGACATAACATGCTCCCACCAATTTGAAACCACATCTGAACCCAGCCTGAGTGAGTCCTGAACCCCCAAGAGGTCTCCATCCCCTCCTGGACCCTTGGTTGCAGTGCTAAAGATGTCCAGATGGCCATTTTCAACACTGAGGACTTAAACAAAATTTTGCCAAAAAGTGTGCTGAGAACCAGGAGAAGACTGGGACCAATTTTCTCGCCTATTCGCCCGAGATGCATCGCTAGTCGGATTGACTTTGCAGCTTCTCCAGTTACATTCTTCTCCGCAGCAGCAAATCCGTTTCAGTAGTCCTTTGCCAAAGGGGTAGCCGACCTTGTGGAGCTGTCGTCGCCTCGCCCTGCTGGAGATTTTCGACTTCCATTTCGGCGACTAAGTATGAAGGTAAAAATCTTCACCGCTGCTTTGCTCCATGGCCATCCGACGACAACACTCCATCCTTGGACACTATTGCAGCTTTGCCTCTGCTAAATTTCTACCTTCTCAGACATTTTAATTTCAAAATGTTTCTAAGTAAGCGCTGATCGGGCCCAATCCACTTCTTGTACCCAAACCACGCTCCATCCCGGTCGGCCTTAACTTTCGACTTTGACCTGGTCTTGGGCGATCAGATGTCCGCGTTTCGTGTTTTGATTTTTTAGGCGCTAGATTTCACTTAAAACGTTAACAATTCATTTTGCTGGTTCTACTAATCAGATATTTGTGGTTGAATAAACGTACTCTATTTTTCTAAATTAGGGGCCCATTATGATAACGGGCGGATCACCACCGCCCGTATGGCGGTGGCGATCCGCCCGCAATTTCTCACCGCCCGCCACCCATTCCCCCCGCCATATTAGTATTAGTATTAGTGGACCGCTTTTCCACCCGGTCCACAAGTCGACCAGGCGGAAAAGGTTTTAATATGGTGGCGGTGTCTGTTAGACACCGCCATCCATATTACGATACATGCGGGGATGTGCCTTTCCGTGGCGGGAAAGGCATGTGGTCTTTTCTATTGGGGGCCCATAGCGGGCCCAGGAAGTTGGGGGGTGGGTGGTGCACACTTGCATGCACAACATGGCAGGCACTGCGCGGTGCCTGCCACGTTGTGCATGCAAATGCACGACATGCCTTTTTGGCATTGCGGCGGGTGGTGCTGAAAGCACCGCCCGCCGCAATGTTAAGAATGCAGGATGCGCCCGCCTGTGTGGCGGGTGCATCCTAATCACCCCCACGGGACCGCCGCACTTATGGCGGGCGGTCCCTTTCTCCGTCAGGATGGAGGGCGGACAAAGTCCGCCCGCCATCCTAAAGATGCCCTAAGTTTGGGATTTTTCTTCCAGTCAACTAGAAACCCAATTTCTCACACTATCTAAAGGGTTATCATTTAATTTTTTTATTGAGGTAGTCTTATGAAATACTAATATAGTACAATATATGCACTTACACTGATAAATACTCAATTTTCCAGTAAGGCATTACATTATGTCGCAATGAAATTAAGGTTGATAACAAGCAGGAGGCATAACATGTGGTAACCACATGGGAAATAAATGAAAAAGTAAAGAAAGAAACGAATAATAAACAGGTTAGTGTGGATATTGCGTTGTTCTTCCCTGTCTCTCCAGGTCTGTTCCCAAGAGGAGGGTGGGGGCTTGTCTATTATTCTTTCTACAAATCAAGATTTCTACCAGAATAGGAGATATTATAGTAATGCATGTTTTATATATCCCATTTCAAATGCCATCCTGAAAAATCGCTTTAATATTAGATCATTTGAATTAAAAATATCTAATTGGAAAGTGATTTGTCCAGATGGCATTGTAATGTGATGCATCAAAAATGTATTAGTATAATTTTTCCTGTTCGGTTTGAAATCATGATTTATAAAAAGAATAGCGGGCAAGCCCCCACTCTCCTCTTCGGTGTAGACCCAGACAGACAGGCAATATCCACACTAACCTGTTTATTATTCATTTTTCTTTCTGTACTTTTTTACTTATTTCCCATTTATTTACCACATTTACTTCCTGCTTGATTTCAACCTTAATTTCGATGTGACATAATATAATGTCTCAATGGAAAATTCAGTGTTTATCAGTGTAATTATAACAACATACAACATGCAAAGTGACCACAACATTGGTGATTCGCAGGGCAAGTGGCTCAACAATTATTTTGTCTGGCTTGTATACGAATCACCAATGTTCTGGCCGCTTTGCATGTTGTATTACTTCACCCGCATTGGACTTTGATTCCTATTGTCCCAGTTCACGTGTCACATCTTTACCTGTACGGCTGCTTGTTTGGAGGTCACCATGTTTTCTCAGGCAAACTGGAATCAATTTAGGTAGAGATTAGTTTACCTCACACACGTGGCCTTTCTAGCAGTTTGTGATTTATTGAATCTTCTCCCTCACCATGCTCAAGTCCATGACCATTAATCTATTAATACCAATAATAGCTACAAGGTACATGTCTCACGATAATACCTATATGTCGTGATATACATTTATGTTAATAATCCAAACTTGGGTTTTTGGAATCAGCTCAGACTAATTACTATAAGGTATTGAGTTGAAAATTCCTTCTGTAAGACCTTGTGGAAATGTGCTCTCTCATCTTAATTTAGTTGGCTTCTCAAGTCAGCCACATCAACCTTTTGCATTCAAGGATTGATTTATATGCACAGACTTGTTAGTAGCTCCATTAGAGCTGAATGTAAAAGGAGATGAAGAGTTAAGTTAGTTTCCCTCATTTATATACAGAGGAAGAATGTGGACAGTTGCCTCATAAAATATTGGTATGCTCTCTCCTCATCATTACTGGTGCCATAAAAGTGAGCCACATCCCATTTTGCAGCTTCAAGATTTCACACATAGCCCACCTCCCAATGAAATTAGGTTTACTCTGTTTGAAGGTAACTTTCAAATTATTCCAAATTATTATTATGACCTCAAAAAAAGTTGTACTTTCAAATTGTGAAAATAACTAGCTGAGGCCATTGGTCCCTGCTCAGATTTTTATCTTACCTTCTACAAATGTTCGCCTTATGCCATATTATTATGTTGGCCTTCAAGTCCTTTGCTGCAGATAGAGCCATACTCTTCTGGCCGTTAATCAGAGCAATTAATATTTTATATGATTAACGGGCTATAAGTGAGCCGAGGAGTTAAAACATACATACCAAATACAATTTGTTTTTAAACTTTATTCGTATAGGTTGTTATGGCAAATCTTCCAAATAACCATTGTCCAATATCATGCTTTCTGTCCACGTTCTTGAGAGACCTACAGCTTGTGAGAAGCATATCCTTACACCATTTGCATAAAGATCCAGAGTGGCCTTTTCCTCCTCAACAACCTTTATGTTCCTGATTTCTAAGTTTGCTCATTTCAGGTTCAATAGTTTCACATCCAGTTCATATGATTAGCTAATTAGAGAGAATCCTAGTTGTTCTTGCACAAAAAGCCATTGAAAAGCATGTCTTAAGCATACAGATTATTTTGACTCTTAAACCCACAAGAAAATTGATTAGATACAGTTAGCATTATTTATCTCCAACTTTATGAAAGTAATAGACCTGTGGTTTCAATTCCTACTTTTTTGATCCTTGCCTTTGTTATGAAACAATTATTGTTTGTATTAACATACATCTTAGCTTTCTCCTTAGAAATAGTATGTTCTTTGTTGTATAATGAATACAATTACCTAGTGTGCTATTGATCCCCTCTTTGCTGTGTTTGCATGAACTACACAAAAAAATACAATACCTGATAACACATACTAGGACTCTAATTAGGCCCTTTGGAATTAAGAAAAACCACTGTACAGATTATTGACATTGAAAACTCCATTTAAAACTCGTTTCATACCTGCCTTTTAATGATGTACAGTGCTCACCCATGTGGTTTACAGTGTGAATTATCGTCTTTGATTGTTACTAATGATGTCTCTCTCTTGACCCACAGATACTGAACTGAGGAGGTAACGCAGTTGGTTAATGAGTGTTTGAATTTGTGTGACTCACACTCAAAAAATGTCCAGTGTTAAAATAGAAAAGAACCCATTTGAACTAATGTAGGGATCTGAGGGCCCGATTCACAAAAGTAATCTGAGACAAAATCCTAATTTTATGACTTTCGGTATTCACAGAAGGCATTTAGGAGTACTAAAGTTAGGATTCCTAACTTTACTACTCCTAAACTGAGAAAAATCCTAACTTTACGACTTTTAGTATTCACAAAAGGCATTTAGGAGTAGCAAAGTTAGGAATCCTAACTTTAATACTCCTAAATGCCTTTTGTGAATACCGAAAGTTGTAAAGTTAGAATTTTCTCAGTTTAGGAGTAGTAAAGTTAGAAATCCTAACTTTAGTACTCCTAAATGCCTTCTGTGCATACCGAAAGTCATAAAGTTAGGATTTTATCTCAGATTACTTTTGTGAATCGGGCCCTGAGTTCGGTGCAGACGAAAGCCAATTACTCTTTACAGGCAAAGTTTAGTAGCTGAAACATGTAGATGCTGGAGTTAATAAAATTCTCCAAAAGCATTGCCATATGCTTTAATTCTTGCCAGATGATCCATAGACAAAAAATTGAGATAAGCAATAGGGTACTTCTAGACAATTTTTCTTATAGACTCCTCCATGAAGTAAAGTGCCCCCTAGATGGCCAAGGTCGAGCCCACCCAAATGCAAACATTATCTTGGTGAGGACTCAATAATGAAGCATGCCACTAGGTACACTAGTGGGTGAGAGTTCTTCTATGAACAAAAAGCAATGCCCCTCCAGGATTGGTGGAGAGACACCTAACATTGATCTAATGATGTTCCCTCTTTTTGATTGATTCAGTATTTAAGATATTTACCAACATATATTTTGTAGTGTTAAATACCTCTTATCCTTCCATTTTGAAGGAGCACCTGTTCATTGATTCTTAGATACCTATATAGTGGACAAAATGAATTTTCTTACAAATACCAACATAGTACATGAGAAGTGCCCTGCCACCTGTGAGCCAGCACATAATTTCCCTTAAAACTGTTCACATTGCTATTTAGTTCATTAAGCAGTGTTCATGAAAAGACAATGTTCACATATTGATAAACACTACATGTGCCCAGACCAACTCTCTTGGCCTCTTCTGGCTCTTGATGACAAGAGAAGGAATAGCACTAAGCCATAATCCATATGCAAAGTTTTGATTAAGATCAGAACACTCTATAAATGGATGATGGGATTGTACGTGTTTGTTGGAAATGAGGGAGGGGTGCATATATTGAACAGAGCGGGGCTAAAGGATGAGCCCTGTGGGACTCCCAATGCAACTGGTCTTTCAGCTGACGAATATTGTCCTAAGGCTACCGTTTGTCTCCTTTCCGTCAGGAAGGATTTAATCCAGGATAGAGTCTTGTGGGAGATGCAGATTTCTTGGATCCGCTGAAGGAGTATGGTGTAGGAGATGGTATCAAATGCTGCAGAGAGATCAAGCAATATCAACACTGCATTGTTACCAGCATTCAGAGTAATTTTGATGGTTTCAGATACTTCTAGTAGTGCTGACTCAGTAGAGTGCTTGGGTCTGAAGCCAGATTGTCAGATGTGTAGTGAATTGGAATTTTCTAGAAAAGAGATGAGTTGACCATTAATCTTTTTTTCCAATATTTTGGTCAATGAAGGAAGTAGGGAAATGGGCCTAAGTTTTGACAGGATGATGGGGTCTGCTAGGGGCTTTCTTTGTGGGGTTTCATTACTACCAGTTTCCAGGCTGAAGGACCTTCAGCTGTGGGTAAGGATGTATTGAGAATCTGGTTGATTAAGGGGTTGACAGTATTGAGGGCCATGTGAAGTATAGCCAGTGGACATGGGTCACAGGGAGAGCCAGACTTACAGGAGAGGATGGCTTGTCGAGATTGAGAGAGCAAAAAATCCTGAAAGGCGGCCAACCTAGCATTTGCAGCTTTGAGAGGGCTATATGGGAGATGTCCAGTTGTGGGGGTGGGGGTGGATGTTGAGAAGCCCAGTTGTATGGTCTGAATCTTGTCTTCAAAAATGCAGAAATCTGATCACAAAGGTCTTGAGATGGGGGAATTTCTCTAGAGAGGGCTTTCGGCTGTAGGAAGGCTTTTGAGATTTTGAATATTATTTTTGGGTCGTAGTGGGACTGCTCAGTTTGAGCAGTGAAGTGGCTTTCTTGGTCTTCTTGATCAGCTTGTGGTAGGATTTCTGGCTAGCCCTGAAATGGGACCGGTTGTTGGGTTTATAGGTTTGACGCCACTTATGTTGGAGGTCTCTGCAATGGAGATTTTGTTTTGCTAAGGCAGGGGAAAACCAGGGTGCCGAGTGATTTGGCAGGTGTTTTCTGGGGCAAACTGGGGGTGCTAATTCATTGACTGTGTTAATAATCCATTAATTAAATGAATTGAGGTCATCGGATATACTTCTTGTAAGGGTCGGGGAGGTGGTAGACAGCCGGGTGATGCGGTTTGGGTTCGTCCTACTCATTCCTCATTTAAGCAGGGTGGGGGGGAGTTTTATCAGTGGAGAGGGTAGGGGAATTATGGGTGCAAATCAGAAGCTTAAAGGGGACTAAGCTTTGATCAGACCACGATTGGGTAATAGGAGCTTTAAGTGCTAGTCGGGGAAGGTTGGTCAGACCCCTTCAAGGGTGTGTCCCGCTGTGTGGGTGGTGGCAGACACAAATTGAGTGAGCCCTATTATCTTTACGGTGTCTGTGAGGTTTGTTACTTCTAAATTATAGGGGTCATCGAAATGATAGCTGAAATCACCAAGAAATTAGCACATTGGAGTAAGAAAGGAGTTAAGGCCTCCCCAACGCTAAGAAGAGGGGCCCTGGGTCCGGTAGACTATAAAGTAGGCAGCTGGTGAAAGATTGGGAGGGGCTGATCTTAAAGCAGAAATCTAGGCTTTCTGCTCCTTTAAGAGAATCTATGTCAAATGAGTTGTATTGGAAGACATCACGGAAGATACTGGCAAGGCTACCTCCGTGGCCTTCTACCCTGTCCTGTCTAAGATTGTGTACCCAGGGGGACAGACAGAGGCAATGTCAGGGTTGCACCAAGGTTTGAGCCACGATTCAGTAATGAATAGAAAGTCAAGATGGAGGTCAATAATCAGATTGTGAACTTCATGCCCATATTTGCTCAGGGAGCGTGTGCAAATAAACACCCCAGAGGGAGATTTTTGGACAGTTGTGGAGGTGGGCCTGGCAGCAAAGGATGACTCATAAAGAAGACCAAACTCGCCTTTGCAGGAAATACAGGATACTGGGCCCTCTAAACATGTGGAGTCCAATGAGTGGCAACCATGAGAGACTTTACTCATAACGCCTTTTAGAAATTCAGAGGAGAATGATTTACCTGATATGAAATGAGCAGAGGCGCTGGCACTGGCTGCGTAACGGGTGCGTAGCTACAACTTCAGTTTATTGCAACTGCATGCATGCGCCCTTTCACCAGCTGTTTTAAATCTCAGTGCACCATTTTGTTTTAATACTGATAGTGCCATTTTTGGAACGTATGCTCACCTTTCCGTCACCCAAACTGAGCTAGCAATGGTGTGATTGTGCACCAGTACCTGCACAACTTGCCCCTCCATCAGCTGCTCCAGAATACAGTAATTATTTGCATTGTACCCCTTGTAGCACTTCTTAAAGCAGTGGCAATCCCTCGCTCTATTTTGTGTACACAACGGACTACTGACCTGGCTCCAGACATACTATGGGGGGTGGAGACAGCTTTCTGAAAGGACAGGCACAGCCCTATTCAGGTGTCAGTGACAACTCCTCCGACCACTCTAGCTCAGGAAGGCCCATCGGCGTGGTAATGGCCCTTCAGGATATGCAAGGCATACATCAGCTCCCTTTGTGTGACTGTCTAGAGTGAATACACAAGAGCTCAACTGTTAGTCAACCCAGACGTGTATTCTACAGACAGGTAGAGGCACAGAATGGTAAAGCAAGAAAATTCCCACTTTCTAAAAGTGGCACTTTCAAACATGAAATTTAAAAACCAACTTTACCATAAGATGTGTTTTTAAATTGTTAGTTCAGAGACCCCAATTTCCAAATCTCTGTCTGCTCTCAACAGGAAATTACACTTAAAAGATATTTCAAGGCAATCCCCATTTTACCATATGGGAGAGTTAGTCCTTGCAAAAGTGAAAAACGAAATTAGCAGTTTTTCACTATTAGGACATGTACAACACACCAGTACATGTTCTACCTTTTAAATACACTCCACCCTGCCCATTGGGCTGCCTTGAGCCTACGTTAGGGGTGAATTACATGTAGGAAATGGAAGGTTTAGGCCTGGCAAGTGGGTGCACTTGCCAGCTTGAAATGGTAGTTTAAAGCAGCACACACAGACACTGCAGTGGCAGGTCTGAGACATGTTTGCAGGTCTACTCATGTAGGTGGCACAGTCATTGCTGCAGCCCTACTAGTATAATTTGATCTACAGGCCCTGGGCACACCTGGTGCACCTTACTAGGGACTTACTAGTAAATCATATATGCCAATCATGGCTAAACCAATCACCAATACATTTTACACTCGAAGCACTTGCACTTTAGCACTGGTCAAGTGCATACAGTCCTCACACCATCAAAAACGAAATGCAGCACACAGTCAAAAACAGGAGGTCAGAAGCAAAAAGACAGGGGAAATTATGCCAAAAGATGCCAGGTCTAATACCCCCCACAAATACATTTTTTATATGTATAAATATATATAAACAATGCATGGTAATGGCATGCGTTGTAAAAGCCTATGCGTTCTAAAAATGCGGGGTAAAAAATGGGTTGTAAAAGCATGCAAAGTATGTCCCTGCATTGTTCCGTCATACAACCGGTGTTCTATCCCCGCACTCCTTTGTGCAGATGATACCCATCTGCTCTCTCGAACTCCATCTGGGCTTTAAAACCTCCTTACCAAATTCACTGAGTTTTGTGTCACTGTGGTTTGGAGATGAATACCACAAAAACCAAGATTATGATTTTTAACCCGCACAAAGCTTGCAGAGGCAATTTTTCAATGAACGGGGGGCGCCTGCAAATAGTAGAAACATTTGATTATCTGGGGATTAGAACTGACAATAGCAATATCTCAAAATCACACATTGAGAAAAATAAATTGGTATTGCTACACTCTGCCTCAGCAATTACTAAGAGGTTTAAGGCAACCTCTCCCAAATCTGCATCCCCTGTTAATGAGGGTTATAGGGCAAAAGTCCAGGTCACAGGGCAAAAGCCCAGGTCACAGCGATCTATGGGGCAGAAGTCTTGGGGATTGCAAATATTAAAGGCTTGATTGCAATAGAAAATAACTTCTTGAGATCTCTATTTAGCTTACCACAGAGTACCCCTATGTTACCACTATTCTTTGACACAGGTCTTAAAAGGGTGGGAGACCTGGTGATGCTGAAATCTCTGTTACATTGGGCCAGACTGTGGTCCACCCCAGAGCTTCACGACTACAGGCTGGCAGTAGACAAAGTTTTGAGCCTGAGCAAAGCGCAACTGCTCCCCTGGTTTAAGTTTGTAAAATTACATCTCAATGACTTAGGTCTGGGTGGGTATTGGAGTAATACATCTAAAATTGGTGCTGGAACCAAGGGCAGAGTCAAAGGTGCTGTTTGAAACAGAAACGTTATTGAACACAACTGCAAGGCTAAAACTAGGGGTCTGGTGGAAGACTTTGTAGCCTGTAAATCCACCCCTGCAAACAAATGCACCTAGACCACATTGCACCACCCAAAGCTCGCACACATTTTTTATCAAATGTAGGTTGGGAACCCTATTAGTTAATTAATTTATGAATAGCTGGAAATCTCATCAACCTATTTCAGCAGCATGTATATTATGTAACCATGTAAGTGCGGATGTTGAACACATGTTATTCTTTTGCCCTAAGTACGACAGACCTAGGCGAAGTTTGCTTAAACCTTTATGTACTTCAATTGGGGTGAGACATTACCGGGAGGCCTATCGTATTCTGCTGTCTGATACAAGCCAGGTTTTGGTCTCCCGAAGTAGTCGATACCCATATGCAATATGGTTACTTCTGAAAAAGGCGGGAGCGCTGCATTGAATAATGTATGCATTATTTTATATATCTTTTATACACCACCTTAATTCCAGGCTCATGACGGGTGCTATGTCTTGAGAACTGTACAACGGTTTTTAGGGACATACCACTGCCGCTATATTTATGTTTTTAATTCTTTTTAATTGACATTAGATTCCTGGAATATATGTTGTACTGTTGCTCTTTTTTTATCGGAATAATATCTATTATAGAAATCTTTTTTATTCATGTGATGTATTTTTATGATGCTCAATGTGTTTTATGGGCATGTGCCCGAAATAAACTTGAAATGATGATAATGATAGTGAAGGTGGTTGGACTTTTTATATGGAAAGACTAACCAGACTGCAGGTTGGTTCTGTACTTGTGGTCTTCAAACAGCACCATCAGAATGGAGGTCAAGTGGGGCAATGTTCCCCAGGCACTTGAAGAAGTCCTGCATGGTATCCTATGCTGAGGATGTTGGCATGCATGGCATGTTTAATAGCACAGGTCACCGAATCACAACCCACACTATGAAATAGTCTGTGCCCATGCCAACAAGCTGCAGTCACAGCTGATTGGGTGTTGGTAGTAGGCATAGGCATTCAGACTATGTGCCACGTGGCCAACACCAAAAGATCTTTAAATTAAAAAAAGGTTTGTGTTGGATTGATTCACTTTACCACATTAGAGAATATAACTGCACTGAGTGACCTTTATTAGAATTAGTGAACCACTGCCCTGACCTTTTTCATAGCAAGAAGCAAGTAAAATGTGTTTTGCATCCTATATAAGTCTTTACTGTTACAGCTGGGATAACATTATGGTCTATTAAATCATGAGAGATTATTGTACAACGTGTATCCTGGACTGAATTATTTCAAGGCAAAGGGCTCTCAAATGTGATGATAGAAAAGGAGGCATAGTGAAGAAAAATAGATGCCTAGGGCGGATCCGATTTGTCAAGCTGGTAAACCGAAACTGAAATTAAACTAAATTTGTTTTATGGTTGCACAATTCGCACAATTTTGTGTGCTTGTTATGCAAAATTCCTAATACACCATTACGTCACTTTGTGTAATTACACACCATTCGTAGTAAAAATGTAAAGCGAATGTACAGATACAACCAAATGCAATCAGCTGTTGTTTATAGTACTTATGTGTTTTTTGCACTTTTCCTGGCACAAAATCCCCCCCTGCAAAAAAATGATGCCAGGACACAATTGACACTAACGTAGAGCACTAAACTATGGGGCAGATTTACAAGCCCCTTGCGACACTTTTACGCCGCTGTTGCGTCACTTTTGTGACACAGCGGCGTTGTAAACAATGCGCCACATTGCGACACATTTACAACGTGACGCATCTAGGGAGATGCGTCACGTTGTAAAGCCCTGCGCTACATTATACCTGCGTCAGGTATAATGGGGCAGATTTACAAGCCCCCTGTGCCACCAGTACGTCACTTTTTGTGACGAACTGGTGGCGTATTCCTCTGCCCCATATTTACAAGGACAGGAAAAGCCACCCTGCGTGACTTTCCTTTCCTTGTAAATATGGCCCCTTTACACGCAGCACTTTGCGTGAAAGGGGCGTTCCATGGGTGTTGCTGTGGGTGTTCCCAAGCAACACCCATGGAACAAGACACCATTCCAGATTTACAAGGAATCGTGAATCTGGAAGTGCGTTAGAATGCTACGCCTCCCCAGGGGAGGCGTAGCGAGGCGCAACGAGGAGAAATGTTGTCATTTCTCCTCGTTTTTTCCTCTTTCAATGCGTGCTGCATTCTACAGCACACATTGAAAGAGGAAAATGCCTGTAGTGATTGTTTTTGTGCAGGAAGGTGCCCCTTCCTGCACAAAAACAATCTCCCTTCGACTCAGGCATCCTTGCACCATGGTGCAAGGGTGCCTGCGTCAGCGCATGGCAGCTGTTAATGCGCCAGCGCAGGGGAGAGCAGAGGAATGCAACATATTATGGTAAATATGTCACATTCCTGTGCTTTGGAAGTGCCGCAGCGTGGCGCAGCCAAAGGGCTTGCATTGCAGCGCTGCAGCACTTCCTTGTAAATCTGCCCCAATGTATGCAGGGTGGGCGTTCCTACGCAAGAAAGCCTCGTAAAAGTGACGCAGTGAAATCTACAAGATTTCACTGAGTCACTTTTACGATGCCACTGCATCAAAACCTTACGCCGGCTTGAAGCAGGCGTAAGGAGAGACGGAGCATAATAGAAATTGGCATTCCGAAGCATTGCTGGAGTTGCGTCGTGCTTGCGACACGACTCTAGCAATGCGTTGCCTTTACGCCAATAGATGCGTCACACATCTGTCAATCCTTGCGCCACGGTGCGCCGCATTGCAAATGCGACGCATCCATGGTGGCGCAAGCGTTTTTTTGCGTGACGCAAATTAACTGACGCATCTCTGCTAATATGCAGAGATGCGTCAGTTCTTGTAAATCTGCCCCTATAGATTTACATTTCGCATAATTACGCATTTGCCAAAATTCCACATAATTACGTGAATGCAACTTATACAAATTTTGCACACACCACGGGGCAGATTTACAAGAACTGACGCATCTCTGCATATTAGCAGAGATGCGTCAGTTAATTTGCGTCACGCGAAAAAACCCTTGCACCACCATGGATGCATCGCATTTACAATAAGGCACACCGTGGCGCAAGGATTGACAGATGCGTGACGCATCTATTGGCGTAAAGGCAACGCATTGCTGGAGTCGTGTCGCAAGCACGACGCAACTCCAGCAATGCTTCGGAATGCCTATTTCTATTATGCTGCGTCACTCCTTACGCATGCTTCAAGCCGGCGAAAGGTTTTGACGCAGTGGCGTCGTAAAAGTGACTCAGTGAAATCTTGTAGATTTCACTGTGTCACTTTTACGAGGCTTTCTTGCGTCGGAATGCCCACCCTGCATACATTATACCTGACGCAGGTATAATGTAGCGCAGGGCTTTACAACGTGACGCATCTCCCTAGATGCGTCACGTTGTAGATGCGTCGCAATGTGGCGCATTGTTTACGATGCCGCTGCGTCACAAAAGTGACGCAACAGCAGCGTAAAAGTGTCGCAAAGGGCTTGTAAATCTGCCCCCTAGTTTCCTCATCACACTTTATGCAGTTCAGCCACAAGATTTGTATTGCATTCTTTCAGTCTTTTAGCCATAACACAAGAGCGATTTTTGTATGGTGTGCATTGTCAACTGAATTGTTTCAAGATGCTCTCAATTGTGATGATCATCGAAAAGGAGGCACAATGAAGAAATATAATAGCCCACGGTCATACAGTTTGAAAAAGCTGGGAATCCAGGGTTGAATGAAACCCGCTTCTTTGGGTCAGGGCTCTGCAACTCGTTTTTATCCCGGGCCCAACATAAGCTTCTGACTGGCCTGACTTCAATGGTGCTATATCTTCCCCAAGGCCATCAATCAATCAATCAATCACAGAATTTGTAGAGCGCACTACTTACCCGCGAGGGTCTCAAGGCGCTGGGGAGAGGGGGGGTTGCTGCTACTGGTCGAACAGCCAGGTCCTGAGTAGCCTCCTGAAGGTCAGCAGGTCTTGGGTCTGTCGTAGGCTTAGTGGAAGGGTGTTCCAGGTCTTGGCAGCGAGGTGTGAGAAGGATCTGCCGCCGGTGGTTGTTCTTCGAATGCGAGGGACGGTGGCGAGGGAGAGGTCGGCGGAGCGGAGCTGGCGGTTGGGGACGTAGAAGAAGAGTCGTCTGTTGAGGTAGGCTGGGCCAGTCTTGTGGAGTGCCTTGTGTGCGTGGATGAGGAGTTTGAAGGAGATTCTCCTGTCGACGTGGAGCCAGTGCAGGTTTCTCAGGTGGGGGTGATGTGGCTGTGGCGTGGTACGTCGAGGATCAGGCGTGCGGAGGCGTTTTGTATGCGTTGCAGTCGCTGGATGAGCTTGGCCGGGGCTCCCGCGTAGAGGGCGTTCCCATAGTCAAGTCTGCTACTGACGAGGGCCTGGGTGACTGTTCTTCTTGTATCTGTCGGGATCCACCTGTAGATCTTGCGAAGCATGCAGAGGGTTTTGAAGGAGGAGGAGGAGACTGCGTTGACTTGCTTGGCCATGGAGAGCGTTGAGTCGAGGATAACTCCCAGGTTGCGTGCGTGGTCGGTGGGTGTCGGGGCTGCTCCCAGTGTCGTAGGCCACCAGGAGTCATCCCAGGCTGAGGGGTTGGAGCCGAGGATGAGGACCTCTGTCTTGTCCGTGTTCAGCTTTAGTCGGCTGATCTTCATCCAATCGGCGACGGCCTTCATTCCTTCATGGAGGTTGGATTTGGCGGCGAGGGGGTCCTTGGTGAGGGAGAGGATCAGTTGAGTGTCGTCGGCGTAGGAGATTATGTTGAGGTCGTGCTGTCTGGCGATGCGTGCGAGCGGGGCCATGTAGATGTTGAACAGTGTTGGGCTGAGGGATGATCCCTGGGGTATGCCGCAGATGATCTCGGAGGCTTCGGATCGGAATGGTGGGAGGCGGACTCTCTGGGTTCTGCCGGCGAGGAAGGAGGTGGCCCATTCCAGGGCCTTGTCTCGGATCCCTGCGTCGTGGAGGCGTGCGCGTAGAGTGCGGTGGCAGACAGTGTCGAAGGCGGCGGAGAGGTCCAGCAGGATGAGGGCTGCGGTCTCACCGTTGTCCAGTAGGGCCCTGATGTCGTCGGTGGCGGCGATGAGGGCAGTCTCAGTGCCGTGGTTGCTGCGGAACCCTGATTGGGATGGGTCCAGGATGCTGTTTTCTTCGAGGTATCGGGTTAGCTGTTTGTTGACGATCTTCTCGATGACCTTGGCTGGGAACGGAAGCAGGGAGATGGGCCGGAAGCTCTTGAGGTCTCTCGGGTCCGCCTTGGGTTTTTTGAGTAGGGCGTTGATCTCTGCGTGTTTCCAGCTCTCTGGGAAGGTCGCGGTCTCGAAGGAGAGATTGATAACGTTGCACAGGTGGGGTGCGATGGAGCTGCTGGCTTTGTTGAAGATGTGGTGCGGAAAAGGGTCTGACGGGGAGCGGGAGTGTATTGTGCTCATGGTCTTGATGGTGTCATCGATGTTCACGCTGGCCCAGGCTGGCAAGGGGTCGTGGTCGATGGTGTGCGGCGGGTCTGGTGCATCGATCTTAGTTTGGGCTGTCTGGGTGTTGAAGCTGTCGTGGATGCCGGCGATCTTGCGGTGGAAGAAGGTGGCGAGGGAATCGCACAGGGCTTGCGACAGCGGGATGTCGTTGGTGTTGGAGCTGGGGTTGGAGAGTTCCTTCACGATGTTGAAGAGCTTCTTGCTGTTGTGTGCGCTGTTGTCGAGGCGGTCTTTGAAGGAGATTCTCTTGGCGGACCTGATGAGGTGGTGGTGGTTGCGGATGGCGTCTTTGTGGGCTGCGTGGCTGTCCGGTGTCTTTTCACTGTGCCATTTCTTCTCTAGTTTCCGGCAGGTACGCTTGGATGCTAGGAGTTCCGGGGTGAACCAGCTGGCTTTTTTGGTGGTGTCACTGTGGGTGAATTTTTTCAGCGGGGCGAGGGTGTTGGCACAGTCGTCTATCCATCGTCTGAGGTTGCAGGCAGCATCGTCGGTGTTGGATGGGTCGGAGGGAGGGCTGAGAGCGAGGTTTGCCCGTAGTTGGTCTTCGGTGACTTTGCTCCAGCAGCGGCGTGGGATCTGTTGGGTGCGGTGGTGTGTGGTGGGTTTCTGGAAGGTGAAGTGGATGCAGCGGTGGTCAGTCCAGAGGAGTTCCGTGGTGTGGCTGAAGGAGACGTGGGAGCTTGAGGAGAAGACGGGGTCGAGCGTGTGGCCGGCGGAATGGGTCGGTGTTGTGACGAGCTGTCTCAGTCCGAGGTTGGCGAGGTTGTCGATCAGGGTGGTGGAGTTGCTGTTGTTGTTGTTCTCCAGGTGAAAGTTCAGATCTCCGAGGAGGATGTAGTTGGTAGAGGTCAGGGCGTGCGTGCTGATGAAGTCGGCGATGGAGTCGCTGAACTGGGGACGGGGCCCAGGGGGTCTGTAGACAAGGGTGCCTCTAAGGGTGGTGTTAGGGTCCGTGTGGATCTGGAAGTGCATGTGTTCGGCGGTGCAGAGAAAGTCGTCGGAGCTGGTCGAGACCCTGATGGAGTTCTTGTGGACGATGGCGATTCCTCCTCCTACTCCGTTGATGCGGTCTCTGCGGGTGATCTTATAGCCGTCTGGGATGGCTATGGCGATGTCGGGTGCAGAGTCACAGTGTAGGGCAGGCACTGGGGCATTTTGTCCCAGGCCTCTGCGCTTTCCATGTCCCGCCCCCTTTCAGCTCTATTTATATAACTGCAACCAATCCAACAATATTCAATAACAATGAGGCAACTTTTGTGACCAGACCACTAGATGGCGACAGAAGCCACGTTTTCCTCTTTCCTTGTAGCACTTAGAAACAGTTGCTGCTTATCACTTGTCCCAGGCCTCTCACTAACTCTTGATAAGCCTCCTAAGCAGTGCTTAAATTGTGCCAGGGCCCTTGTCAGGAGGCCACTGCAGCTTGCATTACTCATTGCACCCACCAGCGCTGCCATTGATACTACAAACACAACTACTTACCGTCACACTTCAACAAGGGTGACAATTCAGAGTACTCCAGGCCCACAAAGCTATATGAAAAAAGGCTTAGGCGGCAGGTGTTAGTCATTTGTTATGTATATTAAATTAATAAACAACTGTTGTTATGCTCATCTCTAAATTAGATTACCATCACCAACATGTAGCAGCCTGTAATAGGTGCCGGTGTTGACAATTAAGTGCCGGTGCCGAGCACAGGAAACCACCAGCTCAAATTAAGCACTGCTCTTATGCCCTATTGGACTTTTTGCCAGTGCCATGACCAGCTTTCTAGACAGTGCCCACCCTTATCGAGGACACACCTAGGGTAGTGCCTCTGAGTTCAAAAAGTCCTGTTTCTCCCACATGGTAGTTAAAGATTCAATAGCAGAAGAAGCTTTCACAATTTAGGTTTGCTTAATGGGATAGAAAATCCCCAGTGAAAAGAAACCCAAGAGCCTTTTGACTTGTTTGATGAAGCTCAAAAGGTTACAGAGGAAAAGTAATTATCATCCAGTGATTAACAGAAAGCCAGTCCGTGAAAATAGAAGTGGAATCGATGCAGCCCCTGCTCTCAATCCACTGCCCAGAAGGACATGAAAATAATGAAGATTAGAGAGGTGAATGTATAAGTCTATAACTTCGCAAATAATAAATGATTGGGCTCATCAATTATCCATGGTGAATGGTAACTCAGTCCCTGACACATCCCCCTGTTCACTTATGGAGTATTATATAGAACAAATGAAGTGTAAAACAAAATAGGCTTATCAGTAGCTGAGAGGCAGTAAATTCCCCTTCCTGCAGAAGGTTTTGAAGAAATCAGTCATGACCTTTCAACTTTTTCACAGTTCTAAGCAATCTTAAAGTTATCTTAATGTAGAAAAATTTATAAATCAGATTGTAACTAGGGCTGTTGATAACTGTGCAATTATCTGTTTGCAAAATATTGTGAAATAACACACATATTTTACAAAATCGCATCATATATTACGCTTTAGGGACAAAATATTTGTTTTGGCTTCATCTCACGTGCCTTTTTTTTTTTACCCCGAGCGCTCATTCCGTGAAAAATAGTCGAATGATTCCAGCAGGATACAGGTTTGAGCAGAAAATGCTCTTGACATGGCAAATTCTGCACAAACAAGCAAAAATTATGCAATGTTGCAGAATGCTAAATTTTAAGAAAATTTAAAAATGTCATGCAGCTCTAAGGGGGTCATTACGATGACGGGCGGATCGCCACCGCCCGTATGGCAGTGGCGATCCGCCCGCCATTCCCCTCCGCCCACATGCCATTTCCCCCGCCACATTACGATTGCGGGGGGGAGCCCGGCGGACGGAAAGACCGTCCGCTGGTTTTCCGCCGGTCACACAGGTGACCGGGCGGAAAAGGGCACTAATATGGTGGCGGTGTCTGCAAGACACCGCCATCCATATTAGGATGGTTGCGGAGAGCAGCCTTTCCATGGCGGCAAAGCCGCCATGGAAAGGCATACAGTCTTTGCTATTGGGGGCCCGTTGCGGGCCCCCAGAGTGTTGGGGGTGCACATGGGGGGTACCTATGGTACCCCCCTGCATTGGCATGGACAAGGTGGCAGGCACCGCGCGGTGCCTGTCACCTTGTGCATGCCAATGCACGACGTGCATTCCCAGCATTGTGGCGGGCGGTGCTGTGAACACCGCCCGCCACAATGTTGGGAATAGGGGATGCCACCACCACCGTGGAGGTGGCATCCTAATACTCGCGGCGGGACCGCCGCTCCTATGGCGGACGGTCCCATTCACCGCTACGGTGGCGGGCAGACTTTGTCCGCCCGTCATCGTAATGTGCCCCTAAGTTCGGTAAATATGTAAGATTTCCCCACTACTAATTTTAACGAGATTTGTCTCAACGGCAATGCACAACAGTAGCGAGGGCTACTAGAATTAAATGGCAATGGTGGACTAAATTTTACAGCACATTGTCTTTACTAAATTATGCAACCAGAAATGCAAAATTATGGTTCACAATACAGCACATTCAGTGACATTATTGTTTTACTGTATTGTAATTTTTTTTACACATGAATACTGCCCGGTTATACATTTCTCCTCATAAGGACCAATTTAACACCTGAATACAGCAATCAGCAACTAAAGGAGGACCAATTTAAACTTGGAATATTATGTGGCAAGAATGGTTAAGTACAAACAAACAAAGTGGACGGACCCACTAGCAATAGCGACTCATTTGTATTTTAATTAGACGAGTGCCAGGAAACCATTAGGTTTATTAAAAGACCCCTCACCCACCAACCTAGTTGGTGGCATGCTTCATCATTGGGGTCCCAACTGGGTAGCCGAATGCCACCCAGTTGTGCTGCGACGCCTGATTACAGTGGAGCTGGTTTTGTGTGTTTGTGAAGGAAGTGGTGCAAATTAAAATTATCTCTGGGAATCCTTACTAAATAGACTTTATTCTTAGCGGCCCAGGATAAGGTTAAAAAAGAGGAAAGGACAACTTTGGAGATAAAATAATCCAGGTTGTCACAGTAATCGGTCTACATGTTTCAGCCTCGAAAAAAAGTGGGAGGCTTTCGTCAGGACCAGGTGAGTGATGTGGAGGTGTGGCAAAAATCAGCCACGTGTATCGTGATTATCAACACACACGCTAAGGTGTATTGTGAGATGAGTGGTGTCTGTATACTTACGGACCAACTGGTAAAAACACTAGCTACGGTCCAGGACCGCGAGGAGACCGCAATAGGTGCTGCCCGCGGACGCTCCATCTTGACAAATGTGTGACTACAGATGGGCGCCCCTCCCGGGTCCTGCTAAAAGATACAAGTAACACGTAGCTAGTGTTTTTACCAGTGGGTCCATAAGTATACAGACACCACTCATCTCACAACACACCTTAGCGTGTGTGTTGATAATCATGATATACTTCGAGTGGATGCCATATGCACTTATATCTATGGACTTATTTACAGCTGGTCTAAATCCAGTGCCAATTCCCTATTGCAGTAATCCCATTACAGAATGGTATTCCAACTTGATTTATGGATCCGGACTCCACCACTCATGCCTCAATGTCAATGAAGAAAAATATGAATATCCGCCTGCCCCACGCCGCAATGTTGATCAGGAAAAAGACGAATATCCACCTGCACCATCATCAGCAGTGCAGATTTTTACCCTGGAATTCAAGTCGAGAGGGCTCTGGGACTCTTTAAACAGGTCAAGCATCCTACATCTCCTAAACAACATACCCTCGCTTTCATACCTCACATTGGAGTGCCTGAAATTAGCAATATTTAAAACCTACTCCTGGATCAGCCACAGAGAATCCACATTAACATAGTGGACCGACATTGCCGACGCTTAAAATATCATAGCAGAAAATAAGCAATTCAGGGAGTGGTGCAATCTTATCAAGGAGCCAGTGATGGAAAAATGTCCACACATTTTATCAAAGAGGCAAAACTCTCCTGTGAAGCAAAAGGCAGCAAGTAGTATACGGAGAGAAACAAAGCAAATAATGACCCAGATATGGGAAAAAAGGATCACAGTACACCTGATAAGCAATAAAGGGGACAGGCCTCCACTTGGCACTGTAAAAATACACACTAATACCCCCCATAACGAACAATCTAATTGGGGTTGGCTACCGGCTGCCCTTACAACCAAGGTCCCGACGAATTGCTGGCAGCAGGAGGAACACCGAAAAGATGATTAGAGCTGCCATTAAAATAATAAGCTGGAATGTGTCAGGATTAAATACTCTGATAGAAAATAAATAAAAGCTCCCCTGAATACTTGAACACAGGGGACATCCTATGCTTTCAAGAAACGTGGTCTACTCGCCCACCTCCATTCCGGGGTACCACACAATTGACACAGCATCTTAGAAAAATAACTAGTTCAGGAGACCTATTAGTGGCCCCTCTATCTTTGTGAAACTCGACTTGCAGCTAAAAGTAAAGGAACTGAGAAATCTTTCCTATGACGTACAGGCCCTCGCACTCAAAGGCCTGATGATGAATGGAAAAACCATTCCCATCATGGTGGTAAATCTGTGTGTCATTCTGCGCAGGGACGTGAAAAGTAAGATCACCATGAACATCACTGACCAGATAAAAACTCTCTTCTATGAACACCCAAGTCATGAATGCATAGTGGCTGGCGATTTTAACACAGGAAATATGTGGCAGCTGGGGGGAGATCACAAGGATGCATCTCGTAATACACTAGAGGCTTGCATCAGAGAATTTGACCTGTGCTCGGCCGACTAGAAGGGCTCCCTTGAGGACAAATTAAAACCCACATTTAGAAACATTTCAACACTGGACTATATTTTTCTGAGCAAACTTTTGATGAGCAAATGTGAGATATACCAAGTTCAAACTAGACCTGAAAGCGACCACCATTCATTATCAATCTTGGTTAACCTGATTTTGAAGATTTACAGGGGCCTCAATCCGGCTGTCCTACCGCATCCAACCAATGTCAGCCTACTTCTAAAAAGCATTAAATGGGACCCAATCAGTAAAGCCTTATACTTAAGATGGAAATCAACATTCACTCCACCTGCCCTGGGTCACAAAACGACCCTAGTAGAGAAGCACTGGGTGGTAACAATAAAACAGCTCTAACATCCAATACGGCCCAAACCGAAACTTGTGCGCTTATGAGAAGAAGGCCCTCCCCATACCCAGCAAACAAAGAGTTTAAGGAGAGCAAAATAATGTGTCATCTTGCAGAACTAAAACTCAGAAAAGGTGAGGGCCAAAACATGGAAAGCGCGCTAATAGGCAAGGAAAATATATAAAAAGTCTGATTTTTAAAGCAAAAATACATTGAGGAGGAGTGGAAACACAAATTCTCTCTGTTGGCACCAAGCAAGTCATGGGAATTCTGGGGCTTCATTAACAGTCTGGCAAGCAAATCTACTGGCAAGGAGAACGCTGTCTCTGCTGAAACATGGGTCAACCACGTATCAAACCTCTACGTAGATTCTACAAAATCAAGGGTCACAGTGGAGAACTTACTTGCCGGACCCCTGAGGAAAACCCAATCGTAGTCATTGAAAAGGAGACAGTAAATATCCTGAAGTCAATTCGTAAGAATGGAGCCCCGGGGCCAAATGGCCTAGCAGGCAGCATCTTTAAGGAGGACTTCGCACTATGGGCATCCTATATGTATAATCTTTTTAATGAATGTATCCCACTGTCTGCCATCCCTGAGTCATGGAAAGGCTCCATCTTGCATCCAATTCATAAAAAAGAAGGCAATACATCACCAGAAATCTATAGGCTAATTGCATTATTAGATGTGGATGGAAACGCCTTTGCTAAGGTGCTCCTGCATTAGCTGGGGTATTGGATCAATGATAACAACATCATCCCATGTTATCAAATAGGATTCAGGCCAAACGCCTCAACATTGGACAACGTGATAGTCCTTTCCTCTCTGGGGGCCAAGGCCGTTAAAAAATCTACGAGCCCTCACTATGTCTGTTTTATTGACTACTGCGCTGTTCGGAATGTACTGTGGGCCAAACTTGCCAATTGTTGAATCCCAAAGCAACCCCTGTTGCCATTACAGCACTATATACAGATACTTGGGTCCACATTAAGATAACCCAAACCCATGTCACCTCCCATACAAACAAGCGGGAATAGATCATTGCCCCAACCTTGTTTAATCTATGAACAGCTGACTTAGACTCGGAACTGCTGAAGGGGAATCTCTTTCTACCAAAGCTAAGCCACACCACAGAATTACCCATTATACAGTATGAGGATGATTTGGTGATATTGGACCATACACGCATTGGTAAGAAGAGGGAATTGGTAATATTACATACCTATAAGACCAACAACTCCCTGCTCGCAAACTCCACAAAAACTAAAGTTTTGGTCTTTGAGCAAAGAGTCAAAAAACATCAGTTGGTATGGCACTTGGGCCCCTGAAACATAATCATGACTTGCAAATCCAATTATCTTGGCGTCTGGCTGTCAGACGCTGGCAACCCCTTTCTTCATGTAAAGGCCCTTGAAGAAAAAGTAGCCAAAACATTGTTTGCCGTAACTAAACTCTATCACAAATTACAGAGCCCAACAGCCAAGGGGTTCAGTATAGTAACACGGGCAAAATTGCTACCCACCATAAGCTACGGGCACCTCGCATTCCCTGGCGTGCTCACAGAGACATTAGTGCACTGGCATGTACCTGCGTACAGAAAAATATTCAGTTTCCCCAAAACAACAGGATGTACACTGATCCAACTGGAGTTTGGGCTGGTGAACATGGACACTGAGTGTAAAAAGGACTGAGGTGTCTCATTATGAGTACGGTGGTCCTGGGACTGCTGTACTCGCAGTGGCTGTCTGACCACCGCCTGCCATATTCCGATGGTGGCAGTGGGACCACCACAGGTCCGCTGCCTCCGCCGGGATCCTGGATTCCATGGTGGTTGCGGAGCGGAAAGGGGCCTGAATATGCTGGTGGTGCTGATGCAGCACCAAAGAGCATATTACGACTTGCAAATCCACCACCCATTTAATGGCGGGGAGCCTGCCATGAAAAGAAGGGTGGAGATGTAGGTAAGGGGGCCCCAGGAAAATCTGGGCCTGGGGGTGCCGGCGGGGGCACATGTTCTATTCCCCTGGAATTTCACCATTGTTCCTGCATGGTGTGGCATGCACGACCAGGTGCAGGAACATGCTGCAGGTACTCTCATGGCGGCGTTCTGGTGTTAAGGCTTTCCTATGAGCCTAACACAGCCGCTGTGTGAGACTGCCCTAGCACCGCAGGGCAGCCCTGGGTTGAAGTCACAATCCGGCAGCCGGGCTTACCACTGGCTTGGCGGTCTTCCTGGGACCGCAGCAGTGGCGGTCGCATTGGAAGACCACCAAACTCGTAATGAGGCCCTTAATCAAATACTACCATCAATCATCCAGAGCAGACTCTCACTCCATGAAAGGAGCCCTGCGTGTGATATTTCAGGATGAGAGGAGCGGGTGGTCAATGTATCTTAGCAGTGTGATAACCACTGAATTGGCCACATAATGCCTCACTAATCCAGTCACAATGTTGCAGCACTTAAAGAGGACTTAAAGAAACAGGGCAAGCTCCTATCAAAGGAACAGGACATAAAAGAAATTAGACACATCTCGGTCGCTGTGGGGCTTTATAAATCACATGAAGACACTCTCTGTCTACCATACCTAAGAGCAGCTATGGGAAGACAAGCTGTAAGGAACATTTTGCTGACTAGGCTCCTGACACTGCCCATATGGGAGTACAGGGCTCACTGGAAAACAAAGTCACCAAGGCAAAGGCAGTGCAGGTTATGTCCATATGTCTTAGAATCTGTAGAGCACTTATTATGTTGCTGTCCAGCGCTGCTTCCCCAAAGGCGAATTTCTTTAAGGCCACTATTCTTGCAGTACGGCATCAGAACATGCAGAGAGGCAGTGTCGCACATTTTCTCATCTGATGTCCCAATGGAAGTAGCACTGATTGGCAAGTTCTTTGCTACAGTCAAAAGGCTACTGAGGGATAACAGTCCCCACCTGGGGAAATCCCACCAGGCAAGTATGAACTTGCTCGAACACTAACAATGAACTGGTGGCCCATAGGTTTTGCACTCTATACACAGACCAGTTTGACAGCTGCCCCCACAAGCTCTACTGTCCCTTTTATGACAGTGTTAACCTATCTTGTTGCCTTGAAATATCTGACATGGCTCGGCTGCTTGACACTTTGTACTTTGAAAGATATGTTAGACCATAACTTCTCTCAAATCCTTCACCCAAGCTGCTCTTTAAACCTGCTAGGACATAGCTTTTGCCACTTTACTATTGTCTTTTCCACACTGGTTGTATATTCAATTTCTGCTCCGAAGTATCTGTATTGATTTGTGGCACGGCACGTTGTACTTTGGACACATTTGCACTTATTGTTTCCCATGTTGCGCCCTCTTTTCTGGAGGCCCCGTGACCTATGTTCTAGAGATGGCCCCCGATTTTAACCTAACGCTTTTATAATGAGGTTTTTTTATCTGTCGTCTGTACGCACTTTGATGGAATTGTAAAGATTTTAATTAATCATGCAATACATTTTACTTACGGTTGTGGTCAATTAAATTGGGAATACCGAGTGGTAGCAACATTACCATATATTTTTAAACATTTCTTTGCATTTTTTTATCACCCTTTTGTTAGTGGTAGTAGTTATGGTAGGTCTTTGACAGAATGCACTAGTACCTTATTTTCCTGTGGTCATGCTATGTTGAAAACCTGATTACCATCCATTTGTACCATTGGGGGACAATAAATCAACCTGCAGATGGTGGTAAGATAGTGTTGAAATCTGTGTGCAATGTGTCTTACAGGTTCTAATCCCGCTTACTGTGATATTTAATCAAGTTAGTTCCATTAACTTAGAAAATGTGCATACCTATTAACAATGCTGCAAGGGAGAAAGATAAAAAACAGTAAGCAGCAAGTAAATCATGTTTGTATTATCTCCTACTGGGTAAGTAATTCAGCCTAATCTCCTTTATACTTCTAAAAGTGAATATTTAACCCATCTCATCTTGACCTTTCTAAATGGTGTACACATTTTCTACTAAACCAGGCAGGTAAGCGTAAAGTGAGATTTTTTTTAAATAGATTTCTCATTCTGAGTTAGAATGTTTAGCTGGAAATGTCCCACTTTGTGCCTTGGAAGGCAGGGATTCCTCCTTTCATAAGACTATATTTATAATTGAATATATGTTGTGTACCTGGGGGGGAGGCTTCTAAGATTCAGCATGCCCTGCATGTTTGTCTCCTGACTTATTTCTCTTATTCTGGGGGTCTGTGGCCATTTTCAGCACCTAATCATCTTTTAGAGAGGACTGACTGTTACTTGTTTTCTAGACTCCTGTGTTTTTTTATTTAAATATCCTCCATCTTGGGTGAGGACTGGAGTCTACATCTTGATTTTGAAGTGCTTTATGGGTCCCATTCTCAGAAGCCTTTGTGAATTGGCCCAAAACATCTAAAATGGAAACAAAATAGGAATATTCCAAGACTAGTGATGCACAATTAGTGCAAATAGAAAGGACTGAGCCCAATTTGCACTTTTATGACACAAGAGTTGGACAGTGCCGTTTTGCAAAAGCAAGTAAGCGCATGGAAGGGAGTACTCCTGTAGTACTACTTCATTGTGCGAATCAGAACCTATGTGTCCATAGATTCACGTGGACACACAGGTTATATACTTATATATCTATATACATGAAGAGACTCTGATGTTCCTTTAGGAGTTTGGAGCAGGCAGTGAAATTAGAAATAAATATTTCACTCAGTGATCCAGCTCTAACAATTCAAAAGGATAGATAAGCCTTAATTTAGACTTCAGAGAGCCGACCCGCCTTCAGCAGTGGAAAGAGGAAATCACCTGCATAGCAGTGATATTTTTGCCTTTAGAGAAGCCACCACCACAGTGGCTTCTTGTAGGAAAGTTCACCATCATTTTGTGACTGATACTGGTGGTTACTGACTTTGAATGTGCCCAGGGCTCTCCTAACCAGGCCCATGGCCAGTGCTCTGTTTAAAAGATATATGGTAATTGGTGTAATTGCAATTGGTTCAGACAACCTACCTGAAATTCCCTAGTATACGGTAGGGCATGTCGATTTAGAGACCCCAGTGGGCTTAATGCACTTAAGTGTGCACTGCTGTGGTGTCTGGCGTAATTTTAAATCCATCCATGCCTTTCAGGCTGCTTTTAAAATAAAACTGTGTCCGAATTCGAATTTAGAATTAAAAGTACTTCCAAAGTCTAAAACGACCTTTTTATTCCATATACGTCACCCCTAAGGTCTGCCCTAGGTGCCCCAGGGGTTGAGTGTCTTGTTAAAAAAGCAGGGACATTACAAAAGATGTCTTATATGCCCTGGTGAGGGAAAAACAGACAACGTTGTTTTCCCCCATTGCAGTGCTGCTAGCTCCATTGGGTAAACATGGGAAGGCTTTATTAAACTTTAATAACGTCTAACTTTTGACAGGAGTGAGCTGGCAACATAATTCAAAGTATCAAAATAATAGTTACACTAAATCCAACAATTTACCATGTCGCATTTATTATAACTATTGCAGAAATGGAGTTTTGAACTTACTTTCCTGAAGTTACATAAACAAGCACTGTAGCAGCCTCTTCTGATTGGCCAGCATTTGACAGCCTGGCAACCTAGCTGCTGATTAGGTGTGACGAGGCCTGGGGCTGAAACAATACAGCCATTTGGTGGGAGGTGATTTGTTTCCTGGATAAGCCAGGGACAGGAAGGGGGCTGAGGATATAAACTGGATAAACTGGTATTTAAAGGGAGAAGCCCAGATGTCACAGGACCCAGGCCAGCCCCCACTTCTTTGATCCCTAGCCAGATGGGAGTCCCTCTAATTAGATTAGGAGAGGGGCTGGAAAGAGAGTGTAGGGAAAAGTTAGCCACACCTGTGGATTGGGTTAGCCAGACCTGAACTCCAAGGAGAGATTTTCTCCATTTTGATTTTTGCTGAGATGTGCATTCTGGGACAAAAGTATGCCACACTTCCTAGGAAGTTATCATGGCAGAGTGTGGCAACTCGAGCCTCATTGGTTGGGGTGCCCCCCGCCTTAGCAGCCCAGAATGGGGAATAAATATGGGAGAGCTGCAGAAGCACCTCAGATCCCTGCCTGAAAGCATCTGGAGAAGAAGGACTGCCCTGCTGGACTGCACTCAGAGGGACTGCACCTGCTGCACTCTAAAGGCTCCACAACAGAAGGACTTTGTCTTTCTTGAAAGATAAGGAATGGACTCCCTGAGCAGCAACAGATAGAAAAGTGCTGGAGGAAGCCACCTGCAATGTCCACTATGAGGACAACTCCAGCTGACCAGCTTTTCTTGGATTTTAATTGAATTGACCAGGTGCATTGCGGGAGTTGGAGTCCTAGACCATAAGAGGCAAACAAGAGCTTCTGAACCCTTGGCTGATGCTGCGGACCCTTTCTGACCCTCAAGGAACCTTTCAGAAGAAGATCTGAAAGTTTAAACTTTTTGCCAACTTTTGTGAACAGCTCCATGAGAAGACTGTCATTGTCGATGAGAGTCAAACCAGCGACGTCAAACCGCGACTCGACCTGACCATACAGTTTTCCCCTGCTGTAAGCTCCGGAGCTCCTCGCCGGCGATGACAAAGACCTCCATGACTCTCTGAGGCATTGCGTTGCAGCAGGCTGGCGTCGAAGAATCAAACTCCAGATCCAAGGATCCTATCGCTCAACATCGAGAGGAAAAGCTCCAAAAAAGTGACTAACTCATCGTATCCGACACATACTCCACCGCGGTTGGCGGCCTGAAACCTTGACTTTGTCCTGGTCCAGTGTGATCAGATAGCCACGGTTGGCACTTTACACTTTTAGGTGCTAGAAAGCAAATCTTTTAATTTAAACTTTAAAAATTCATATTTCTTGTTCCCTACATTGCATTCTTGTCATTTTGGTGTAATTCTAAAGATAAAAATATTCTTTCTTTCTATTCATTGGTGCTGAATTTTTATTATGTTGTGTCTTTTACTTATTTACTGTTTTGGTGATATTAAATGCTGTGCACACCTGTCTCTTAAGTTAAAGCCTGTCTGCTCGTCAGCCAAGCTACCCAGGGTTGAGCAATGATTAATTTATTGAAACTTGACTGAACCTTATTTGTGATGTTATTACTGGCTGTAGGTACTTACCTGCAGCTACTAATAAACCACCATCCAACACTTCCCTCAAGGCATTCAAACTTTGCTGAGTGGTTGTCATATTTAATGAGGCCGCTCAGCAACCCTTTCTGGTTTACACAAACAAACTCCCAAAGTGGAAATGTACTTTTGTATAACAAAACAAAACAAATAACCTGGACCCCCTGGAAGTTAACTCCCAGGGTGAGGGGGCAAAATCTCTTTTTTTCTCTTTGAGGCTGCCAAGCGTTTTCTGTATGAAAGTACGAAACTGCACAGGCCATCAGTGTAAGGTTTTTGCCAGCAGAGTCGGCAGGGTGGAAACATGATGGTCTGTTCGATTCTAAATACAGCTGGCGAACAATCAATATGGTGCACAGCTTACTTCGCTGCATTTATGGTGGAGTACCTGGTCTGCCAAACTCTAAATCAGGGCCCCGTGTCTAAGAAAAATCCTGAAAATTACATTCTGAAGAACTTGGAAAGAACTAGAAAAGAACAAAGTTTTTCTCCTCTGAAACATGGCAGCTGAAAAAACGTACTAATCTTATAACAGTAAGTGAAGGCACAAGGAGAGCTGAGGAATCCTTCATTGTGTAATTGTAGTCTTATGCAGCATACTGCAACTGGGTAGGGTTTGGTGCTGCTATACCCATAACATAGAGGATGAGGTGAAAACAGCTCTATGTGAGGTGGTTTGCAGTGAAATCCTGTAAGAGCGGTAGGATGTCCCAGATCTTGGACACCAAAAAGGCTGAAGAACTGCCTCTTATCTCTGTCACAAGTATTTTGGGAGGCAACAGATGTGAAAGAGTGAATGGTCACAAAGGTGGGCCTCTTTTGTTAAGGAGAAGGTCATAGCTGCAGAAATATAGTTTGAATGCGCTTACAAGCATGGCCGGCAATGCGAAACATCTCAGCAACAATAAACACTTAACTGTCTGTAGGTATATGCTTGCTTGCATGTTCAAGCACAGTCAATGCTTGTTAAGCCTTCACATGTTTCATGCTTTCAGTATTGATAAAGTGGGTTGCTTGAACTTTGAAATTTCAATGTTTAGTGTATAAGAATTCATGTTTCTTTGGCTTAGGACAACTTAAACCGGATTATGTCACATGACTTGACGTTTATTCTGTGTTATATATAGTAAAGACTCACAGATTTCACTAGCTCAGAATGATTCCCTGTAGCTGCCAGAGCAGAGTGTACTTTCTAAAGGACAAAGCAACTGTTCCAGACTGAATAACATACTTCGTAAAATTTCATGTACTGAGAACAGATGCTGTGAACACCAGAACTCTATGTAGTAGAATAGTGAGAAAATCCTCCAATGTATTTTGATGCAACTGTTGCTCTTTGCTTAATTTCTATTGGTTATTAGCGTATGAATCATGTACTACTGTAGTAAATGTGTGAAGTCTTTGCATAAACCCTTATTCAAGAGAGTCACTTCTTCATGCTAGGAGGAGACCCTTACCCGTTCTTAGTGGGCAAATTTATGCTGGATTTTCAGTAGAACTGTACTGAGTTCTTTCTGTATTCTTTGAGATTTTTTTATGTGCATTGATCTAACTCTGATGGACCAGCTGTGCATTTTTGCATTTTAACTAATCTGAGTAAATATTAAAATGGAGAACTTTGGGCCTGATTAGGATGGCGGGAAGCGGGTCCGCCCGACAAGCTGTCAGTGGTCCCACACCCTGAATCACGATGCGACCGCCTTGAAGGCGGTCACAAAGTGTATATTTTGTATTGTGGCAGGTGCTGCGGGCTGCAGCACCCGCCACAGTACCAAATATGCACCCCGTGCATATCCCTGCACCATGTGGCAGGCACCATGCGGTGCCTGCCACATGGCACAGGGATATATGGTGCCCCCAGGGCCCATGTCTAAAATTATATTTTGTGTTGTTGTGTTTGTAGGGGAAAAACGTGGGAAGTTATTGAATTATAATCAATTAACCAATAATTAATAATTTAATAATGATGAGTTTATATTTTACTTAATATGTTAATTGTGTTATGCTTTTTTATTTTAATTATATTTAATTGTGTGTTGCTATGTTTGTGGGATTATATTGTTATATTTTAATTTAATGATCAATTAATAGCAATTTTTTTAATGTTTAATTACTTATTAATTTATTTATAATTATTTAAATGATTTAATTGTTTTTTTATTTATATATATTTATATTAATAGTTTTATATTTCTTGGACAATTAATAGAGTTATTAAAATATGGTATGAGTTCGAAGGGAATTATCTTGTTTTACTGTTGCTCAGACTGGAGTGAGAATAGTAAATTATACCCCTCCGGTGTCCAACGCTTTCCCTACTGTTGCACAGACTGGAGTGAGAAGAGTAAATTTTACTCCTCCAGTGTCCAATGCTATCCCTACTGTTGCACAGACTGGCGAGGGAATAGTACATTTTACCCCTCCGGCGTCCAACGCTTTCCCTACTGTTGCACAGACTGGAGTGCGAATAGTAAATTATACCCCTCCGGTGTCCAACACTTTCCCTGCTCTTGCACAGAGTGGAGTGGGAATAGTAAATTTGACCCTATCGGCCTGCAAGGTGTGGTTCAGCGGCCAGGGCAGCTGACTTCAGAGCACAGGGCTCACGGTTCGAACCCCGGCTCCGGCGGCAGCTCAGCTCAGCACCTTGTGACTCTGGGCAATAGCTCACTTAATTTCCATGACGGCCCCCAGCGCCTTGAGACCCGTAAGGGTGAGTAGTTCGCGCTTTACAAATACGGATTTACATTTTTATTTACACAGAACGGAGTGGGAATAATAAATCTTACCTCTCTGGCGTCCAACGCTTTCCCTACTGTGATTCAGTGTTATATGTGAGGATAACCCTAGTAGTTGCTTCTTCTATAGTGTCTTGTTTCTCCAAAAGGGTTTGTTCTCGAGTGATCCTACTGACTTTTTCTTTCGCTCTCTCTAAGGCCTACATGGGGTAGCCGCGTTCCCTGAATCTTTCAATCATACTGCTTTGTTCCATAAGATAATTGTTATAATGAAGACAAAGACCCATTCTCCTTCTTTGAACGCTTGGGATTTGACGTGCTTGGTTTGGTCATATCTGTCCTTGTATTTGACCTGGTGTTCGTCCACCCTTCTGGAAATTTCACTGCGGTTGACAACACATGTATCATTTCTTTTCAATCCTGGAGGAGAAAGTCTTGTTTTAGGAACCCTTCCTTTGAGAGAGGTGAACAGGGAAATTCCTGTTACACTATTGGGGGTGGAGCGATAAGCCCAAATTGTCTCCATTAAGGCAGAATTGGCCGGTGTCCCCATAACTTCTGCCCTCTGAAGGCATTCTTTGAACATGCGGTTGATCCGCTCCACTAATCCATTAGCGCGGGGACAATACAAAGCTTTCTTGTGATGATTGATGCCCCTGTAAGACAGAAACTTTCATATTTTCCGAGGTGAACTGCACCCCATTGTCTGTAACCAGGGTGTCAGGTATACCCTCATTGCAAAAAACGCCTTCCAAGAACTGTGTGAGAACTTTTGTGTCGAGTGATGGACGCATTTATATACCACCCAATGAGTGTGGTAGTCCACTAATACTAAAATGAAGCGTTCTTTCAAACTTTTTAGGTTGAGGGGACCTATAATGTCAAGGGCCAACTTGGACCATGGCCTGTCCGGAACCTCTACTGGAGACAGTGGAGGTTTGCGGGTTTGGTGAATCTTGTCACTGTGGCTACAATCCAAACAATTTTTCACAACGTTCTCAGTCATAGCATCCATGCCTGGCCACCAGTAGTCCAAGCGGATTTTGTTCTTGGTGAGACTGCACCCTAAATGTCCCATGTGAGCCAGCTCAACGATTTTCTCTCTTAGATTCTCAGGCGGGACCACTTTCTCCCCACGGCAAACAATACCTTCTTGTATATTTAATTCTAGTCTTACATCCCAGTATTTACACAGGGTTGCCGGAACGTCGCTTTTAGTAGCAGGCCAACCATTTCTGATGAATTCTTTGATAGAACACATTTCAGCATCAGCTTGCACAGAATTGTCCCATTCCTCCTTGTTCAAGCAAGTAAGTTGGAGTATGACGTCATCACAATCACAAGAAACAGTTTTACTTTCGACCACAGGAGGGGAACGGGATAAGAAATCAGCAACAATGTTTTGAGATCCTGGCACATATTTAACACTGAAATTGTACCCTAGTCCTAGGATCTATCTGGCAATCCTGGGGGTGGCTCTAGTAGACCCTTTTATGGTAAATGCAAACATGAGGGGTTTGTGGTCGGTCTTTACAGTAAATGGAATGCCCCATAAAAAGAACCGGAAGTGTTTGATCGCCCAAAAGCAGGCAAGTGCCTCTTTCTCCACTACAGAGTAGTTAAGTTCTGCACCCTTGAGGGCACGGGAGGCAAATGCGATGATTTGTTCTTTACCGTCAGCAATTTGGGTGAGCCTAGCTCCCAGGCCTTTGTTGCTAGTATCGGTGCAAAGGATCGTAGATTTGGTGGGGTCGAACCTACCCAGGGATGGGGCAGAGATGATACATTCTTTTACCATTACAAAAGCATCCTGACAGCTATCAGACCAATCGAAGGGAGTTCTGGATTTGAGCAGACTCCGTAGGGGTTCAACTATGGAGGCATAATTCCTGACAAACTTAGAGTAATATTCGGATAGGCCCAAGAATGATTTGAGATCTTGAACCCAAGTGGGGGCCGCAGTATTACGAATGGATTCCACCAGGTCCAGTTTGGGTCTGATGCCATCTTGAGAAATGGTGTGCCCAAGGTACTCAACCGATCCCACGCCTATACGACATTTTTCCTTTTTGAGGGTGAGACCAGCTTTTCCCAAGTTGGTTAACACCATTGTGAGGGTGGAATTGTGTTCCTCCAGATCCTTCCCATAGATGAGTATGTCATCCTGGAAGCAAAGGGTTCTGGGAAGGTCTTTCAGAACGTGTTGCATGATCCTCTGGAAGGCAGCAGCCGCAGAGGCCAAGCCAAAAGGCATTCGTAAGAATTGGAATGCCCCCAGAGGAGTGACAAAGGAGGTGAGGTGAAGTGAATCTGGGTGGAGCTCTACCTGGTGGTAGGCTGAGGACAGGTCCAGGACGCTGAAACAGCTGGCACCTTATACCAACTGGGACAGGGAGGAGGGGGGTCCGGAATGTACCATAAGATGGAGATTACAACAATAATCCTCTTGGGTGCTACAGTTTCTCTTTGCTCTCAGGAGTTCACAGTATGGAATAGTCCATTTCAGGGTGCCTGGATGACTACTGAGAGCATGGAGAAGACTGTTCCCTGCTGTAGTTTTGCGATGTAATTTGGTCCGGAGTCTGTTGTTGTCTATCTCCACCTTTACATCCAGGAATTCAATGGATTCTCTACTCATGGTGTACGTGAGTTTGAGATTGTAGTCATTCTTATTCAGATCCTCAATGACTTTTCTAGCGCTGGCCTCACTACCTTTCCATATGACAAACCGGTCATCTATGTAGCGTAGCCATCTCACTACTTTTCCCTCCTTACATTGCAGTGTCAGTTCTTTCTGGACTTCCTCCTCCCAGACCCCCAGGCAGAGATTAGCAAAACTGGGGGCAAAACAGGTCCCCATGGCAGCCCCAAGGATTTGTTTGTATACTGTTCCATTGAACACAAACATATTGTTGTGCAGACAGAAACTCATCATCTCTAGCAACATGCTCTCAGTAGTCATCCAGACACCCTGAAATGCAGTATTCCATACGGTGAACTCCTGAGAACGAAGAGAAACTGTAGCACCTAAGAGGATTATCTTAAGGGACAAAGCAGTATGATTGAAAGACTCAGGGAACGAGGCTACCCCATGTGAGTCTTAGAGAGAGCGAAAGAAAAAGTCAGTAGGATCACTCGAGAACAAACCCTTTTGGAGAAACAAGACACTATAGAAGAAGAGACTACTAGGGTTATCCTCACATATAACACCAAATCACAGAAAATTGCTAAAATACTGACACAAAAATTGGAACATTCTAACCAGTGACCCCGTTCTAGGACGCGCTTTACCTAAGCGGCCTATGATCACTTACCGCAAAGGGCGAAGTCTGAGGGACATTTTGGTTAAGGGAGACATTACTAAGAAACAGCCGATTACCCGACACAGTCTGCAAGGGTTTTTTCCATGTGATCACTGCAAGGCTTGCCGCGGAAGCTACATGAAAAAAACGTATGACACACCTACCAGGTATAAAACCTTCAGTCAATTTCTTACATGCAGCTCCACCTATGCTGTCTACGTGCTTGAATGCCCTTGCAACCTACGCTATGTGGGCAGCACGACTTTTACTGCTAAGAAAAGAGTGCTCGAACACATGAGGGAGATAAACAACAAAGATCCACACTACCCGGTGGCTAGACACTTTGCAGAATACCACCTGTCCAACAGCTCTCTCCTTAAATACTTTGCAATAGAACAAATACATCAGAGCTACAGGGGGGGCAATAGGGTCTTTCAGTTGAGGAAAAGGGAATCTTGGCATATTTTGGACCTACAGACCAAGAATCCAGGAGGGCATAACCTGGACGCAGAATTAGGAATTCATTTGCATGAAAACTAGCTTGCTTAACCCTATCTCAAAACTGTAACAAGGGCTCTTGCTCTCCTTCTTGGTTTTGCAATACATCATAAACTGTATTTTCTTTGAGAATGTTGAAATTTCTATGATTTTAATCGATTCTTACTAAATGAATTGTATTCTCTTTATAGCACGGGGGAAAAGGAAGGGGCCTAATCTCGGATGGTGATGTCGTCAGAGGTCCCCACCATTTTCTTCAACATCACGTCATCTTGGTGAAGGGCACTATACAGATAAGATCATTTTGATTTTTTCTGGTTTCTTTTGTTCTAATTTGACGTTTTGATTGTATTTGTGTATCACCTGATTAGTATTGTATACAGAATCTGCAGTTGGCATAGGTTGATCGCGATAACTTAACAGGATATTCTTGACATGCAGGACTCACTCGAAATAATCTCCAGCCCTCTAGCTTAGTGTATTCCTGGCGGAAGTTGGTGGAATAATTCTGCATTATACATGTTAGCCACTATTTTGGCGCTTATATTGTTACATGGATTGGGGGAATGGTACATGACATCCTTTGACACTATGTCTCCTTACAATATGCTCGATGTATTCGTGGCAGAAGTTGGTGCAATAACTCTGCACTGTACATGGCAGCCACTATTACGGCGCTCATTATGTTATAAGAATTGGGAATATGGCACATGACGTCCCCTGACACACATGGGCCGATTCCGATTCGGGACGGAAAACATACCGACCGACTCGGTACGGGAATTTAGTCCGACCGACACGTACCGGCGTTGCCCGACCTGGGAAGTACGATGAAATGCATGTGAATCACGACCGACTCGTACGGAACACAAGCCGAACGACCGAACCGCACGGAAACAAGCTATCCGGCCGGGAAACCACGCGAATCGAACCGACCGACACACACCAGGAATTAACCCGACCGAAACGTGCCCGCGAACTCCGACCCGCGCAGTACGATGCAATGCGTGGAAAACCAGACCGAGTCGCACGGAGCGCAAGCCGAACGACCGACACGCATACAAAAGCCAGCCGAAGGAAGCCAATACTCGGCGACCGACGCGTACGCCGCACAAGAAACCCTGCAGAAACACAGCGTGGACGACTCGGAGAAGCTCGCACGAGACAACTGCAGCGTCCTACTCGGTCCGAAGAACGTCTCCTACATGCACAAAAAATACTGAGGAAAAAAACAAAAAAAAGGGCCAAACAAGCAATGACAAAGTCAATAAATACAGGGGGAAAAAAATGGAACAAGGACACACCCCCAACTCCACCTATATAAAGGCCACAAATCCCTACCATGATCCTTTGCAAATTCAACTGACCTGCCAGCACAGAACACCATCACACAGCAACCACAGACACACTCACAGCTCATCCATCACACAAGCCACTCACCATTAGCACCTCAACAAATAGCACCCTCACATACACCCAGCAAAACCTACACTCACACACCCTCACCTGCACACACACACACACATCAATCCCCACCACCACCCATCACCATGCCCCTAAAGAAGAATCCAAAGTTCCTAGACAGTGAATTGGAAGTCCTGGTAGATGAGATCCTCAGGGTAGAGCCCCAGTTGTTTGGTACATTGGTACAACAGACCCCCATGTCGTAGAAAACCAAGATGTGGCAGAGGATCGTCGACAGGGTCAACGCACAATCACCATGTTTGCGCACAAAGGAAGACATCCAGAACAGGTGGTATGACGTGCGCAGGAGGGTCAGGGACCTACTAAAGAAGGATTACATCCTGAGTCAGCACACCGGCAGTGGCCCTCCTGCCAAACCACTATACCTCAGGCCCTGGGAGGAGAAGGTGCGGGCCATCCTACCACCAGTGAGCGTATATGGACTATCAAACATCCCAGAGCCTGGTGAGTACACAACTAATATACCCAATATTGTGTGACAATACACACACATCACTGTCAAGGGGATAGTCAAACCATGCACCCTTAGCAAATACACAGCAATCAAACGATAATCACCCCAAGATCTGTCTGTCAGTCAGATAAACACAATACATGCCATCTCATAGTGACATGTAACTGTGTCAAGATATGTACAAACATAACTACAAATACATCAAGACAGTGGCACAAATCTAACCAACAAACACAGTCAGATATTTTGCCACCACTAGAACACCACCTCACAGGGAAGCTCACTGAAAGGAAGGAATTCTGTGTATGCTGGTGAAGTCAGTGTAGCCAATAGCATGATGGGAGTTGTAGTCACAGATATTGGTCACACTCACAATTGGCCCATCAACACCACTCTGAACCATGCTCACATCACAGGGAGTGGAAAACAACTGACAAGATGGCTGACACTGGGTACTGCTGTGGGGAGCACAAGGCCCTGCTGGGAACTGGGCACCAACCAACAGCAGGACACCACTGCCTCACATCCTGAAAGCCAACTTGCACTCCCTGCAATGGAAGCACGTTCCATGGTGGGATATCTGGCTGGGTGGGAAGGAGGACTGACAGCTCTGACCATAGTTACCCGCAGCTTTTCTCACAGACCCCCTTAACACAAACTCCACACAACTCACCTGGGAGAATGCATTGCCTCACACTCTAATTAAATATCCCACAAAGAACTACCACACTGGGTTATGCTGTGTGAAGCACAGGGACACTTTTGGGACTTGTAGCCAAACAAATGCCAGGACAACACTGTCAGCCATCCTGTCAGCACAGGCACACTACCCCACAGGGAAGCAGAGTCAAAAGGAAGGAAGTATGGGCATGCTGGGAAGGGGGGTGTAGGCAATAGCATGATGGGAGTGGTAGTCACAGCTCAACATCCCCCACCCACATGGCACAGCAAGCTCACACTGAAGCATGCACACCTCACAGGGAGTGGAAAAGAACTGACAAGATGGCTGACACTGGGTACTGCTGTGGGGAGCACAAGGCCCTGCTGGGAACTGTGCACCAACCAACAGCAGGACACCACTGTCAGCCATCTTGCCATTGCTGTCACACTCACACACAGTGAAGTCCACTCAAAAGGAAGGAAGTATGGGCATGCTGGGAAGGGGGGTGTAGGCCATAGCATGATGGGAGTTGTAGTCACAGATATTGCTCACTGTTAGACTTGGCATCTTTTGGCGTGTTTCCCCTGACTTTTTGCTTTCTGACCTCCCGGTTTTGACTCTGTTTTTGCTGGTGTAATGATTCTGCGCACTTTCCTCACTGCGGTCCAGTGGGAAAGTGCAAGTGCTCCTGTATAAAATGCGTTATGGATTGGTGTTTCCATGATTGGCCTATTTGGTTTATGTGTCAGTCCCTTGTAAAGTGCTCTGCGAGTGCCAGGGCCTATAGACCAAATGCTGTTGGTGGGCTGCAGCACTGGATTGTGCCACCCACGCAAACAGCCCGTAAAGTGTAACTCGGGCCTGCCATCGCAGAGCCTGTGCGCAGCCTGGGGCTGCCATGTCGACTTGGCAAGTGCACACACTTGCAAGTCCCTGAACCTTCCCTTTGCTACATGTTAGTCACCCCTAAGGTAGGCCCAAGGTACCCCTGTGGGCAGGGTGCGGTGTATGCGAAAGGTAGGACATGCCCGGGTGTGTGCGGCATGTCCTGATAGTGAATTACAGCCTAGTTCGTTTTTCACTATTGCAAGGCTACCTGTTCCCCCTAGGCCAGAACGGGCGGTTTTGATTATTACAGTATATAATCCTAACTGACCCCGGGAACATGGTAGAAATTCGAGTTTAGTATGCCTGGACTCAGAATGATAAAATGCAGCTTTTAGTGAAGTTGGTTTTAACATTCTGTGTTTGAAAATACCACTTTTAGAAAGTGGGTATTTTCTTGTCTAACCCTCCAAGCCTGCCTCTGCGAGGTTGTGTATTCCGTGTCTGGAATGTGAGTGACAGGGGCTGGGGGATGCCAGGAGACAGGGTGAGTCAGCGCAGGGCTGAATAGCCAGATCGACCTGTAGATGGGTGGGAGGGGTCGCACCTGGGCCCTGAATAGGACAGTGCCTTCCCTCCACAATGCTGGCTCCACCTCCTGTGGTGCGTCTGATGTCCCTGGCCTACTCACTGAAAGAAGGGACGGAGACTTGTCAACAAAGTGCTCCAGAACTGGTTTGGACTAGGCAAAGGCCTCTCTGCCTTCAGAGAACAAAGGAATTTGGGATATAAATATTGGGGCCCTGACCCCATGAATTTAGATCTCGCTGGAATCAAGGAACCTGCCAAGACGAAGAGCTGGAAGAGCTGCCAGGAGGAGTACTGCCCCTTTGCTGTGTTGTTGCTTTGTTGGGTTGGCCTGCAGTTGCTGCTTCTGTCTTGGGCAGTGAAAGGACTGGACTGAACTTTCTACAATCTTGTGCTGAGTATCTCCAAGGGCCAGGAACCGAGCTGGCCTCCTGTTAAGAAGTCTCAGGGACTACAAAGACTTCACAAGTCTCTGGGTACCGCTTCTGGAACGCTGTTTCAGTCGCCACAGAGGAAGGGAACTGCAACCGACTCCGTCAACCGAATCCATCCCTGGCCGGTGACCTGTTTGCACCGCAGACCGCATCGCCCCGCTTCGCATCGCAACCCTGGTCTCACCGTGGGCGACGTCCGACGCCGCCAACATCGAGCCGCTGCTTGCACCGTGACCTGTGGGCACCGCAGTTCGCATCGCATCGCTTCACTGGGCCAGCCGGACCAGACCGACACTGTCGCTGCAACTGGCTCAAGAGTCGAGACCGCACCGCATTTGGGGCACCGCTCGCACGTCTGCGACGCACCGCTTCGACTCGCACCGCTGTCCGACGCCAGCTCCCGCACCCCGGCTTGGTCGCCTGCATCGCAACCTGTCAGCACCGCATCGAGCATCGTCTCGCCCTGCATCGCACGCCTTGGACTCACCGACTCCGTCTGCACGACGCTCATCGAGCCGCTGCCTGCACCGCATCGAGGGACACCGCACCTTGCATCGCTCCGTCTTGCACCGCAACCGTGACGAACGCCGACCGGCTCGTACGCTCCGTACCAGCCACAACGAGAAAAGGTACTGTGACCGAGTCTGTTCACGACTCTGCTGGCCCGTATCGACGCGGTCGGCTGGAACTGTTAGACTCTGTGGTTCTCAGCATCACGGTAGGCTCGGACGGAGCTACCGACTCGTACGAACTTTGCTTTTGTGCTATTCCTGCAAAGAAGAAGTTAACGTATCAAGTATTCATTCGTAAAGTATAGTATTGTGGATTTTTGTCGTAATTGGTCTTGTCTTGAGTATATAAAATATTGGTTATTTTTCTAAACTGGTGTGGTGTCCGTTTGTAGTGCTTACACTGTATTACTGTTGGTTATGTGCAAATGCTTTACACACTGCCTCTGAATTAAGCCTGACTGCTCGTGCCAAGCTACCACGAGGGTGAGCAGGGGTTACTTCACGAGTGTAACAACCCTTACCCTGACTAGGAAGAAGGGTCCCTACTTGGACAAAGGTGCAAGCCCTTGCCAACTAGAGATCCCATTTCTAACATTGGTTGTCAGCGGTGAGGATAGGACTTGTGTTTGCACTTGACTTACAGTGATTGGTGTGCACTACTACCATATCGCAGACCATTACGTACCACATACTGGTTCTTTTTCTTTTGGCCTATTTTTGATCTTGCCAGTTTTCAACTCACGACTTTTGTCATGCCTGAATCAATTGCATCATCCGTTGCATCTCTGGAAATTATCTTTGAGGAGGACAGGTTGGAGTCCTACACCGTAAAGGAGTTACGAGCGATTTGTAAAAACCTGAAAGTCCAAATTAAAGGCCTCACAAGGAAGGAGGAGCTACAGAAGGCGCTGAGGGCCTGGGTAGCAGCCAGACATGCCAATGGGCAGCCTGGTGATCTCAGTGAGGAGGTGGAGGAGCCTATTTCCAGGGTGGATGTGCTTTTGGGTAGGGGGAACCCGCCAGGTCAGGCAGCAGCAGTCTGTCCCCAGAGGAGCTGGAGGACAGGCGGGAGGCAAGGCAGTTCGAGCTGCAGAAGCTCAGGCTGGAGAGTGAGCGGGAGGAGAAGAGATTGGCCATAGAGGAGAGGAAGATGCTCTTAGAGCATGAGAGAGAACTGAAGGAGCTAGAACTTAGGAGTAAGTCAGGCTCAGATGGTGGCAGCAATTCGTCCAGAAAGGCAGACAGGATTGTGCACATTCCCAAGAACGTAGGCAAGGAGTTCAAGAAGGGGGATGACATACAAAGGTGGTTTCAGGGTTATGAGGCAGCCATACACATGAATGGGGTCCCTGAGGAGAATTGGGGAGCAGGATTGTGGCCACTTTTCCCTGAAGAAGCAAGGGATGCTCTGATAGCTTTGGGTAAGGGGTATCACCTCACCTATGCTGACATGAAGGATGCCCTTCTCACGAAGTATGGTCTTACTCCTGAAAAGTACAGGGATCAGTTCAGGTCCAGTAAGAAGTCTGATGTCAACACTTGGTTGGAATGTGTGGATGTGTTCTGCAGGTCTCTGGATGGTTGGGTGAAGGGCAGTAGTGTAACAGATTTTCAGGGGCTCTACAACTTGATTGCATGGGAGCACTTGTCTAGTCTATGTTTTGCAGATCTGCGCCAGCACCTAGTTGATAGTAAGCTAACTGACCCCAGGAAGCTCGCTATGGAAGCGGACCGCTGGGTGAGTACCAGGGTCCACAAGAAAGCGTTTGGGGAGACTCAGCCAAAGGTGGGCAGGGTCCCCAGCAGAAAGGTGGGGGGACAAGGGTAAAGCACAGGAGTTCTCTAAAGGGCCCCAAACTAGTACCCAGGGTAAAGGTTCCCAGCCCCCCGGTGATAAGAAGAAAGGGGTCTCTACAGGGAAGCCTGTTGAGACCGGCCCCCGCAAGTGTTATGCATGTGACCAGGTAGGTCACTTTAAGGGGGACCCCAAGTGCCCGAAGGGGACACAGCCACCCACCGGTGGACAATCCAAAGTGTTGGCTAGTGTAGCGCTTGGGGAGGAGGGGTGCCCACAGGAGGGTGGGGATCCCGCAGAAATGACCCTTGTCTCACTCGGGGACAGTGAGATGGTCCCAGGAAACCAGGTGCCCCCTAACACGAAGAAATATAGCACCTGGGTGACCATTAATGGGAACAGGGTAGAGGCTCTCAGAGATACTGGAGCCAGTGTGACCTCAGTCCGGTGTCACCTGGTGTCTGAGAAGCAAGTAGTCCCAGGAGCATTCCACCAAGTAGTTGCTGTCGACAACTCTGAGCGCCAGTGTATGGTGGCGCAGGTTCCCTTTGAATGGGGGGGGGGTCTCAGGTCCCTTGAGGGTGGTTGTGAGCCCTACCATGCCTGTAGATTGTCTGCTAGGAAACGACCTGGAGCAGTCCTCGTGGAAGGAGGTTGAGCTCAGGTCACACTTGGAGATGCTTGGGTTGCCAGAGTGGGCATGCGTGTCTACTCGGTCAATGGCAGCCAGAAAGGGTGATCAAGAGGACTTTGAGCCTGAAACAGTGGCCCAAGTCCCTGCCAAGAGAAAGGGCAGGGGGCGCGGGAAACCGGCCCCCGAAGTTCCCACGGACCGGGAGGAGGCGGACCTCGAGGGGGACGCCCCGGTGCCTACAGGGGAACAGGTAGCCGAACTGGGAGACATCTCTGAGCTGACCCATTGGCAGCAAGAAGGGGGTCCCACCAGGGAGGAGTTCTGCAGGGAGCAGAACGAGTGCCGTACTCTGGAGGGTCTGCGGCGGCAGGCTGCAGACCAGGCAGCTGGTAATCAGTCCGGGTCACATCTGATCTACTGGGAGAGTGGTCTCCTATACAGTGAGCCTAAGGTTGCTGAGCCTGGGTCAGCCCGTGTGCTGACCCAGCGCTTCAGAACCTTCCTACTGGGTCTGGCTCATGACGTGCCTTTGGCAGGACATTTGGGGCAGGACAAGACCTTTGACAGGCTTGTCACCCACTTCTTTTGGCCCCAAATGCGAAGGCAGTCAGATGCACACTGTAGGTCTTGCCAAACTTGCCAGGCAAGTGGTAAGAGTGGAAGGAAGGTCAAAGCTCCTCTCCAACCTTTTACGGTTGTTGGAACACCCTTTGAAAGGGTAGGGATGGATATAGTGGGGCCACTGGACCCCAAGACAGCCATGGGCAACAGGTACATCCTGGTCTTGGTGGACCATGCCACCCGGTACCCGGAGGCAATCCCTCTCAGGACAACGACGGCGCCAGTGGTGGGCCGGGCGTTAATGGGGATCTTTTCCCGTGTGGGATTCCCCAGAGAGGTGGTTTCCGATAGGGGACCAATTTCATATCGAAGTATATGACATCCCTGTGGAAGGAGTGTGGTGTAACCTACAAGTTCACCACTCCTTACCACCCACAAGGAAACGGTCTGGTGGAGAGATTCAACCAGACCTTGAAAGGCATGATCAAGGGTCTAACAGAACCCATGAGGCGTAAGTGGGACGTCCTCTTGCCATGCCTACTCTTTGCGTACAGGGAGGTGCCTCAGAAGTCTCTTGGGTACAGCCCCTTTGAGCTCCTGTATGGCCACCCTGTCAGAGGACCTCTGAGTTTGGTTAAGGAAGGCTGGGAGGCAGCTCCCAGGAAAACTCCCCAGGATGTATTTAGCTACATGCTGGCCTTTAGAAACCAAACTGCCCGCTTTCAGGAAACTCGCTCAGGCGAACCTAGAAGCAAGCCAGGAAGAAATGAAGAGATGGTATGACCAGAACGCCACTCTGGTCGAATTTCAACCTGGGCAAAAAGTGTGGGTCATGGCCCCAGTAGCACCTTGTGCCTTGCAGGACAAGTGGACTGGGCCATATGAGGTAAAGGAGCGCAAAAGTGACGTCACCTACCTGGTGGATTTGCAGGCTCCAAGGAACCCTTTGAGGGTCCTTCACGTGAACCGCCTCAAGCCCCACTTCGAGAGGTCCGAAGTGAGTATGCTCTTGGCGACAGATGATGGGGTGGAGGAGGAGAGCGAGCCTCTCCCTGACCTCCTGTCTACCAAGGAGCATGATGGGTCAGTAGAGGGTGTGATCCTCTCCCCTACTCTGACTCAGGAGCAGCAGGGGGACTGTCGCCAGTTGTTGGGACAGTTCGCCCCGCTGTTCTCTCTGACCCCCCGGTGTTACTCACTGGTGTACCCATGACGTGGACACCGGTGACAGCCATCCTGTGAAGCACAAGATTTACAGGTTGACTGACCGGGTCAGAGCCAGCATCAAGGAGGAGGTCTCTAAGATGTTGGCGTTAGGGGTGATTGAGCCCTCCCACAGTCCTTGGGCCAGCCCAGTGGTCTTGGTCCCAAAAGCTGCGGCGCCCGGTGCCACTCCAGAACTCCGGTTTTGTGTGGACTACCGTGGGCTCAATGCCGTCACCAGGACTGACGCGCACCCCATCCCCAGAGCTGATGAGCTCATTGATCGGTTGGGAGCTGCCCGGTTCCTCAGCACGTTTGATTTAACGTCTGGGTACTGGCAGATTGCCTTAACCGATGGGGCCAAGGAGAGATCAGCATTCTCAACCCCAGAAGGTCATTACCAATTCCGGGTGATGCCCTTTGGGTTGAAGAATGCCCCTGCCACCTTTCAGAGGTTGGTCAATCAGGTGTTGGCTGGGCTGGAGGATTTCAGTGCCGCCTACCTGGATGACATTGCTGTGTTCAGTTCCAGCTGGGAAGAACATTTACAGCACCTTGAGAAAGTGTTGAGGGCTCTGCAAGGTGCAGGCCTCACGATCAAGGCCAGTAAGTGCCAGATCGGGCAGGGTTCGGTGGTGTACTTGGGACACCAGGTAGGAAGCGGCCAGGTGGCGCCCCTACAACCCAAGATTGACACCATTCTGGCTTGGGAACCCCCAAGACCCAGACAGAGGTGAGAGCCTTCTTAGGTCTCACCGGCTATTATAGGAGATTTGTTAAGGGCTATGGCACCATCGTTGCCCCCTTAACAGAGCTGACCTCTAAGAGGCAGCCCAGGAAAGTGATCTGGACTGAGTCCTGCCAGAAAGCTTTTGATGCCCTGAAGGCAGCCATGTGCACGGCGCCCGTGCTCAAGGCACCTGACTTCTCCAAGGAATTCGTCATGCAGACTGACGCTTCAGAGCATGGTGTGGGAGCGGTGCTCTCACAACTGAACGAAGAGGGCCTGGATCAGCCTGTAGTCTTCCTTAGCAGGAGACTACTTCCCAGGGAGCAGAGGTGGAGTGCCATAGAAAGGGAAGCTTTTGCTGTGGTCTGGGCACTGAAGAAGTTGAGACCATACCTGTTTGGGACTCACTTCCGGGTTCAGACAGACCACAGGCCCCTCAGATGGTTGATGCAAATGAGGGGTGAGAATCCAAAACTGCTGAGGTGGTCCATCTCCCTACAGGGAATGGACTTTACGGTGGAGCACCGTCCTGGTACAGAACACGCCAACGCAGATGGTCTGTCCAGGTTCTTCCGCCTTAGTGAAGAGAACTCCAATGGGGTTGGGTAGTTCTCCCTACTTTCAGCTGGAGGGGACATGTGTTAGACTTGGCATCTTTTGGCGTGTTTCCCCTGACTTTTGCTTTCTGACCTCCCGGTTTTGACTCTGTTTTTGCTGGTGTAATGATTCTGCGCACTTTCCTCACTGCGGTCCAGTGGGAAAGTGCAAGTGCTCCTGTATAAAATGCGTTATGGATTGGTGTTTCCATGATTGGCCTATTTGGTTTATGTGTCAGTCCCTTGTAAAGTGCACTGCGAGTGCCAGGGCCTATAGACCAAATGCTGTTGGTGGGCTGCAGCACTGGATTGTGCCACCCACGCAAACAGCCCGTAAAGTGTAACTCGGGCCTGCCATCGCAGAGCCTGTGCGCAGCCTGGGGCTGCCATGTCGACTTGGCAAGTGCACACACTTGCAAGTCCCTGAACCTTCCCTTTGCTACATGTTAGTCACCCCTAAGGTAGGCCCAAGGTACCCCTGTGGGCAGGGTGCGGTGTATGCGAAAGGTAGGACATGCCCGGGTGTGTGCGGCATGTCCTGATAGTGAATTACAGCCTAGTTCGTTTTTCACTATTGCAAGGCTACCTGTTCCCCCTAGGCCAGAACGGGCGGTTTTGATTATTACAGTATATAATCCTAACTGACCCCGGGAACATGGTAGAAATTCGAGTTTAGTATGCCTGGACTCAGAATGATAAAATGCAGCTTTTAGTGAAGTTGGTTTTAACATTCTGTGTTTGAAAATACCACTTTTAGAAAGTGGGTATTTTCTTGTCTAACCATCCAAGCCTGCCTCTGCGAGGTTGTGTATTCCGTGTCTGGAATGTGAGTGACAGGGGCTGGGGGATGCCAGGAGACAGGGTGAGTCAGCGCAGGGCTGAATAGCCAGATCGACCTGTAGATGGGTGGGAGGGGTCGCACCTGGGCCCTGAATAGGACAGTGCCTTCCCTCCACAATGCTGGCTCCACCTCCTGTGGTGCGTCTGATGTCCCTGGCCTACTCACTGAAAGAAGGGACGGAGACTTGTCAACAAAGTGCTCCAGAACTGGTTTGGACTAGGCAAAGGCCTCTCTGCCTTCAGAGAACAAAGGAATTTGGGATATAAATATTGGGGCCCTGACCCCATGAATTTAGATCTCGCTGGAATCAAGGAATCTGCCAAGACGAAGAGCTGGAAGAGCTGCCAGGAGGAGTACTGCCCCTTTGCTGTGTTGTTGCTTTGTTGGGTTGGCCTGCAGTTGCTGCTTCTGTCTTGGGCAGTGAAAGGACTGGACTGAACTTTCTACAATCTTGTGCTGAGTATCTCCAAGGGCCAGGAACCGAGCTGGCCTCCTGTTAAGAAGTCTCAGGGACTACAAAGACTTCACAAGCCTCTGGGTACCGCTTCTGGAACGCTGTTTCAGTCGCCACAGAGGAAGGGAACTGCAACCGACTCCGTCAACCGAATCCATCCCTGGCCGGTGACCTGTTTGCACCGCAGACTGCATCGCCCCGCTTCGCATCGCAACCCTGGTCTCACCGTGGGCGACGTCCGACGCCGCCAACATTGAGCCGCTGCTTGCACCGTGACCTGTGGGCACCGCAGTTCGCATCGCATCGCTTCACTGGGCCAGCCGGACCAGACCGACACTGTCGCTGCAACTGGCTCAAGAGTCGAGACCGCACCGCATTTGGGGCACAGCTCGCACGTCTGCGACGCACCGCTCCGACTCGCACCGCTGTCCGACGCCAGCTCCCGCACCCCGGCTTGGTCGCCTGCATCGCAACCTGTCAGCACCGCATCGAGCATCGTCTCGCCCTGCATCGCACGCCTTGGACTCACCGACTCCGTCTGCACGACGCTCATCGAGCCGCTGCCTGCACCGCATCGAGGGACACCGCACCTTGCATCGCTCCGTCTTGCACCGCAACCGCGACGAACGCCGACCGGCTCGTACGCTCCGTACCAGCCACAACGAGAAAAGGTACTGTGACCGAGTCTGTTCACGACTCTGCTGGCCCGTATCGACGCGGTCGGCTGGAACTGTTAGACTCTGTGGTTCTCAGCATCACGGTAGGCTCGGACGGAGCTACCGACTCGTTCGAACTTTGCTTTTGTGCTATTCCTGCAAAGAAGAAGTTAACGTATCAAGTATTCATTCGTAAAGTATAGTATTGTGGATTTTGTCGTAATTGGTCTTGTCTTGAGTATATAAAATATTGGTTATTTTTCTAAACTGGTGTGGTGTCCGTTTGTAGTGCTTACACTGTATTACTGTTGGTTATGTGCAAATGCTTTACACACTGCCTCTGAATTAAGCCTGACTGCTCGTGCCAAGCTACCACGAGGGTGAGCAGGGGTTACTTCACGAGTGTAACAACCCTTACCCTGACTAGGAAGAAGGGTCCCTACTTGGACAAAGGTGCAAGCCCTTGCCAACTAGAGATCCCATTTCTAACACTCACCCTCACAATTGGCCCATCAACACCACTCTGAACCATGCTCACATCACAGGGAGTGGAAAACAACTGACAAGATGGCTGACACTGGGTACTGCTGTGGGGAGCACAAGCCCCGGCTGGTAACTGGGCACCAACCAACAGCAGGACACCACTGACTGACATCCTGAAAGCCAACTTGCACTCCCTGCAATGGAAGCACGTTCCATGGTGGGATATCTGGCTGGGTGGGAAGGAGGACTGACAGCTCTGACCATAGTCACCAGCAGCTTTTCTCACACACCCCTTAACACAAACTCCACACAACTCACCTGGGAGAATGCATTGCCTCACACTCTAATTAAATATCCCACAAAGAACAACCACACTGGGTTATGCTGTGTGAAGCACAGGGACACTCTTGGGACTTGTAGCCAAACAAACGCCAGGACAACACTGTCAGCCATCCTGTCAGCACAGGCACACTACCCCACAGGGAAGCAGAGTCAAAAGGAAGGAAGTATGGGCATGCTGGGAAGGGGGGTGTAGGCAATAGCATAATGGGAGTGGTAGTCACAGCTCAACATCCCCCACCCACATGGCCCAGCAAGCTCACACTGAAGCATGCACACCTCACAGGGAGTGGAAAAGAACTGACAAGATGGTTGACACTGGGTACTGCTGTGGGGAGCACAAGGCCCTGCTGGGAACTGTGCACCAACCAACAGCAGGACACCACTGTCAGCCATCTTGCCATTGCTGTCACACTCACACACAGTGAAGTCCACTCAAAAGGAAGGAAGTATGGGCATGCTGGGAAGGGGGGTGTAGGCCATAGCATGATGGGAGTTGTAGTCACAGATATTGCTCACCCTCACAATTGGCACATCAACACCACTCTGAACCATGCTCACATCACAGGGAGTGGAAAACAACTGACAAGATGGCTGACACTGGGTACTGCTGTGGGGAGCACAAGCCCCTGCTGGGAACTGTGCACCAACCAACAGCAGGACACCACTGACTGACATCCTGAAAGCCAACTTGCACTCCCTGCAATGGAAGCACGTTCCATGGTGGGATATCTGGCTGGGTGGGAAGGAGGACTGACAGCTCTGACCATAGTCACCAGCAGCTTTTCTCACACACCCCTTAACACAAACTCCACACAACTCACCTGGGACAATGCATTGCCTCACACTCTAATTAAATATCCCACAAAGAACAACCACACTGGGTTATGCTGTGTGAAGCACAGGGACACTCTTGGGACTTGTATCCAAACAAACGCCAGGACAACACTGTCAGCCATCCTGTCAGCACAGGCACACTACCCCACAGGGAAGCAGAGTCAAAAGGAAGGAAGTATGGGCATGCTGGGAAGGGGGGGTGTAGGCAATAGCATGATGGGAGTGGTAGTCACTGCTCAACATCCCCCACCCACATGGCCCAGCAAGCTCACACTGAAGCATGCACACCTCACAGCCAGTGAAAAGCCACTTCAAAGATGTCTGACAATGGTGCTCTGTTGTGGGGAGTACCAGGCCCTGCTGGGAACTGGGCACCAACCAACAGCAGGACACCACTGACTGACATCCTGAAAGCCAACTTGCACTCCCTGCAATGGAAGCACGTTCCATGGTGGGATATCTGGCTGGGTGGGAAGGAGGACTGACAGCCCTGACCATAGTCACCAGCAGACTTTCTCACACACCCCCTTAACACAAACTCCACACAACTCACCTGGGAGAATGCATTGCCTCACACTCTAATTAAATATCCCACAAAGAACAACCACACTGGGTTATGCTGTGTGAAGCACAGGGACACTCTTGGGACTTGTAGCCAAACAAACGCCAGGACAACACTGTCAGCCATCCTGTCAGCATAGGCACACTACCCCACAGGGAAGCAGAGTCAAAAGGAAGGAAGTATGGGCATGCTGGGAAGGGGGGGGTGTAGGCAATAGCATGATGGGAGTGGTAGTCACAGATATTGGTCACCCTCACAATTGGCCCATCAACACCACTCTGAACCATGCTCACATCACAGGGAGTGGAAAACAACTGACAAGATGGCTGACACTGGGTACTGCTGTGGGGAGCACAAGCCCTGCTGGGAACTGTGCACCAACCAACAGCAGGACACCACTGACTGACATCCTGAAAGCCAACTTGCACTCCCTGCAATGGAAGCACGTTCCATGGTGGGATAACTGGGCTGGGTGGAGAAGGAGGGCCGGATGTCCACCAAATACCACCAATGCTGGCCATGCACACACCTCAACATTCACATAGAAAAGCTTCAGGTTGGCAGGACAATGTGCTACACCAATATCAACCTCTGAATGTGACAACTTAGGACAATGCAATGTACAGGCCCGCATCCAGAGGTACAGTCACAACTGTCAGGTGTGTGAACCATTGATGCCCGTAGAAACATAACATACATTGTGTGTCTCTTCCAAAAACAGGTGATGATGGAGACACAGCAGCAGACGAGGAGGAGTCCCTGTCCCAGGCTCCGGGGGACACTGAGCTCACTGGTGTGGAACAGCCTCTGCACTCCTCGGATGGCGAAGACCTACCTGGCCCCTCCGGTGCGAGTCATCATGCAGCACCAGCAGGACCAACATCTGCACCCCCTGCACCCACCCCTCCAACAACTGCCAACACACAGACCACCCCTGCCAACACGGACAGACCAAGGACCACCGATGACAACAGCACAGGGACCCCGGCCCAACGTGGAGCAACGGACAACGAGCCCAGTAACAACCCCCAAGTGGGCCTACGGTCACCTGTGCGTGCCACCACAGGTCCCGCACATGTCGCCAGGGGTGGTGGGAGGGGTGGTAGACATAGGTCGCTGTTTGCAGAGGGGCCTGGACTGCATGATGACCCACAACTGGCACGCATTGCTGAGGCGTACCAGAATAGCACCGGAGAGGTCAGCCAGGTAGTGGGGATCCTCAAGGACATTCAACAGCAGCAGGCTGCCCATCATGCCCGCTTGGACTCACACATGTCCCGTGTGGAGACACACATGTCCCGTGTGGAGACACACATGTCTGGCATGGAGTCCAAGTGGGACACATTGGAAGAACTGACAGCGGTGCATAGGGACATATTGACATGCCTCCGCCAGATTAGCACCAACATGGCCACACCTCCCTGTGTGCCCACAACATCTGGTGCTGCAACAACTGCAACTGCCACAGGGAGGAGGAGGACTCTGGCGGAGAGTCCTCTGCACCGCAGAGCAGGGTCCCCCCCGGAAGAAGAGGGGTCGTCCGAGGAAGGAAAACTGAGAGGCCGATGGCCATGTACATCCCCCAGGAACCCAACACCTGTTCTGAAAATTCTCCTTTGTGTGCAAACTGTTTACCCTGTCGAATGCAACACAACTCTCCCACATGACATGGGGAGCTTAAGTTGGCCCAATGTATCAGATGACTGTGGACTTTACTCAGGACATTTCTGCTACCAAGCCTTCCAACTCATCTGGGAACTTTGGATTCCAATCCCAATGTACAGCACCCACCATCCTGTGCACTATCCTCACACATGTTTGTAAATAAACTCACTAATACACCATACTTGCCTCTGTTGTGAGTCCAACGTGGTTTTTGTCATGTAGATGGTGATCTGCTAAATGACACTGTGCATGCTAACTGCTACAGCAAGTTCAACACCGTCATGTGAGTCATGGCGACGTGACACATATGAGGGAGACACACCACTAGGGCTACACAACACATACACACCAGGGCCATCAGACTCATCGCCTACACTGATGTTGCCAGGAAATACAGTGGAATGCACAGACACCACACCTATTCACAGTCTGTGTTAACTAGCCCACAGGTGCAGTAAGCACATGTCAGTCAGATGTGTGACCACAGACAACGCACAACCCAAAGTGAAGCACAGGTTTATTACACATTTGCAACATGTTGTTTCCACTACAGATGCAAGATAATCCTACTTGGCAGTGGCCACACAGTCAACAAGTGTAAAAGAAATAAAGTCCAGGGGTGTGTGGCACATCACCTGTAGGGAAACGACTGCTTCCACCCTGGAAGTTGAATCATGGTGTCGGGGGATCACAGTTCACCAAACAACTCTGAAAGTACCCTGTGAAGGACAGACATGACACACAGTCAAAAGCACGGAAGAACAGGATAGAACTGCAATACTCATGGCCAATACATGTCACAAGATACTCACAGAAAACCAAGTTAGCATGTCAACACTGTTGGGGAGTACAGACTACCTGTAAGGACACATCGCTGCACGCTTCCAGTCAAGTAGCACATGGCCACACTCAAACAGCACCAGAGCACCACCAACACATATCACGCAAACACACATCATTGACATGACATCTCTGGATACTCACATTCAGCTGAAGAAGTTGGTGATGAGCTGTGTGCGGACATCACCATCATCATCATCACTGGCATCGTGGCCCAGGCCAGGATCCTCCACAGGTGGCGGATGTTGGTCATCGTCATCCAGGATGAGAGGCAACTCCTTCCGCACTGCCAGGTTGTGTAGCATGCAGCAGACGATGACAATCTTGCACACCTTTGCTGGGGCATATGGGAGGGCCCCTCCTGTCTTGTCCAGGCAGCGAAAGCGGCTCTTCAGGAGACCAAATGTGCGCTCGATCACTCTCCTGGTCTGACCATGTGCCTCATTGTAGCGCATCTGGGCTGGTGTCACAGGGTTCCTGAGGGGTGTCAGCAACCACGGCATGTTGGGATATCCGGAGTCACCTACAGACAGACAATTGCACATTAGCTGAGTTGGAAAAGAGGGCGGAATACAACATAGCAGAACACACACAATGGTACAAAGTCAGTACACACCGACAAGCCAGGCACGCTGGTTCTGCATCTGTGACATCATCCTCGGGATGCGACTACTCCTCATCACGTAGGCATCGTGTGCCGAACCAGGGAAACGGGCACACACATGTGAGATGCTCATATCTGCAAGACATACCACCAGAGCATTGATCGAATGATAATGTTTCCTGTTCCTGTATGCCTGCTCATGTGCCTGTGGTGTTACCAAAGCCACATGTGTCCTATCAATGGAGCCAATGACATGTGGCATCCTCCCTGGGCATAGAAGTCACTCTTGACGTCAGTGAGTTGTTGACGTGTAGGGAAATAGATGTACTGGTTCAGGCATCTCAACATTGCCTCCAAAACATCGCGTAGCACACGGCTGAACATATTCTGTGACATCCCACCAGCAGTCGCAACAGTGTGTTGAAAGGTCCCGGTGGCAAAGAAGTGTAGGGCTGCCATCACCTTCACCTTTGGGGTCAGCGCTGTAGGGTACGGCCGGCCAGGTTGCAAATGTGGGGCCAAGCGCACTGCCAAATCCTCAATCAGCTGCCAGGTGAAGCGGTACCGTCAGATGCTGTCACGTTCCACCATCGTTGCCAGGTCAGGGAATGGTCTATGGACAGCTGGTGCCCTGCAGTGCATAGGTGAAGAAAGAAAGATTGTCAGTCACCCCACATATGTGCCATTCACCATACTCAATTTCACATGATACATCATTACGAGACACAAGTACTTGATGTGTGTGCCGTTCTGTATGGACATATATGGCACCTACATGGACATCATCTAACATCTCAGTTCAACATGTGTTGACAACAGGTTCCAGGTTGTGCTATGGGAAACCATTAGGCTGTGTCACAGTACCCATTTACTGCTGTCACGTTCCACACACACACCACAGTGACATGTCTGGACAGATGCGCCACAGGCATCACAGCTCATTGACAGGTAGATTCCCAGTGACCCTGTCTTGCCACATGGACACTGGCATGACATGGCGTATCATGTACACGTCAGAAAAACAAACATGACTCCCACAGGTAGTGGCCCCTGTTGCCTCCGCAGGACAGACATGAACGTCTGTGACACACACACGCACAACAACAAAGTCCATGCACAAACAACGTTGATGTGGAGACTGTCTCCCATTGTGCACATGGAATCAGAGACATCGGAAACACAACATGCACACAGACTGTGGAGGTCCATCACTATTGTGGCAATGGGTTACCCTGTGACGTACATGCCTTCCCAAATGGGACTCTGGGGGTATGTGACATGTCATACACATACACAACCTGGAAATGTGACCATGCCACATGCTCCGAAATGAACACTTTTACATCACAGTGGTCATGTGCACAACACACAAAGGATCCTGTCCCCATGAACACGTGCACAGCCTGGGAGTGGCTGCCCCCAAGTGCCACCCCAAAAACCACATGTTTACCCCCATTCACAGAAAAGGTAATGCAGCCTTACATGCCTTAGGATACAGTGTGGACTGGGTGTGGTGTTGTAGGTGTGCCCCTGAGTCCCTGGCAAGTATATGTGGCTGGCATACGTTCACCAGTGACAACCATGGTGACATATGCGAGTGACCTGTACAGGGACGCGTTGTACAGCAATGGACCGATCGGTGTGCACGCACTGGCCATTGCATCTGTAGTGAGCGGGTACGCGTTGTATCCCGGAATACGCGTTGTACAGCAATGGACCGATCGGTGTGCCCGCCCGGCCCATTGCATCTGTTGTGAGCGGGTACGCGTTGTATCCCGGAATACGCGTTGTACAGCAATGGTCCGATCGGTGTGCCCGCACGGCCCATTGCATCTGTAGTGAGCGGGTACGCGTTGTACAGCAATGGACCGATCGGTGTGCCCGCACGGCCCATTGCATCTGTTGTGAGCGGGTACGCGTTGTACAGCAATGGACCGATCGGTGTGCCCGCACGGCCCATTGTATCTGTTGTGAGCGGGTACGCGTTGTATCCTGGAATACGCGTTGTACAGCAATGGACCAATCGGTGTGCCCGCACGGCCCATTGCATCTGTAGTGAGCGGGTACGCGTTGTACAGCAATGGACCGATCGGTGTGCCCGCACGGCCCATTGCATCTGTAGTGAGCGGGTACGCGTTGTACAGCAATGGACCGATCGGTGTGCCCGTACGGCCCATTGCATCAGTTGTGAGCGGGTACGCGTTGTACAGCAATGGACCGATCGGTGTGCCCGCACGGCCCATTGCATCTGTTGTGAGCGGGTACGCGTTGTATCCTGGGATACGCGTTGTACAGCAATGGACCGATCGGTGTGCCCGCACGGCCCATTGCATCTGTTGTGAGCGGGTACGCATTGTACAGCAATGGACCGATCGGTGTGCCCGTACGGCCCATTGCATCAGTTGTGAGCGGGTACGCGTTGTACAGCAATGGACCGATCGGTGTGCCCGCACGGCCCATTGCATCTGTTGTGAGCGGGTACGCGTTGTACAGCAATGGACCGATCGGTGTGCCCGCACGGCCCATTGCATCTGTTGTGAGCGGGTACGCGTTGTATCCCGGAATACGCGTTGTACAGCAATGGACCGATTGGTGCGCACGCATTGGCTGGGGCCTGGCATGGCAACGGACGTGTTTTCGAAGCTTCAACAAGTCTGATGCAGTGAATTCAGTTGGCCAGCCACAACAATGTTGCAAATTCATGGGTGTCATGAAGTTGAACTTTTGAAGGATGCTGTGGGCGTGTATTAGTGGTGCAATTCCATGGATTGGCCAGATTCAGAAGATGCAAACGACTTGGACCTATCACTTTGGACACATGGGACAGTATCTGTCTCTGCAGCACACATATAATGCTGGCTGTTTCCCTGAGGGCTCACCTGCCTGCACTACATGCTCCAGGACGACATCTGCCACCAACACTGCTGCTGTCTCTGCATCCTCTGGCTACTGCAATGGCACGTACTGTGGAGAGAGCCCCAGCCTTCAGCCTTGAGGAGAACCAGGCCCTGCTGGACAGCCTCCTTCCACAGTACAGCAAGCTGTATGGGAAACCAGGGGAGCAGGTGAGTGTGCTGTCCACTGCCTTACTAATTGTGCATGTTGTCTGACTAGCAAGACTTCCAGTGTGCACACCACTGGCTAGCATGCTCTCTGAGTAGTTCTCACCCCCAAAGTGTGTAGTCACATGCACTGAACAGGTACAGTGCAGTAACAGTGCATTCCAACAAGGTTTACTTCCCATGCAATGATACCATGTAGTAACTGCTGGCAAACTGTTCATAGCCATCGTTGCACTGCCTGTGTACATCATATGCCCCTGTGATTGAGACATGTATATCCAACTGTGTGATGCACGGATATGTTGCATGTGTAGTAATGGCCTTTTCACTTTGTCATCCTCACAGGTTAATGCCCACCAGAAGCAGGAAATCTGGCTGACCATCGCCCGGGCAGTAAGATCCGTGGGGGTCTACAAGCGCCGGATCACTTGACTGTGCACACAGGTGTATGCGACTGTGAATTTCAGGCAGCTGTTTTTCATTCACAGCAGACTGTGAGGTGCTCAGGTTCAGAGAGTTGTGTTTCATGTCTCCCATATGTCCAATTGGTATGACGTGGACAAATAAGAGTTCAGATGATGTGGTTTGTGGGGGATGGACATGTGCACTTGTCAGCTACATAACTTGCATTCCCCATGTCCTAGGATTGTGACACAGTGCAGACTGCTGTTGGCTGGCTGCCATGCCCATGTGACTGGAGACAGTGATGTATGACTTTGCAGGCATGCCTGTGCCATGGCATTAAACTTCCTAAGAGTGATCCTGCAGGGGAGTGACATGTGCAACATGCACCCCATTGTGGCATTGACTATCCGGACATGGGTGCATCATGGTGTCTGGTGCTGGTATGCATCACATGCATTTCTAATTAGACTCTGGCCATCCCTTTATCCAGACACCTGTACTGACTCAGTGGCAAGAGATGTGATGTGTGCATGTTCACATACTTCACCGTGTTCTCTGCAATGTCCAACAACTGTGTAGGTGGTGCATGTGTCCACACTGGGGTATTACCATCAGACAGGCACCAGACAGATGGGTGCAAGGGCAGGAGGGGTGTGAGTTCCATGGTTGACCATCAGACTGACAATTGGCTTCTCCTAATCTGTGTGAGGACTTTTGGCAATGTTCAACTAAGGATGCCAGGGCTTGCTCTGTAATGTGCTGTACTTACTGTGGTGTGTGCGGTCAGTGCAGGTGACTGATGTTTGTCTGTTTCCCTAATTGTTTGCAGATACATCCACGGCCACAGGAGGGACAGCTCCACGGACCAGGATGAGCTGCAGAGCCAGACTGGGTAAGCAGCCGATGAGTGGTCGGAGGGACCCAGTGGCACGGAGGGCGAGGGAGCCACACCGAGGAGTCCTCAGCACCATCCACCTCAGCTGAGGACCACAGCAGCTCGGAGGATGACTCCCTTGTGGAGGTGGGTGTCAGCAGCCACCACACCCCAGCTAGTATGTCTGGCCCCGCCACCACCACCACCACCACCACCGCCCTCCCATTGGATCCCATTCCAGAGGTCCGTGGAGGCTCCCGTGTTCGGGAGCGTGTCTCCTTCGTGCCAGGCACCGCACCCCCTGCCCCTGTGTCCCCTGCTGCCCTGAGTGAGGAGTCTGTGTACCTACTTCGCCAGCTCCATGTAGGGCAGACAGCAATGCTGAGTGTCCTCCATGCACACACCACTCTGTTGACACAGCTGGTGTCGTTCATGGAGGGCATCTCGACGGGTATGTCTGCCCTACAGAGGAGCAATAAGTCCATGGACTCCTCCCTGACGGCAGCAGTGTCCCTCCTCCAACAGTCCCTCACCCCTCCTACCTCTGCCCCATCCACACTTCCTGGCACCCTACCTGTCCCAAGCACATGCACACCTGCACGATCACCCAAGCACACAGACACATGCAGCACAGAAACACCCAAAACAAAGGCAAGACGTGCACACAAGCATCCTCAGGGGACTGATACCACACCCACAGGGGATGGGGAACAGACACACACACAGGCATCCACAGTCACTCCGCAGTCCTCCAAATCCTCTCCCTCCAAGACCCCTTCCCTTGCCTCACCTGCAACCCCACCTACACAGCAGCTCTTCCTCTGTGACCTCGGCCTCTTCCCCTCCGATCCCGCTGATCCAGCATACAGGGGGAAGAGGAAGTCCACCCACACAGAGGGAGTGCCCTCGCCCCCGGACACCCTCCCCCAGGCGCAGACAGACGGTGGCCCCCACCCGCAAGTCCCCCGGTCCCGGAAGAGCAAGACCCCGCCACCGCCCTGCAAGTCAACCACACAGTCTCCTTCCTCCATCCCTCAGGCCCCCACAACACAGGTTCCCCCACCACACCCTGCCCCAGGTTCCCCCACCCACAGATACACCATCCCCAAAATGATCCGGCCTTCTCCACCTACCACTTGCTCTTCCAGCACCACACCCCCGCTGCACATGTTAGTGCCACTGGTGTGGAGACCGTGTCCTCCCCCTCAGTCCTGCCCACCTTACCTGAACCCCATTCTACTCCCCTGGAGATGGGCACTGCAGTGGAGTCCACTACCACCCCGTCTGACTTGGGCACTGCAGTGGGGAACCTGTCCTCTCCATCTGGCCAGCCCACTGGAGTTGTGCCGGCACCCACAGCATCTGACTCATGCCCCCCAGTTGTGCCGGCACACACCATGTCAGACACCTCCACTGCAGTTGTCAGTGACTCTCCAGCAACAGCCACCCCTTCCCTGCCTCCTTCTGGTGAGCCCTGATCGTGTCCCTGCGGTGCCTGGCCTGCCCCCCTGTATGCCCCTCCGAGGGGAATGTCCCTGGTCCCTAGCAGTGCAGGCAAGCAAAGGGTGACATCTGCCACTGTCACCCTGTTTGGACTTTATTCATGGACTGGCCATTGGCCTTTGTGTTTTTTCTGGACTTTAATTTTCCAAATAACATATGCTGAATAAAGCTACTTTCAGTTCTCTAGTGGTTTTGCTTCAGATGTACATGATGTTGATGATGCTAACCATGCCCTTGCTGCAGTGATGTTGATTTTTGATGTCAGGTAAATGAAGTATTACTGTGCAGGACCCCATGTGGTCCAGGGGGAATGTGTCCTATCCTGGTGTGTAGCCATGTCATCCTTTGCAGCAATATGAGGGTGTCATGTATTCCATATTTGCAAATGGGATTCCCTACCTGTTTTTTCAATATCACATCTGTGGCTTACACCCCTGCACATCAGATGTGCTTGCCATTGTTCAATTGGGCTATTTCCCTGACCGTGTGACCATCTCCACTGGACATGCATGTTTGGGCATCAATGGGGAAGGACTCATCTGTGGTATCAGTGCAACTTGCTATACATGTGTATTTGATCGGTGCAGATGATTTGGGTGACAATGCCATGACCAGGCTGATGTGACGTGAGCCTTCATTTTGTGCTAATTGTTGACTGAGTGACCAAGTGTTCTGCTGACATGATAGCGCCCTGCAGAGACAACGTATGGCACAGCTTTTCTTACACAGGAGTGGAGTCCCCTCATGGCAGTGTGTAATTCCATGACATTGCCTGAGCCCAAGGTGTGTGTTGTGTGAGCATGTCTGTGTGTGTTCACTTCCATTTTGCTACGCAGGCTGGGTGCCCTAGTGATGTTCCTGTTTGTGATGCTTGCTGAGTTGAGCAATGTTCCCCCCAAATCTTCTCCCTGGGTGCTCTGTGATGTGGGTGCATGGCACATTACTGGTGATCAGGGTGTCATCCATAGGTGTGTTTGCTGTCAGGGCTGAGTTTGTGGGCAAATGCAGATGAGACACAGTCAGGATTCCCCTTGGCACTTGTTGGTTACACAAGTCATGTAATTTACAGTTTGTGTTAGCTTCCAGTGATTGTGACACGTTGTGTGTGTGACTGCTGCCACTCCTCAGGGTCAGAGCTGCAATGTTGGAAGTTGTCTATGTGTGTTGTTTGTGGGTGAGCTTGCCTTCTTCATTGGTGTGTGACTGTGTCCGGGATCCCATTGGTTGGTGTGGATTTGACGTCATGCCCATGTACAGCGTACTGTGCAGTGTGTGAGACATTCACAAGTCTTGTTGACTGGCCATGTGTGATGGGTATCTCCACCTTAGTTCCCCCCACCACCCCTGGGATTGTCATGGGTGCATGTGCAATGTCACCAGTCCATGTGAGCTTCACTGCTGCACATTGGTGGAGATCAAGGTGTGTGGTGTTGTGTGTGTGCAAATGAGAGTTGTTGCACGGCTAGACACCTACCTCCATGTTGGCCTTGGCTGACAGGCCGTGCTGTTTTATTTGTGCTTGTGTAGGTCTGATGGTAGTTAGTTGCTCAGGACACATGACTGTGGTTCACAGTGTGTACGACATCTACCTTTGTCATCACAGTGGGATTATCATACAGGCCAGTGTCACCACAATGTGGGGTCCCTGGGGGTAGTGCTGTGGTGGGTCTGTCTCTTGCTGTGTTAGTTGCTGTTCCTACAAGCTTGTGTGACATTTGTAATTTGGGCTCCCTCATCTAACAATGCCTGATTGCCCACATAGGGGAATCCGATCCATGAGTTACTTTTGTGTGGCACTGTGTTGACATCTGTGTAATTGGGATTCAGGCCTCCTCGTGTGCTGTGTGTTTGCCTGGGGACACTGGCACACCACCCCCTCACCTGTTGTGTTTGATATGCAGTGTGAGTCTGCCTGTTTGTGTTTGTGCATTTGCACCACTGCATTGGCATATCTTTAGTGTGCCATTGGCTGTATGTTGTTTGGTGGCTTTCCCCTGCTGTCCCTGGGACTCCTAGGTCATCAGTCAGCACAATGATCATGGTTTGTATGTCCCATTGCTGCCATGGTATGGTATTTGTTCACCTGACATCTACAGTCTCCACAGGATATCTACATTTGTGTGTCCATTGGTGCAGATATGTGGATCTGCATTATGATGGTCACTTCTGTCATTGTGTTATTTGTGAATTTTGACAATGTGAGCCCCCATGGGTGATGTTTGTCTGCACATGGCCAAAGCGATGTTTCATTGGCACTGCACTGTTTGCCTCACCCAATCTATGTTGCTATGGGACACAAGCACTACTATGCCACTGATGTGTTTGTTGTTGTGTGACCAGGAATAATCCATGCAGTTTGGCATTTGCAGCTTTTACCATGATAACACTTACATTTTGGTCACTGTGGTGATGGGGCTTTAGACACCATTGCCACAATGTTCAAAATGTGCTTCAGCTATGGACCCCACACTTACATTTTGGTCACTGTGGTGATGGGGGTTTAGATCCCATTGCCACAATGTTCAAAATGTGCTTCAGCTATGGACCCCACACTTACATTTTGGTCACTGTGGTGATGGGGGTTTAGACCCCATTGCCACAATGTTCAAAATGTGCTTCAGCTATGGACCCCACACTTACATTTTGGTCACTGTGGTGATGGGGATTTACGCCCCATTGCCACAATGTTCAAAATGTGCTTCAGCTATGGACCCCACACTTACATTTTGGTCACTGTGGTGATGGGGGTTTAGGCCCCATTGCCACAATGTTCAAAATGTGCTTCAGCTATGGACCCCACACTTACATTTTGGTCACTGTGATGATGGGGGTTTAGGCCCCATTGCCACAATGTTCAAAATGTGCTTCAGCTATGGAACCCACACTTACCTTTTGGTCACTGTGATGATGGGGTGTTCGACCCCATTGCCACAGTGGTCATGGTCGGCTTGCTTTGTGGAGGCCACACACATTTATGTGTGACACATGTGATAGGGGGTCACATTGTATGTTCAATGTCATGTTCAGTGTTGTAGGCATTTGACACAGACTACACACGCTTGTCATGGTGTTGGGGGGATGTAATTTTCAGACATTCCTTATGTTGGAGTATGCTGGTTGTGTCATGCATTACCCTTCCTATGAGTAGGGGTTGTGTGGGTGGTAGGCATCCAACCCCCTATGAGTGGGGGTGGTGTTAGTGGTAGGCATCCATCCCCTATGAGTGGGGATGGTAGTAGTGACAGGCATCCAGCCCCCTGAGTAGGGGTGGTGGTAGTGGCAGGCATCCAGCCCCCATGAGTAGGGGTGGTGGTAGTGGTAGGCATCCATCCCCCTATGAGTGGGGGTGGTGTTAGTGGTAGGCATCCATCCCCCTATGAGTGGGGGTGGTGTTAGTGGTAGGCATCCATCCCCCTATGAGTGGGGATGTAGTAGTGACAGGCATCCAGGCCCCCCTGAGTAGGGGTGGTGGTAGTGGTAGGCATCCATCCCTCTATGAGTGGGGGTGGTGTTAGTGGTAGGCATCCATCCCCCTATGAGTGGGGATGGTAGTAGTGACAGACATCCAGCCCCCCCTGAGTAGGGGTGGTGGTAGTGGCAGGCATCCAGCCCCCCATGAGTAGGGGTGGTGGTAGTGACAGGCATCCAGCCCCCCATGAGTAGGGGTGGTGGTAGTGGTAGGCATCCATCCCCCTATGAGTGGGGAGGGTAGTAGTGACAGGCATCCAGGCCCCCTGAGTAGGGGTGGTGGTAGTGGTAGGCATCCATCCCCCTATGAGTGGGGATGGTAGTAGTGACAGGCATCCAGCCCCCATGAGTAAGGGTGGTGGTAGTGACAGGCATCCAGCCCCCCATGAGTAGGGGTGGTGGTATTGGCAGGCATCTAGCACCCCATGAGTAGGGGTGGTGTTAGTGGTAGGCTTCCATCCCCCTATGAGTGGGGGTGGTGTTAGTGGTAGGCATCCATCCTCCTATGAGTGGGGATGGTAGTAGTGACAGACATCCAGGCCCCCATGAGTAGGGGTGGTGGTGGTGGCAGGCATCCAGCCCCCCATAAGTAGGGGTGGTGGTAGTGACAGGCATCCAGCCCCCCATGAGTAGGGGTGGTGTTAGTGGTAGGCATCCATCCCCCTATGAGTGGGGGTGGTGTTAGTGGTAGGCATCCATCCCCCTATGAGTGGGGATGGTAGTAGTGACAGGCATCCAGGCCCCCCTGAGTAGGGGTGGTGGTAGTGGTAGGCATCCATCCCCCTATGAGTGGGGATGGTAGTAGTGACAGGCATCCAGCCCCCCCTGAGTAGGGGTGGTGGTAGTGGCAGGCATCCAGCCCCCCATGAGTAGGGGTGGTGGTAGTGGTAGGCATCCATCCCCCTATGAGTGGGGGTGGTGTTAGTGGTAGGCATCCATCCCCCTCTGTGTGGGGTTGGTAGTAGTGACAGGCATCCAGGCCCCCATGAGTAGGGGTGGTGGTAGTGGCAGGCATCCAGCCCCCATGAGTATGGGTGGTGGTAGTGACAGGCATCCAGCCCCCATGAGTAGGGGTGGTGGTAGTGGTAGGCATCCAACCCCCTATGAGTGGGGATGGTAGTAGTGACAGGCATCCAGCCCCCATGAGTAGGGGTGGTGGTAGTGACAGGCATCCAGCCCCCATGAATAGGGGTGGTGGTAGTGGTAGGCATCCAACCCCCTATGAGTGGGGAGGGTAGTAGTGACAGGCATCCAGGCCCCCCTGAGTAGGGGTGCTGGTAGTGGTAGGCATCCATTCCCCTATGAGTGGGGATGGTAGTAGTGACAGGCATCCAGCCCCCCATGAGTAGGGGTGGTGGAAGAGACAGGCATCCAGCCCCCCATGAGTAGGGGTGGTGGTAGTGGCAGGCATCTATCCCCCCATGAGTAGGGGTGGTGTTAGTGGTAGGCATCCATCCCCCTATGAGTGGGGGTGGTGTTAGTGGTAGACATCCACCCCCCTATGAGTGGGGATGGTAGTAGTGACAGGCATCCAGGCCCCCATGAGTAGGGGTGGCGGTAGTGGCAGGCATCCAGCCCCCCATGAGTAGGGGTGGTGGTAGTGACAGGCATCCAGCCCCCCATGAGTAGGGGTGGTGGTAGTGGCAGGCATCCAGCCCCCATGAGTAGGGGTGGTGTTAGTGGTAGGCATCCATCCCCCTATGAGTGGGGGTGGTGTTAGTGGTAGGCATCCATCCCCCTATGAGTGGGGATGGTAGTAGTGACAGGCATCCAGGCCCCCTGAGTAGGGTTGGTGGTAGTGGTAGGCATCCATCCCCCTATGAGTGGGGATGGTAGTAGTGACAGGCATCCAGCCCCCCTGAGTAGGGGTGGTGGTAGTGGCAGGCATCCAGCCCCCCATGAGTAGGGGTGGTGGTAGTGGTAGGCATCCATCCCCCTATGAGTGGGGGTGGTGTTAGTGGGAGGCATCCATCCCCCTATGTGTGGGGATGGTAGTAGTGACAGGCATCCAGGCCCCCCTGTGTAGGGGTGGTGGTAGTGGTAGGCATCCATCCCCCTATGAGTGGGGATGGTAGTAGTGACAGGCATCCAGCCCCCCATGAGTAGGGGTGGTGGTAGTGACAGGCATCCAGCCCCCCATGAGTAGGGGTGGTGGTAGTGGCAGGCATCTAGCCCCCCATGAGTAGGGGTGGTGTTAGTGGTAGGCATCCATCCCCCTATGAGTGGGGATGGTAGTTGTGACAGGCATCCAGGCCCCCCTGAGTAGGGGTGGTGGTAGTGGTAGGCATCCATCCCCCTATGGGTGTGTATGGCATTGGTGATGGCCATCCCGCCCCTATGGTTCTGCTGTTGCTAGTGTTCGTCATTTCTGCATCCCTATGTGTGTGTGACATATTTCGGGTACGTGTCGTTTGTTTGTGTTGTTGGTGTTTGACTTACCGTCTGCGCCGTACGCGTCCGTGCCGGTCCCGGTAATAGATGTAGAGTATTGGTAGGACCTGCGCGATGGGATTCATGCTTGGGTCATCTCGTTCGGGTTTGTCGTGTCTTCGACTCGTACTCGTCGCTGGCTTGTTCGTCTCGTAGCCGTGGATCGTCTTGTGGCGCGAATCGGAGCTTATGTACGGCTCTCCTGGATGCTCAAACGTGCCGGACAAAGCGACGGGTTCGGCGCGTACGGAAGGCGCATCGTACTAGTCCGGACGGAAGGTGCTGTGTATTTGCTTCCGTGCGACTCGAATCGGCGTTTACGGATCCGGCTCGGGCGGGGAACAGGAGCTGAAATGGGTAAGTACGGCTCGCTCGGAATCTGGGCTGTTATGCGCATCGTACTTGTTCGTTCGGACGAGTGTTCGAATCGGTCGGGAAACACGCGTTCGGCTTGTATTTTTTCCGGACGAATACTGTTAGGTGCGCTTCCGGCCGAGATCGGAATCGACCCCACAGTCTCCTTACAATACGACACTCAGCCTTTTACCCCAGACGCGCAAGGTTTTCCAATGTCTGGTACAACTTATTATAGTTGGCGGTATGGGCAATACACCTTTAGCTTTGCATAATTCGAATAATATACCTGGCAGCTCGATGCCATCCTCACATCCTCTTTGACATGTACCACTGGTTAGTTAACCAATTATGACAATACTTCCAGTAGGATCTGACCGACCTGGATATATGCACGGCATTTGTTAATTAACACTTTCACGGGAGGGCTGCAAGAGAATATTGTTTATTATAATTTGCTTTGTTACTTGGACTAGTTTACATACCAGTTGACTTTTATTGGGTATTTATCTGATTTAACCCCTTCACTGCGGGGGTAATTCCCCCACGGGTGCGGGGGGGTGAGCGCGGCGCCGCGGTGCTCGTGACGAGACCAGCTCGTCATGAGTCACAGTGGAGCTGTGCTCATGACGAGCTGGTCTCGTCACAAACCCGCCCACTCATTAATTCTCCCGCACAGGCGAGGAATTAATCACGCGTGGGCGGTGCGCACCTGTTATGACGAGACCAGCTCGTCATGAGCACAGCTCCACTGTGACTCATGACGAGCTGGTCTCGTCATAAGCACCGAAGGGGTTAACTGTTCTTTTGTTTTGTCACATGTAATATCAAGCACAATGAATGAGCATTTAGACATTCCAATATGGATGCCATTTTCGTTTGTGACTAACACCCTTTTGTTTCCCCATGGTCCGCTTTATGTCTCTTGTTATTTTGTATGCCTTTTGCAATCAACCCCAAATCCAGTGTGTGACCAAGACTGCGTGGCAGTCAAATCGCGTAACTGGATTAAAAACAACTACCTTACAGAAACATCCCCTGAGTGATCGTTTTATTTGGCTGTTATTATTACATATATATAAATATATATACATTTATATATTTGTTACATTACTAAATTTCAAAAGAACACAACAAAATTAATGTAATGTAAACTATGATATATTTAATATTAGTTTTTTTATAGATATGTATATATATATATATAAAAATATACACATGTTTTTATGTGTGTATGTTTACATAAGTGTACATTTATTTTTAATATTAAATGTTACTTAAATTTATGTAATATACATTATATTATAGTCATGTATTAAAATGTTTTTCTACTATGTTAAACTGTGAATTTATTAAAAAACATTTTTGTCACATTTTTAATAATATTAGTGTAAACGATATTTTTTACTCAATAAGTTTTTTACTTACCTTTATAAGTGTAGAAAACAATATTCGTGTCAATTATATTTTTGACACAATATTTCTGTGTCACGATATTTGTGTGGTCGATATTCTGTCACTGATTCACCCAAACTGTGCCCTATTTCAATTGTAAAAATAGGTTTATGACTGAAAATGCCTCCGCTTACACCAGTCGTGACTCCACAAGGTATTTCTGGCTGGTTTAAATGGATTTACCATGGAGGATGTCTTTGGCATGAGCACAGTGATAGTTGCTGTGTCCATCAGTGTGTCCATACAGCGTGCTGTTTTGACTGCATACTTCTACTGCATCCAACCGCTGCTCCTCCTATGTTGTCCGGCCTGTTCTTGAATGTGGCATTCATTGGGAGATAGGTTTCTTCTTGTACAGTCTCTAAGGCACTTTTGGGCTTTACTTAAGACTTGAACTTGTTTCTGTCTTGTCCTCTTTCCTCTACAATTTGGCATTGTGGGCCTTGTAGAGCCCCCAGCTTATACACATCAAGCTACCTACCTGCAGAGTGCTTTCGTGTATCTCCACTGATGATGCTCTCCTTACTTCGGCTTTCAACATCCACTGTTGAGCAACCAGGCTGAGCGCCATTGCTATATCTACTGCATACCTATTTATTCCAGTGACAGGCAAAGTTTGTAAGTATGGTTCACTGTAACATGGATGTCATTTAGGGGTCGCCAGGGGTCGCAACTGCTACCCCTGGCTTGCCCCCTGTGACCACTGGCTTGCCCGTTGTGACCCCTGGCCTCATAGGTGATGAAATAAGTGCAAGGCACACAAGGGGAGCTCCACTTTCATTTTCTTTTGTCAATTCTTTACTAAACTAATAGTGAAAAATATTTTATTATTCACAATTAGTGTAATAAAGAATGAATTACAATTTGCTGGAGTATGACCTTCCCTGGCAGCTGAGGTGAGTTAAAACAAGATTTTAAATGTATGTTGTGTGCACGTTTGAGGGTGAGAGTGTGTTTATGTGAGAACGAGTGTGTGTATGTGTAAATGTGTGTGTATGTGTAAGCAAGGTTAAATGGCGTGTGATGTCACCTCCGCTACCCCTGGAATTTTGGTGAATTGACGTTCATGCACTGTACCCTGACCATTCCCCTCAAGGGCGCTCCTGGTGGCATTTCCAAGCACAATCTGCATGTAAACTTTGGGAGGGGGAGGGCTGCGTCCCTGTGTTTTTCTTGCTGATTGCTGCTAACTTCTTCTCTGTTAACATTTTTTTTAGAGCCAGGGTTGTTTTCCTAAGCTTGTTTTCTGTATTGTTTGGCAGAATAATCATGTCTGTTTTTTTGGAAAATGTGTCACTCTTCATCTCTACAAGCTGTGTGCTCTGTTAAAAATGCAAATCTCAGTCAATTTGTTTATGATGCGTCTGAATTATACATTTGCTGGTGTCCATAGTGCTTTTTTTCTTACCTTTGTTTAAACAACACAGAACATGTATTTGGGAAGTTGGCCTTGTTAGGTCACGCTGTTCAGAGACATCAAGGGGCATATTTACAAGCCCCTAACGCCACCAGAGCGTCACTTTGTTTTGACACTCCGGTGGCCTTCTGCCAATCCCCATATTTACAAAGTGGCGCTAAGCCACTTAACATGACTTAACGCCACCTTGTAAATGTTCCCCTTTCCGCTGCAGTCCGCTGCGGCAAAGGGGCATGCAATGGGTGTTGCAGTGGTAGTTCCACCGCAACACCCATTGATTTTTGACGCTGCCCCAGATTTGCCAGGCTGGGGCAGCACCAAAAACTAAGGGTAGGTAATGCCTGGTCTTAGAATGGTGATATGAGGAGAAATACTTTTATTTCTTCTCATATTTTGCTCTTTCTATGTGTGCTGCATTCTGCAGTACAAATAGAAAGAGAAAATCACCATTATTGTTTGTTTATGTGCAGGCACCCTTGCAACATGACGGCCGGGTGCCTGCGCTAGTGCTAGTCAGCTTTTTTTGCACCAGCATTAGTGGAAACACAGGGGTGCACCGTATTTTTGTAAATACAGTGCATCCCTGCATTTTGAAAATGACAGCGCGCGGTGCTGCCAAATTTGGTGTAGCACCACGCTCCGGCATTTTCTTGTACATATGCCTCCAAGTATTTTGGGAAAGTGAAGGACGAATTGTCAATTCATGCCTTCAGAGAATGCAAGAACCAGCTGTAGGAAAGTAGGGTCTGCTTCTTATGGTTACCCCCACTTTTTGCTTGATGTGATGCTGTTTTTGACTAGTCTGACTGGGATCCTGCTAATCAGGACCCCAGTCTGTCTGCTTTCTCCCTAAATTATTGTGTTCAATACTTAGGTACATCCCAGATTGGATACTGGGGTACCCTTGTCAGTCCTTAGTATATGGTACCCATGTACCCAGGGCATAGGTACCCTAGAGGTCTCCCATGGGCTGCAGCATGTATTATGCCACCCGTGAGAGACCATTCAAAATGGAACTACAGGCCTTCCATTGCAGCCTGTGTAAGTTGGTGCATGCACCACTTACTAAAGATATAGGTTTACTATATCTAAGGGTCACTGCACTTAAAACCTATAAGTCACCCCTATAGCAGGGCTTTACAATCCTGAAGGCAGGGTGCTTGGTTCTAAGTGAGAGGATGCCCCTGCATGAGCAAGACACCCCTGCAGCCTACGGAGTCCATTCTCCCGGGTTGTCAGTGAAGCAGCCATATACTATATAGAGGGGCACCGCGTAATCGCGCGATGACCATCTCGAAAACAGCTGCAACGAATCCTATCATGTTTGGTATCAAACATGTTGGAATCATACCCCCACACTGTAAATGGTGAAGGGAGGTATGATTCCAAGCACTGGAAGAGCCCTCCGTTAGGCTCTCAGTGTTCCCAGTACCAGCCTTCTTGACCCGGACAGCACAAAATGGTTGCTGCCGACCAGAGACACATTTCTACCCTCCTGATGCTGAGCCAAGCTCGAGCAGAGGAAGGTGGAACAATAGGCATCCCGTCACAGGGAGGTGTGACCACCTCCCAGACAGGAATTTGTGTATTAGGGCTGGGTGGGTGCGCTTGCCAGCACCAGAAAGTCAGCATGAGGGGCACATTTGGTGTCCCTGTGCATAGTCCAGTTCAAACCAGTCCTGGGAGCCATTTGCTCCCGCTCTGGTGCGAAACTGGACAAAGGACATGGGAGTAACCTCCCCCTGTCCAGACCCTCCCCTTGGAGGGTCCCCTGAATCTTCCCAACCCTTTCTCTAGGGTACTTAAGGGCTTACCTGGGTGTAGGTCTTTAGATTCATCGTGGGATACGATTCAGAACTGAAACCACTGCACTTCTACCGACTGGGCACTCTGGACTTCGTTTGGGCCTGACTTTGTCTCCCTTCCAGTCTGTTGTATCATCTGTGCCTGTGCACCATATAGGATCTGTGTAGGACCTGTGGAGCATTCAAGACACCTAAAGAAATCTCCCTTGAAGTGAAGGAGTCTCTTCCCTGCATTTGCAGGCAGCTCAACACTGCTGACCGGTCTGCTGATCCCGAGCTCCTGCGGATTCGAAGGGTTCAACAACACAGGTGGTGGTTTTTTACATCTCTTGAGGCCTGAGCTGTCCTCTCACCGAGTTTGAGGTCAGAATCCCTTGTGGGGACTCCATTAACCGAACCCCTGTGAAATGCATACTTTTGCAAGTGCAAATGCTTGTTGACAACTTTGCGACAAGTGCATTGGGCTCCAAGTAGCCCCAACCTCTGGCAACTTCTTCCACCAAGATCTTCAGCCACACCTCCTTGTGGGCACCATGGCCTGCTCCTTTTGGTGAGCTGCTCGAGGTCCTCTCGTGACTCCTGTGCCTCCGGCCTGTAGGTCCATTTGAGGATCACGTTTGTTTTCCTTGGGCTCCCCTGATTGCTCAGGGCCTGACCTGACTCCCCTGCTTGTGGTGAGTCCCCTGGACCTTGCTGGTCCCAACGTTGCACCTTCTCAACTTCCTGCATGGGTTGCATTTGCCAAGGTTTGTTGGTGCTTCCTGTGGCCACTGACCCCTCAGCACTCGACATCCTTTGTGGGACAGCTCACATCCGGGTCCTGGTCTTCCTCAGTGTTGCCTGGTCCTCACAGCTGCAGAGTCAAGGTCATCAACATCTTCCCTGAAGCACCCGACATCGGAGGGCATTCGTTTTCCAAGTCTCCTGGTCACCCCTCAGTGACATAGACTCTGTCCCCTCTGCTTTCAGGTACTCCTCTTCAAGAATCCACATTTGGATTCCTCCAGACACTTTCTCCTCTTCCAGACGCGGCACTTTCCTGAAGTCCTCCATTGGGTTTGACAGCGGTTTCCGACGCCACTTCACACCTATGCACCCGGCTTCCCTGGGATAGGTAACTTGGGTACCACAGTATCCACGGGTGGGATGGCTCTCCAACCTTCTGTCTTCCACAGGGTTTCTTCAGGGTCCACTGGAAAGGGTCCCTAATCTTTAAAAATCCAACCACGACTTGCACATAGACTTGTACGGAGCACGCAGTTGTGTTCACACACTGCACACGCCCTCCGTGGGGTCCCTATCTACTTACCTTGGGTGGTTCTGTGGGTCCCCAGCAATTCTACGTCCTCTCAACATCGTCCTGACTTGAGTCGTGGTTCTTATACCACTTTCTTAGTATATGGTTTGGCCCCCCTCCCCGGGCCCACTGTATATTAGTGCTATTAACTGTGATTTCTTTGCTAAGGTATTGTGTGCTTGGTGTCTATCTCCATGTGGGAGATACTGTAATGTACTAGATAGTGTTATATAATATATACATATTTTTATAAATACTTTGTGTGGTTCTTTTTCATTTAATCTATACTGTAAGATTGCATTCTGGTAAAACAAGCTGCTTTACACTCCTTCAAGACTAAGCCTGAAGGCTGCTCTCCACAGTTACCACTTGGGTAGCGTTCTAAGTTTGTCTGACACCTCCTAAATCACCATAAGAGTTGTCTGGACTGGTGCAAGGTGCCCACTTACATTAGTGGACATCATTTACCAGGCCAGCTTCTCACACCAGCATTATCAAAGTGGCCAATAAAGGTCATTTAGGAGAAACGTTTATTTGCTTTGATGGCCTTATATGGATGACACGCTTGCTTATTTTGTGCAGGAGTGTGCTGTTTGTTTGAGTTTGGATAAATCTCTGAGATAGGATGCACGCCTTTGAATCCTGTTCCATTTCCCCATGGACTGTGAAAACGTTTAGGGAAGGATTTCTAGGTCCCCTCTGGTCTAAAGGGTGATTTGAAACTAACCCTGGGCGGTGAACTCCACTCCGCTCACGGAGTTTGTGGAGTTTTCTGCACTCTGCGTTACGCGGAGATCACGGAGTTCCGAAAAACTCCGCTTCGCGTTGCGGAGCGGAGTTTTTTTCCTCTCTTGCGTTCGTCAACGTCAAGTTGGTGACCGCGAGTGAGGAAAATCAACCTCCCGGCAAGATTTTTCCTCGTTCGCGATCGTCAACATCAAGTTGGCGAGCGCGAGCGTGGAAAATCAACATCCCACCGAGATTTCTCAACGCGGGGGGGGGTCAGGTTTCTCATTGCGAGTGGTCGCATATACTCGCGACCGATCGCGTTGAGAAACTGCACGTTTGCGTTGAGAAAGCTGTCATTCGAGTAAAAATCTACTCGAGCGGCAGAAAAGCAAAGCTTGCGCTGTGCATGGTGGAGTTTTTTTGCACTTTGCGGTGTTCCGCGAAGTCCAACTCCGCGAACACCGCCCAGGGTTATTTGAAACATATTATTGTGATGGTTGACTAATATTTGAAGTGGATGGAGTGGATGTTGTCGAGGAGGCCCAACATAGATAGGGAATTGTAGTTTTTAAAGGCATGCCTTTATAGAGAAGCTATTCCATGTTCCATTGTTACTGTCAAAAGGGTGCAAATTATTGCCCAAAATGCAACTCTTTTTGTCGAAATATGTAATTGGGCATAAATATACAACACTTTATTCACCTAGTTGCAGTGGTCTTCTGGAAAGAGTGAACCACATTTTGAGTGAAGGCTGTGGCTTGTAATAAGGATATCAAGACATTTTTGCAGGATAAAATGTGGAGTTACAACAAACCCTACATTCCGCCACAAGATTTGACCCATTCATGATGCTTAGAAATCATTTTCCTCATCATGGTCTAGGCCTTGATCTAGGCCTTAGTTGGTCCTAAATCTTAGTTGGTTGGCCAAGTATCACACACAGAAAGTTCAGAGCAGCATGCATAAGACGACTACTAAAAATTTGAAGTCCAGGCAAGAACAATGAAACTGTTGTATGATTCAAAACACAGAACAAAAATGTTGAGGTTGGAGATTGGGCAAAGATCAAAAATCCCAGTCACACCTGAAGTCTTGACTTCGGTCTGGGGCTCAGGAGCAACTTTTCCTCGAGCCAGGCACCACAGGTACAATCCTCTCTTTGCTAGCCCAAAAAGCAGCAGGTGTAGTCCAGCGGTTGGTGCAGCCTCTCTTGCAAGGTCAAGGGGTCTACTGGGCAGTCCTTCTTCAGTCTTCTCTCCAGTCCAGATGTGATCTGGCGTCAGGATGCCGGGATGCCATATTCATGCCCAGAAAAGGCCCTAAGGGGGATGATGTGGTCACTAGCCAGTGGGCTACCAGGATCCCTCCTGCCCTATGATGGATTCCGGATATGTGTGGCATCTAGCAATCCCAGAGTGCACTATTCTGTCCACTCTCAAGATGTCTGAACCATTCCTTGGATGTTAGGAGCTTGGTAGCACACCGCAGAGGTGTGGCCACCTGTGGGCTTCACGTCCAAGGAAAAAATGGTTTGGCAACTGGTTTCCCCTCTCTGTTCCTTGGCCAGCTAGTCTACCTGAACAAAGGGGCAGCCCTACACGAGTGTGATCGCCATTTGCCCACCAAAGGCAGCTTCCCCATTTGAAGCTCTCTTTTTGGGCCAACAACCTATTTGGCTTTCTGCAACGGAGAGGTAACACTTCCCTCTGTGACAGGCCTCTATTATTCCTGAGAGTCATTCACATTACTCTCCAGGAGGGCAGAAGGCTGTCTGGTGGCCAGCAACTGCAAAAGGTCACTGCATAAACTGGTAACCAGAGAGGCAACTTTCTAAATGTTGCTTTTTCCTAAAAAGGAATTTAAATTGGACTTGGGCATCAAGTCTGGGGTTTTAATGCCATGATTAATTTGATGTTTTGAATTTCCCATTTTAGTAGTCCCATTCAGAAGTTAGAAGGACTGAGATGTGAACCTGTAACTCTGTACTAGCCAATGGGGTGCCTAACCTTTCCACAGTAAAAACAACAATTTTGAAGCTTTGCTATTAGGACATATTAAAGTATATGTGCCACTTAATAATATACAGCTTCCTGCCTTAGGTCTCATAGGTCTTTCTTAAGGGAGACATATATATTGTTAAGGGAAGTGGAGTCTTTGACATTGGGTTGTATGGCAAAGTCGAACTAGCAGGTTTAAAACTGCTCTTCCAGGCTGCGGTAGCAGGCCGGGAGCCATTATGTCACACACAGGGTGACACAATCAGATATTCAGCCTCAGGTGGACACTCTAACTTACATGCCCTGGGTACCCTTGGTACCATATACTAAGGTCTATAAATAAGTTGTCTCATGCCATTTTGGGGGTAGGCAATTCAACATATATTTTGCGAGGAGTTAGAACACTGAGGTCTGGTTGGCAGGCTTCAGTGCACTCTCAGAGTCGAAAACCCAGCAGCTAGTAGTCAAATTTTATGTTTATTGCCGGTTTGTTCAGGTTAGAGGAGATTTAGGTGTGGCCATGCATCATCTCTTGCAATAAGCAGTATGGAAAAGGAGCTGGGGACCACATTGTTTTAAAGAGATTTATCTTGCTTCAGACTTTGGATGGACCAGCTGGGTAATGACCTCCTGTGCCATCCCACCTTAACCGTCTGACACACAAGGGTATTAAAAGATGTGGCATGGGTAATTGCCCATAGAATAGAATCACTAGAAGCGAAACCAGTGTAAAACATTTCAGATTGCCCACTTTCCCCACTTGCAAGAGCCGTGAGTTTAAGCTCCATACAGTCTGATTCAGCCGATTTCGGTGGGCCAAATTCACAATGTTTTCCTATGAGTAGGTAAGCCTTTCTCGTGTCATATGTGTGAGTTGCACCTGTACATCCAGGCCTGATTCACAAAGCATTTTCCGTCGGTAGCTTCTTGGAATAAAGCATGCTTGCAAACAGAAGTCAAGGGTAAGTGTGTCTTACTCCTCGAATTTTAAGAGTAAATCACACCTAAGCTTGGGCTAAGACACACCTACTCATAGAAAAAGCTTTGTGAGTCGGTCCCTATGCCTGCAGAACCTTTGGAGCAGGCAAGAATTATAAGTCGGGGATATGGACTACATCTCGAAGTGTTCATCACTTGAGCTATTAACCTAACCTTATGCTAAACCTTACTGTATCTCTATTTAGCACTTGTATCCACTTATGTTAATGTTTCTTTGCTTTTAATTAATGCTTGAAAGTACATTTTTAATGATAGTTTTGTGCTAATGTTTTTTGCTTAAAGCTAAAGTTTAAAAGTACATTTTTTAATGATGTTTTTGTGCTAGCTAGCTGACACTGGCAGGCGCGGTGAGCAGCAGATGGAATTGGAGTTTCTGATTTGGACTCCATGAAGAGGCCTGGCAGCAGCTGAGGATGTTGCAACCGTTGAGAAGAGAATTACAGTTTCAGTAAATTACTCCACCAATCAAGGCAAGATGATAACCGAACAATAAGAAAACTGGCAGAGAGTAGGAATGCAATGCCAGGGTTCATTCGCAGATGGATAGTGTGTCAGGAGGTTGAAGGAATGTGCTGTTCCACAATCTCAGAGGACATATGGCACACACAAAAACTCATGTGTAACAGTAATGCTGTGACTAAACGAGAAGGCCCGATAATTCAGCTAGACATGTGGGCCAAAAGGCACATAAAGAAAATGGTCTGACGGTGAACAACAACTAACAACTAAAAAAGAACAAAAAAATGAAATATGGGAATCGAAACCATGAAATATATTGCAGCCAAGCATTTTACTCCCCTCTTGAGAAATGAACTGAACTTCTTCCTCGCAGGGGCAACACTGCACATAGGGCCTGGCCACTTGCAAATATTCATCTGGTTTTGTTGTTGACCCTTTTCTGTTGTGCTATTTCATTTTGTTATAGTTGCCAAATAGTGCAATAGCAGAAATAATTCCTACCATTATGTAGGTCCCAAACACATCAGTTTTAAGCCTTTCTATTTTTTTCTGCTGAGCCTTATTTTATATCCTCCAAGCATCGATGAGTGCGTCAGTGTATCATCCAGATGTGTGATCCCTTTGGGGTGGAATTGTAGTCACATCTGGGAATGCTCATCCCTGGGCCTAAACGTTCTGATAGCCACATATCTGTCTAATGGGCGGGGAGGGGCGGGAGAGGGGAGTGTTTCAGGGAGCGGCAGGGGTTGTGGGAGCTCCTGGCATTCCAGACTGAGTATTAGAAGACAGCTGGTGTCAAACATTTCATACCGGACCAGACTGGAGGATTCGGATATTCTGCACATTTTCAGCCACAACGACCTCAACAGATAACAAAAAAATTCCCCTCTGTGTAATTTAGGAATCACCAGGAGCAACTTTTCAAACCCCTGTTCTCCACTGTGTTCACTCTATTGTGATCTTTCACGGGATTTAGGTCTCGAGTCTGTCCCTCAACTCCCACCAACCCAGGGAGATACAGGAGCTTGTGTCAATCACCCATCTCTACAATAAGGACTGATGGCCATGCATTTTATAGCGCTGTGACTGATGGCCATGATTTTTATAGCGCTGTGACTGATGACCATGCATTCTATAGTGCAGTAACTGGTAGCCATGCATTCTATAGTGCTGAAACTGATGGCCATGCATTCTATAGCGCTGCAAAATATGGCATGGTTTAGGGCAGAGGTCTTCAAACTTTTCGAGGTTGAGCCCCCCCAGCTGAATTTTTTGGGATGTCGTGCCCCCCCACCACTTCACAAATTTCTGGAACACTAAATAATCGACCGCCACCCGCATATCCCAGGCCATATCCGGCAAATAATGTTCAACACAATAAAAGTGTTTAGTAAACTGCAGGTTTGTGAGTGGGTGTGGTTAAATGGCAGAGGCTTATTACACAGCTCAAAACACAGTTTTCCAAGATAAAGTGTGAACAAATTGTTTTTACTAGGATGCTTTGTTTTACACATGACATAGATTGATAATAACACCACCAACATTAATGTGACGGGTGTGCCTGTTTTTCGCCACAGAGACGGTCAGTCTGTGGATGGATTTTTGCTACTGCCATCCTCAGGTTGTGCTCCACATTCAGAAATTCTAAAAGTGTTTACATCTAATATTCAGAGATAGTGATGTGTGTTTTCACTGTTGTAACAGAGCAGCAGCCCACTAATTTTATAGCGAATAATATCTGTGACTTCCTTCAATTTCTCATATGTGATGACCCGTTTTGATCTAAAATAAACTTTTTTATGGTTGTTGCATCAAACAAACACATTTCTCTGCAAATAGTAATAGACTCTCTCACATCAATCACATTAAAAAGAAATGAAAAAAAACGGTATTTACAAGAATCTGTTTAGGAATTATTCCAGGCCATCAGGGCAAAAACAGAGCTGTCTCTATCAAGGGACCCCTGAAAGGCTGGATTGCAGTGCATGTAAGTGTGTGCTTTTGTAAATTAGAATGAAAACCTTGATGGGGCACGACATGCCAATACTTGTGTACAGGGGCGCAACTAGACCTGAACTTCGGGGGGGCTAACACTCCCAGCCAGGGCTGGCCCTAGCACTGGTCGCACACAGTGCAACAGTCTTTTTTGGCGCCCCTCCCCCATTTCCTCTTTCTCCATGAATTCCCTCACTACTACTCACCAACAATGCACCTCATCCCTCAATAGCACCTTTCTGACAAAATTTCATTTTTTTATAGCGCTACTCATAGTTTACTCACACTCAGTTCTTTGATCTGCATGGTACACATTCTTTGTAGCAGGCACATTAACCCTCTGCACTGTGTGGGTGGCAGGAGTGCCCATGTGAGTGCACGGTGAGCGATGCAACAGTGAGAGAGTAGGGTAAGAGGAGTGACTGCAGGGTGAGTGAGGTGACCATCTGAATTTGGGTGCGAATGTAAGTGCAGAGTGGGACGAATTAATGTATGATATAAACAAGATGGCCACCGGAGAGGAGCTCCTCTAGTAAGCTCCAGGCATGGGCTAAACCATCGCTCTCAAATCCCTGTTTTAGCCTTGCCATCCACCTCCCTCTCCCTCCAAATCTGCTCTGTGACAATCTTACCTTACTGAGGGCTGTACTGCGGACGGACTCCTCCTCCTGGATCGATGACCTAACAGGAGACTGACCTCTCCCCCTGAAACTGCGACGCACCTTTCCGTCCATTGGTTGCGCTGCGATCAAATCTTTACACGATCCATGACCCAACGGAGACGGTCCAGGTTGCAATCTTACCTTACTGAGGGCTGTTCTTCGGGCGGACTCCTTTTCCTTGAACGACGACCTTTGGGAAAACGGACCTCTCCCTCTTGTTTCTGCAGCACACATCTCTGACCGTTGGTTGCACTTCGGACTGATTCTTCCACGAACTGCAACCTATGGAGACGGTCCAGGTTGCCCCCGCAGCTCAGATCCCACGCAGACCCCAACTGCTTGCTCGTCGGGTTGACGGCTCTAGTCGGACCAGGCTGACTGCTGAGCGTCTTCCCACTGGGCCGTGCCTGACCGTTGCCTCGAATCACCTCCGCAGCTCTGTTCCGACCGTTGTGTCTGCCGCTGCTTATGCTGCCCCCCTATGCCTGTGTCCTCCCGGATTGCCTTGAACAGCCGACGCTTCCCTTGTTTGTTGGTGGTGGGAAGGTGGTTGGGTGCCGGATTGGGCTTGCCTCGGCATTTCCCGACTCCTACTGGCCGCACTGGTCTGGCGTTTGCCCCCCTGGGCCATGCCTGACCGTTGCTTCATTTGTTGTTTGGGGAGCTGTCGAACTCCTCCGCAGCTCCGTTTTTCACAGTGGTGGCCATCGCGGCTTGCGCTGCACCCAATGTCCTCCCTGATCACCTCTGGCTGCCCTTGTAGGTTGTGGTTGGCTGTTAAATCGGATTCCTGACCAGGCCTGCATCGGCATTATCCTGCTCCTTCGGGCCGCACGGGCCTGACCGCTGAGGTGGTTGATGTTGTTTCCTGTGTGGTGGTGATCGTGACAGGTTTTGCGCCTCTCCTGGGCTCTTGGCTGAGTCTTTCCTGGCCCCGGGATGCTGCTCTGATCTTTATGATATTGATGAGCGCTGCACCTAGAACCCTCACCATTGCTGACGATTGTTGTTCTCCTTCGCTCTTTGGTGTGCCCCCCCACTGGGGTCCTACCGCCTCATTTCCATGGAATCGGGTATGTGCTCATAGCTACCCGCTGGGTTGCCACTCATGCCAAGCCTTTCTGCTGCCTGTGTGCCTCCCACTATCGCTACTAATCCTGCTGGTTCGTGACTGCCTTTCCTCACCGCCTGTTCTTCCAGCCCGGGGAGAGTGACCTGCTCTGCCGCGGCTGCCTTGACCCTCTTTTTCCCACTGAGTTCCCCCCCCCGTTGATACCTAGTTTCCCTCACCACATTTTTTCCCTTGGGTCCCAGGTTCTATTACCTCATTGTGTTTTTCACAGCCTGAGCCCTACGCTTTTCCCCTACTACCGACACACTTTTGATTGGGACCTTTTACCCCCCTCCATTTTGTATGCCACTCACTCTTCATAATCTCTGGTGGCTTCGCAAGATGGCGACCCAAATACCTCAAACGACATGAAAATAATCAAAGGACTCTCCTAACACAGAACTCTGCTGAAACTGAGGTAGGACTGCCTTTATCTATGCTGGTTAAGGAGGCACCACATTGTTTCTCTTGGGTCCCAGGTTCTATTACCTCATTGTGTTATTCACAGCCTGAGCCCTATGCTTTTCCCCTATTACCGACACACTTTTGATTGGGACCTTTTACCCCCCTCCATTTTGTATGCCACTCACTCTTCATAATCTCTGGTGGCTTCACAAGATGGCGACCCAAATACCTCAAGCGACATGAAAATAAACAAAGGACTCTCCTAACACAGAACTCTGCTGAAACTGAGGTAGGACTGCCTTTATCTATGCTGGATTAAGGACTGCCACTTTTGGATCAAGGTCTTCCATAACTTCACTTGGTTAAAAAATAAAAATAAATCCCTTTTCTGATGTTGATGTTTTCTTAATTTGTAGTCATCACTAGTTTTGGCTGCCCTCCATTTAATTTTGTATTCCTATTTTTGATGTAGATGCTTTTATGCGCTACCTTGAGTACTATACCTGTTCCTAAACCTGTTTCTTTATTTTCCCTTTACTCTATGTTGATGACCACCATTTTCGATTATTTCACTATACTTGAACTCTCCCTGCACAATCCCCTTCCTTAATCTCCATCCTTCAAATTATGTTGTCCCGGTTCTCAATACTGATGTTCTCTTATTGTGGATATTTTTAATTGTTAATTTTTTGACATATCAACCCTCCTACCTCCCTGCGTTGGACACTCCCCATCTCGAATATTTACCCACCAGAACTCACTCCCCTTATCTTGTATTTCTAATTCCTCCTTCCTTTTCCTTCCCCCCTGTATCATTTTGCATCCGACCATGTCCTCCCCAATCCCCCCCTCATTCCCCCTGACCCTGCTTTCTCCAGACATGGCCCCAACTCATGGAATATCTTATACCCGTCTAATCTTTCAAAAAACGCCAAGAAAATTTTTAAACATAAATTATTGATATGTCACCCTGAAATGCTAATAGTTGATACCTACCACAGCCTGTCCTCTCCTATGAAAACAAACTTTATTTTCTACTCCAAAAGCCCCACTAAATGGAAAAACACTTTCCTTCTCCCCCTTCCTATCACTAAATCAAGCAAAATTCCGTACGGATTCAAACTGTCAACAACCCCATCCCTAGCCTTTTACGGTGAAATTGACATTTCCATATTCAGAACTGGTAACATTCTTATTCAAGCATCTGAATACCACCTCAACATTTTCGACAACCATTTCAGTACCATGTCCTATCAACTCTCCCAATTAGTTCTTAACCCTTCAGTAACCCAATTGCCTGACGCCCATATGTCTTCTCCCGCCACCCCGGTTCTGGCCCTCCTCCCCCTACCCTTCCCAACCTCACTCATTGTCTCTGATGTGGCCCCACTCCTCTGCGGAGGACCCCCCTCCCCTGCTCCCCCAAGACCGTTGGATCTCTCCCCTACTCATACCATCGATTGCTCCCCTCCTGCCTTACCATCTTCCCTGACTCACCCCCTAACTCTTCTCCTACTCCCTTGCCCCTTCCTGGGACTCCCCCTGCACTCTCCTCTCTGTCTAATTCCTCGTCTCCTCCTCCTACTCCTACCATCGATCGCTCCCCTCCTGCCCTTACCACCTTCCCTGACTCTCCCCTTAACTCTCAACCTACTCTCTTGCCCCCTCTGGGGACTCCCTCGGCACTCTCCGCTATGTCTAATTCTCCGACTTCTCCTCTTACCATTGACCGACTCCCTCCTGGCCCTTCCATATTCTCAGAGTCTCCCACGAACTCTTCCCCAACTCACATGCCTCCCCCTAGAACTCCCTCTTCACCGTCCTCTAGGTCTAATGCTCCTACTCCTACTCTTTCTAGCAACTGATCCCCTCCAGCCCCTATTATCCTCCCTTTCTCTCCCTCTAACCCTACTCCTACTCACTGGCCCCCTCCCCTGGGATCTCCTACTGTACTCTCCTCTATGTCTAATTCTCCTTCTCCTAATAGCATCCTTCCCACTCAATCCGTAGTGGTTGATCCCTGCAACCCTCACTCTCTCTTGCTCTCTCCCATCACATCTCCCGATTCTATACTGACCCGTCCCACTCTATGCAGAATCCTTTTTACAACAGTCTGAACACTGTAAAGGCATTGCGATGCAATGCCCGCATTGTAATGAATGTCTCCCGTTCAGACCCCCTCCCCTGGCCTTATTCCCCCTCCTCTTGTTGGACTGCCTTCCCCTGTCAACATCAACCCCACCTCATACCCTTCCTCCTTCTCAGCGGGTTTCCCCCTCAATTCTATAGCACAGACATTAAACCGCATAGAACTCAAACTCTCTGCCTCTCTGCTATGGCTAATGAACTAACACGATTCAGAGGGGATATCAACACCCTTAACACCAGGGCCTGCCCCAAGCACTCTGATACCTTTCACTCTTGCTCCCATAACTTTTCCCAACACACCCCATGGCTGACTACACCCCTTTGCAGACGAACACACAGGCCTCACCGTGCTGTTAGCTACCTCTCCACTTCTGACCTAATTAACCTGTGTAACTCCTATCTACCTAAGATAACTGATCACCTCCTCCCTTACTCCAGCATCCCAGTTATTGTGGGCGTTGACAGAGACCCTTCTACACCCATTTCACCTAGACCTCCAGCACAACTCACCATCATCCACTCTCTTAAACCTGCTAAGGATAACCCAAATCCCCTTTCTTGCATGCTTGTTAACTGCAGATCGGCAGTTCTACATGCAACTGAAATATCAGAAACCATCCTCAGCGAGGCTATTGACATCGCCTTCCTCACCGAAACCTGGCTCAATGACCACTCGACGGCTATTCTTGACTTACTCATCCCCCCCGGCTACGCCATCATTAGGCAGGTCAGACCCGACAGAAAAGGGGGTGGACTAGCTATAATCTATAAAAATGAATTTCAACTCTCCCTTTTAAAGAACACGGATCACTTGTCATTTGAATACCTTGGCGTTGAACTCACTGTCAAAGGCTCTTCTCCGATTAGACTACATAACATCTATCACCCTCCGGGTGAGCCTCTCCTCTTCGCCAATGAATTATCCGACCTTCTCACTCACTCCTCCCTTTCTGCCTCGAAAAACCTCTTTTTAGGAGACTTCAACATCCACTGGAATAATTCAGTGGATCCCACTGTTAGTCGCCTCATTAACCTTCTTGAGATGAATGACCTGAAGCATCTATGCCACAATCCAACCCATATCAAAGGGGCCACACTCAACGCTATCATCTCCAACACTGACTTGGCCTCCCTTTCCAACATCATCCCCATCGACTGGTCTGACCATCATCTCATTCTGTTTAAAATTGCAACCAGTGCCCTACTCCCTCCTGCAGCAAATAACAAACCCATGAAGTGGACCAGAAACCTTAAACAAGTCCCCCCTGTGAACTCGAGTCTAAACTCCAAGCTCAACTTCATCTCACCCCTCTCTCCCAAAATGCTAACGAGCTCACTGAACATTTCAATAAGGCCATTAGTGATGTCCTGGACCAAGTCGCCCCTCTTAAACCAAAACAACAAAGAAAAATCCAATCCAAAACTTGGTTCAATCCTGAACTCAACAACGAAAGAAGACAACTTAGACTTTCTGAAAGAACATGGAGACAACACCCCTCACCCTCCCATCTTTCCCTCCTCAGATCTGCTAGATCAACTTATAAGAAACACATTTTCCATGAAAAGGCATCTTTATTTCGAGCTCAACTTGATCGTGCCAAAAACAGGCCCAGAGAGCTGTTTAACATTGCAAGAAAACAAACGTCATCTGCCCCTCCCGAGCTGACGCCTTCAATTGAAAGATGTGAGGAAATTGCCAACTTCCTCTCGGATAAAATTGCTAAAATTGACCAATCTTTCCCTCAAAGTCTGGCCCTGCCCAGCCCCCAATATGCCATAGACGTACCCATAGATATACCAACTTGTTCGGCACCGTCCCTACTGCCTAATCCTCCCACTCACCTACCCATTCCTACTTCGCCTGGTGACATCCTTTCCAACTTAAAACTGAAAAATAACGCCTCCTGGTTTAATTTCCGTCCTATGACTGAGCTCGAAGTCTTTAATATCATTGCAAAACTAAAGCCGACCTCGCACACCAAAGACCCACTCCCTTCTAACCTAGTTCACAGTCTTAACCACATCATAGCCCCTTATTGGACTAAAATCATCAACACCTCCTTTGCCACTGGATGTGCCCCTGACTCCCTCCAACTTGGACAAGTCACTCCCATTCTTAAAAACCTTACTGCTGACCCCAATGATCCTAACAACCTCCGCCCTATCTCTAACCTCCCACTTCTTGCTAAAGCCCTTGAAAAATGTGCATTGCTTCAACTGGACAAACACATAGGCAAATTCAACTTACTTGACTAATTTCAATCCGGTTTCAGGAAAGGCTGCAGTACAGAAACCGCCATGCTGAACATTGTGGATGCCATTCACAGTTCCCTAGACAATGGCGAGGCTTGCCTTCTTATACTCCTCGACCTCTCTGCAGATTTCGATACAGTCAACCATTCTTCCTTACTTAATTCGCTTAAAGCTCGTTTGGCCTTAATGGTTTGGTCCTTAAATGGTTCTCTTCTTTCCTCCAGCACAGAACACAGAAAATAAAAATCAACGCCTGCCTCTCCAATCCTACTCCTGTCTCCCTGGGTGTCCCCCAGGGCTCTATTCTCTCCCCCTCTCTTTTCAACCTCTGTATGGAACCCCTTACCCTCATTTTGAAACAGGCTGGAATCAACTATCACCTCTGCGCTGATGACACCCAACTCTACTATAAGATTAAATCCCATTCTGATGTACTTCATTTAAACAATACCCTGAGCAAGATCCAATCCTGGTTCTACTCCAACCATCTTAAACTGAACCCTAATAAAACTGAAATTATTCTTTTCTCTCCTAAAAACAAACGTCTCCCCATCCAAGGCTGGATCACGGACCTCAATGCCCTCAATTGTCCGCTCACCTTATCTGACTCGGCGAAATCCCTAGGTTTCACTCTTGACAAAAACCTGGCTCTTAAGGACCACATAAAAAACACGGCCAAAGGAGCACTTTTCACTCTCCGACACCTCAAGAAAATCAAACCCTTCATTCCTCTTGACGACTTCAAATGGGTGGTCCAATCACTAGTCCTCTCCAAACTTGACTACGGCAACGCTATCCTCACCGGAACCCCTAAAGTACACCTAGCCCCCCCTTAGTGCTGTGTTCAACCTGGCGGCCAGGCTCATCACTGACTGTAAACGATTCGACCACATCTCCCCGGCCCTTAAATCCCTAAAATGGCTGCCCATTGAAGGAAGATGCTTTTATAAGACTGCCTGCGTCACGCACAAAGCTCTTCACCAACAATCCCCGTTGTACCTAACAAACAAACTCAACAAAGCTGGCTGCTCCAGACTGATGAGAAGCACCACTGAGCTCCTCCTCGTCCCCCCGCTTCTAAAAAAGAAAAACACCCAATCTCTCTCCTTCTCCGGAAATGCCCCGAACATCTGGAATGCCCTCCCGAGGGACCTGTGCTGCAACCCCTCCTACCTCAGCTTTAAAAAAGACCTAAAACATCAACTTCTCAACAAATATTGGGGCCTATAATCACTCCTTTGACCTTGCTTTCTATCTCCCCTGCATTGGTTATCTTTCTGTTTTTCCTTACTCTCCCTTCGCTCTCCCTTTTTACATATCATCCTGTTTACACTGACCTTACCCTCTTTTGCTCGCCACCCCCCTTCTCCTATCCTTACCCCCTACCTCTACAATTTGTTCTTCCCATCGTTACTCTCTTCTCTGTCCTGAGTTGTTACCCCCCATTTTATTATTTAAATGTATATAACCTTCAAACCACCCAGAATTGTGCCCCCCTTAACTTATGAGAAATGTACTTGCTTGTTTTGTTTACCCTGAACAATTGCTTTTCTTGATTGCTTCTGCTCCTGTAAAGCAACCTGATACCTCCGGGTCTAGCCAGCGCTATATAAAACCTTTCAAATAAATAAATAAATAAATAAATAAATAAATGTATGGTTAGTGATGGGCTTATTTGAGTCAGATTGCATTTTGGGCAGTGAGGGGGACAAGTAAGTGAAGTGTCACATGAGTGCTGGTTGAGTAGTGTGCTCGTGTGACTGCAAGGTGAGGTACAGGGTGACCAGCGCAAGTGCATTGTGAGTGCAGGTGGAGGAAATAAATAATGTGCTGATCTTGCAACAAACTTCCAGTTTTATGATTAGGGTTGCCAGCTCATTATTTTGATGCCCCAGCTGGTACAAAAATAAACAGTCACCTAAAGCCGTATTTTCAGCACTTATCTGTGCATACTTCCAACAGGAAATATAAATAGAAAGCACTTTTAATTGTGTCCTAGGGCTGCCTGAATGATCCATGGCTGATAATTAAAGGGAAGAAAGGCAGAAAAGTCACATTACAAATGAATACATACTTCTTTATTTATAACCCTTTTTAGTGTCAAGACGAGGTCTTTGCAGGCTCTTTAAACAACACATGGCTGGCATTTTTCTTTTGGCAAACCTACTTTATATTTCTTTTCATGAAATGTATTCTCACACTACGGCAGCAAATGTAAAATACAAATGTAAGGAATAGGCATAGTGGGGGCCCAGGGGGTACTAGAACCAGAAAAAAAACTAAGCCTCAGTAACCAGTTTCCAAAGGTATGTAAATATGCAAATGGTCTTTAAAGACCTGTGAAAAACTGGGGTGTGCCGGAGAGAAGACTCCAGACACTGCCCAGCCGAGCTAACAGCAGCTCGAGCTGCAGCAGCCCAGGCTGAGACACACGACGGGGGGGCTGAAGCCCTTTTAGCCCTATGGGCGTTGCGCGCCTGATGGTGTCCTACTGCTCCAAGAGACAGCACAGCTCGAAGGGTGGAGGGCACTGATACAGAAGCGCAGACAACATCACACATGTAGGACATCACCTTCGAATGTTCAATGCATTGTGGGAATGGCATGAAAACCAATGTTTAGGGCACATTTTACAACAAGAGTCCATGGGTGTTGCTGCCCCTCTGTCCTATACTGAAAGAAGATGTGCAGTAACTGAAAGCAAGACATAAACCAACTGTGTCACTTTTACTCTCCTCCCCTTTTCTCCCAGGATTTCTCAGGTGCAGGCCTTGGATGCTGGTAATTACACCTGAATTGCCTCCAGCCAGGCGGGCGTAGCCGAGAGGACATTCATCCTTCTGGTCCAGAGTAGGTGCCCGACGCAATTTATTGGATGACATACTTAAGTATGAAAGTCGTACGAGTAGAATAAATAGAAAGGTTATAGAAACCTCAGCCAGAAGCAGTGGAAAGGATGGGGATCTCTGTGATTGTCTAATTATTCCTGTAGAGCAGGCAATTGATTTAACGTTCTGATAAATTTTGAAACCCCTGGGTTTTGGGTGGCACAGGTGTAGCACAGTGGACGCCTCCGCAGACGTTATCTACCTATTTACGTATTGTATTTCAGTGATAGTACCTTGTCACCTTTTGGCACTTTGAAGCGCTTTAAGACAATGCGAGAATACAAAAATATGCAAACTGAGATGGAACTAGGTAAATGTAGACATTCATAGCAACCAAACCGTGCATGGCGTGTCGAAGGTGGAAGCAGAGGACATGCATTGCAGTATAATCGGTGGAACTCCAGGGTGTGGTTTATATAAAGTGCCCTGCTGGAATTTAAGTGGTTAAAGTCTGAGGTCCAAGCTCTCTTAGTGCAGAATTCGTAATTCTAAATTGGGCACAAACACTGTTGTCTGCAGATTCTGAAGTTACCACAGCCCTGGAATGAGGCTATAAACAGGGGCGTTCTTACCACAGGAGATGCCTGTGTAATTTTAAGAGAAACTTTTACTCCTTTCTGGGAAGAGCTAACCATCCCAGGATGGGGTTAATTCCTAGAGCTGAAATGTTCCTTGCTTTCGGTTTCATAGCAGAGGAGATTCCTTGAATCCTACTGCAGCTGAAGCATTTCAGCTCTAGGAATTAACCCCATCCTGGGACGGTTAGCTCTTGAAAATACAAAAGCATGGGCACATCGTGCCCCATCGATTTCCCCTCCCTCCCCCCTACAACCCCCAGTTACCGCCGAACCCCCGCTGATTGGCTGCTGCTCCGTAGTTCTCCAATCGACTTACGACGTGAGACAGTGGAAAACAAAGGTAAGAGTTTAGAGTGGAGTGCGTGCCCCCCCCTGAGATGGTGTCACGCCCCCCCCCCCAGAGGGGCGCGCCCCACAGATTGAAGAACTCTGGTTTAGGGTCTGCCAGGTGCGCAGCAGAGATCCCTGTGGTTCCACTTGCAAATTCTACACTTCCAATTTATGTCACCCTCGGAACTCATTAATATTTAGGGGTCAATTCCGATTCGGGCCGGAAATCTCTCCGACCGAGCCGGACCCGGAGAAATTTCCGACCGAATCGGACCCGTGCAGTCCGACCGAACGAGTCCGATGCATTCGTATGCCACCGGACACGAGTCGGTCGGACTCCCATTGAACTCAATGGGAGCCGGTCGTACAACGCGTACGCGGGCTCCCATTGCCTCAATGGGTGCGAGGCGGACAAGGGCGCCCCTACAGCGAGTACGCCGCGAGCGCTCGCGGCGTACACGCACAGGTAGGGGGACCCATGGGTCCCCCTGTGTGCGCCTCGCGCGGGTACGCGTACAGGGGGTCCGACACGGACCCCAAAGTACGGCTCCGACAGCGAGTTCGAGTCGGACGGCGCGAGTCGGTCGGAGCGGTCGAGGTGCGCATCGTACTTACCCGGCCGGAAAACGTCTCCATTGCGCGGTGCGAATCGGGTCCGAGCGAGTCGGTCGGAGCGGTACGATCCGGGTACGAGTCGGTCGGAGCGGTCGGGTCGCCCGGACGAGTCGGTCGGCGGATTCGCATCGTACTCGCTCGGCCGGACCCGCGTACGATTCGGTCGGGAAAAGGGCTCCGAATCGGATCCGGTAAAGCCGAATCCTATTCGGAGCCCTACCGGCCGAGATCGGAATCGACCCCTTACTTTCCATTAACCTTAAAGTAAGACTTACTTCTCTACTTCCTATCAGTTCATCAGGTTTGAATTGCACGTGGTGTCACTTAAGCTTCTCATTTCGTTTTGGTGAAATTACTGTACTTATATTCATACTAAGTCCTCGAGCAGCAGCCACACAACAAGGAATCGTCCTGCTACAAACAAATACTTGCAATTGCAGATGGGTTCTCATGACAGCGTACTTATATATTTGAAAACAGATCATTAAGATAAGGGTAAGGGTGAGTAGTTCGCGCTTTACAAAAAATATGGATTTACATAATGAAAAGCAAGATAGAAACATAACATCAAACAAAGATTTGCACTATGTCCGAAAGAGAGCAAATCAATTTTGCACAGTTTTGAATCTTGAGTAGCATAGAAAATCCCAAACTGATAATGTTTTAGCAAAATGCCAAATTGCAATGTTGTGTAGGCTAGGGCCCAGGTTACAAGTTTTCTGGAAAAGGGTGGGAATACGACTCCAGGCTACTCAAAATTTAGCCCTAAGATGGTATGATAAGGGAAGCATGGTTAGAAACAAATGGCCCGATTTAGGGGCTTATTTATGGAAACTGTTGCATCGCTGCGACAAAACAGCGATGGGACAATTTTCACTGCGCCCTGGTTGCGACATGATGGATGTGCTGTATTTATTGTACGGCGCTCCATGTCGCAAGGAAAGACACATAGGTCAGGAATCCTGATGTATCTGTCGGCGCAAAAGTCACGCATTGCTGGAGTTGTGTCACAAGCATGATGCAACACCAGCAATGGGTGGGGGAGGCCTATCTTTAATGCACTGCATCACCCTTACTCCTGCCAAGCGTAAGATTTTGATGCAATGGCATCCTAGAAAGGCGCACTGAAATCTTATAGATTTCAATGCGCCACTTCTACGAGGATTTGATGCGGGGATCGCCCACCCTGCATACATTATACCTGATGCAAGTATAATGTGGCGCAGGGCTTTACAAGGTGACACATCTGCCTAGATGCGTCACCTTGTAAATATGGCACAACGTGGTGCATTGTTTACGCCGCCACTGTGTCACGAAAAGAGACGCAATGGAGGCATAAAAGTATCGCAAGGGGCTCATAAATAAGCCCCTCAGAGTTTAGCTGAGATGGTATTCTGTCGCAACAGAGTACCCTCTCTGCAAAACTGAAAAGGTCTGCCAGCCTCATTTTGAGTCAGGTGGACCTTCATAAGACTCCAGTGGCCCAACAGAGTAAGGGCCGCAAGAGGGTTGGCCTTGTGTTAGCTTACCTGATTAAGGGCCCCATTCTGATGCGGTTTGGAAAGCTTCCCAACCGAATGGGTTTGGGAATGGTTTCCAACCGAATCGGATCAGGAGAGTCAAACCGACCGAGTACGATGCATCCGGATGCTCCCAGATATGATTTGGTTGGACTTCCATTGACTTCAATGGGAGCCTTTGTTCCAACCGAATGCATAGGCTCCCATTGAAGAAAGGGGTGGCTGGGGAAAATCGGGCACCCTGTGGCGGGCACCCCCGGATGCCTGCCACACTGTGCATGGCTGGTAAGGGAAGACCCATGGGTACCCCCACGGGCCCGACTGGGAAGGCTCCAGGTGCAGGGGAGCCCACTACGGGCCCCCAAAGTCTGATTCTGACTGCCGATTCGAGTCGGACGGCACGATTCAGAAAGGCTGTCCAAATCCAGCATCGTACTCTGTCGTTTGGAAACGCGGCCCGTAGAGACGTACAATTCTGCTCCGTACGGCTTGGTCATTCCAAATGCCGTTCGGTTTGGATTGGGATATTCCTAACGCATAACTCGCATCATACTTGGTCGGTTGGAAACCTTTCTGAGTCGGTTGGAAAGACACATTCCTGATCCGATTTGGACGGAGCAAATGCCGTTAGGAGGCTTTCCTAGTGAATCAGAATCAGGCCCAAAGAGTGGATGTACACATTGAAGAGGCATTGTCTTTTTTTAATTTTCCAGAACAAAATCTCACTTTAGGTTTTTGTTTTGGAAAATAAAAAATAATTTAAAAAAGCATTGTAAGTTTACTGTGCTGCTCTGTCATATTGACGAAGCCATCCATCAGACTTACAATGCATGGATCGGAACTGCTCTGATGGCATTCATGCCAATGCTAGAGATGTCTGCTGAGCCAGCAGACAGCTCAAAGTTTGGTGGGCGAGGTCTCTGTCAGAGCAAGGGAGTACTTTACTCCGTCTCCCGATGGAGTAAAACCTCGTCCGCAAAATAAAAAGCCCCGAAAGTTACTTGATTGCAATTCCTAAGTGTAGGGTGGTAATGAGACAGAATATCGAGGTGAAAACATTCGAACTACATTAATATCGAGTTGGAAATATCGTGGAATGGAAATATCGAGAGCAAGAATATCGTTGTCAAAAATATCGATTTGAAGGTAAGTAATATCGATTTAAAAAATATAGAAGTCATTAATATCCCTTGCAAAAATATAGTTGTTTAAAATATCGATTTTTTATTAGTGTTATGTATTTTAGTATATATTTTAAATGTAATTTTTTTTGTATAATTATTGTTTATGTTTTTTAATATATGTGTTAAATTTCTAGTAGTTATTACATTTAATTTACTTAAATGTTGCCTCTTTTAGTTCTGTATCGGGTTGTGGGTTTATAGGGGAATAGGGTGGGAATTAATTTAATTATAACAAATTCATTTTTTTTTTTATTTAATTATATTTATTTAATTGATATTTAATAGTGTTAATTGTGCTTTTATTTTTGGGGGTAAATTTTATGTCTGGGTTGTGGGGTTTATAGGGGTAAAAGGTAGGAAGTAATTTATTTTTAATTTATTAATAATTCGTTGTTAATTATTATTAATTAATTAATTGATAATGAATGATGGTAATTGTGAAATATTTTAGGCGTGGGTTGCAGGGCAAATAGGCGTGAAGGGTGGGAAGTAATTTATTTTTAATTAATTAACAATTAGTTGTTAATTAATATTAATTAATTAATTGATCATTCATTATGGTAATTGTGTAATTTGTTTTTAGGTGCGGGTTGTGGGGTTAATAGGGGCAAAGAGGGGGAAGTAATTTATTTTTCATTAAGTAATAATTCGTTGATAATTAATTAATTGATAATTATGTTAATTGTTTAATTACATTTTTTGGGGGGTGGGTTTTGAATTTTTAGGGGTAAAGGGTGGGGAGAAAATTAATTTCACTTAATTTATAATTAGTTGTTAAATACTATTAGTTATTTAATTGAAAATTATTTTTAATTGTGTAATTAATGTTTTTAAAGTTCAATTTTAGGTGCGGGTTGTTGGAATTATACGGGGTAAAGGGTGGGAAGTTAATTAATTTTAATGAAATATAATTTTGCTTTTAATTAATAATATTTGTTTAATTAATAATTAATTAAGTTAATTGTGCAAATTTTTTTTTTTTTTTACATTTTAGATGTGGGTTCTGGGTTTTGTAGAGGTATGGGATCGGAAGGAAATCAATTTTAAGCAATTAATCATTTTATTAAAATTAATAATAATTATTAATTTAATAATTAATTGTGCCGTGTGTTTTGTGTGGGTATATTGTCGGAAGTACATTGATGATATTTAATTAATAATGAATATTTAATGAATGAAAATTAATTTGTTGATGAATATTTATATTAATATTGTAAATAATTTTTTAGGTGCAAGTTGTGAGTTTTGTGGTGTTATAGGGTGGGAAGTAACTAAACTAAATTTATGTAATAATTAATGTTTTTGTTTGTAAATAATTTCTAAATAAAATATTTATTTGCATGAAAATCATTTTTGTATTTTATTTATAATAATATTTGTAGGTATTTGTGATATGTATTTAACATTATGGGGCCGATTCCGATCTCGGCCGGTAGGGCTCCGAATCGGATTCGGCTTAACCGGATCCGATTCGGAGCCCTATTTCCCGACCGATTCGTACGCGCGTCAGGGCGAGCGAGTTCGATGTAAAATCGCCGACCGACTCGTCCGGGCGTCCCGACCGCTCCGACCGACTCGTTCCCGGGTCTAACCGCACCGACCGACTCGCTCGGACTCGACTCGCACCGCGCAATGGAGACGTTCCCCGGCCGGGTAAGTACGATGCGCGCCGCGAGCAGTCCGACCGAGCCGCGCACTCCGGCTCCAAAGAGCAGTCGGAGTCATACTTTGGGGGTCCATGTCGGACCCCCCTGTACGCGTAGCCGCGCGAGTCGCACGCAGGGGGGACCCCTGGGTCCCCCCTACCTGTATGTGTACGGCGCGAGTCGCTTCGCCGCGTACACGCTGTAGGGGGCGCCCTTGTCCGCCTCACACCCATTGAGTCAATGGGAGCCCGCGTACGCGTTGTACGACCGGCTCCCATTGACTTCAATGGGAGTCCGACCGACTCGAGTCCAATGGCATACGTGCGCATCGTACTCGTTCGGTCGGGCTGCACGGGTTCGATTCGGTCGGAAATCTCTCCGGGTCCGGCTCGGTCGGAGAGATTTCCGTCCCGAATCGGCCCATATATGTTTTTAATTTTTTACATTTTTAAATATATATTTTTTTCAACATATTTATATATTTTTTTATTTACTTAGGGGCCCATTACGATACCCGGCGTAAAAAAATCCGCCAGGCATGGAAGCGACAAAAATCCGCCCGCACACACCGTCTGAACACCGACCACGCCATTACGATTACACAAACCGAAAACCGCCATCGGCGGAAAATCACACAAGATACCGCCCGCCATCGTCCGAGTCGGAGTCAAACCGCCCGCCACGGACGGAAACACGCACGACAACACAAAACCGCCCGCCCTCACGGCCGACACACCGCACATGAAATTACGATCGCACCGCCATGAGTGCGGGAAAACTACAAATATACCGCCCGCCAGCGCAAACAACGCCGATGAGAATCGACACGGCAGAAGCCATGGCGCCCACGTCCCTGCACAGAAACCATCCGCTCACAAAACCAATAGCACACAACATGGCCAACAAGTCCACACAGCAAGGCACGCACAAATACACAAGCACAGTACACATCCCGAAAACACCCCCCCGGACAAACAAAAACTACAAAGGCCAGAACCCCAGACACAACACACCTGAAAACAACAGTTCATTGAGGACACACCCACATAGGTAAGTACAAAAGCAGCACTCCCACAGACCACAACCCCTTGCAACATTGCAAACCAGAGAGGAGAGGAGAGGACACAGTGACACAGCAAGGACAGCAGCACACCACAGAAACGCACACATCACAACCACCACCACCACCACCACCAAACACCTGCACCACAAACCCCTGCACATTACACAACACACACCGCACCAGCACCACAAACACCATGGCACCACAAAGAATGCCCAAGTTCACGCCCATTGAGCTGACGGTCATGGTCGACGAGATCATCAAGGTGTACCCACAAATCTATGGGAACATGGTCCAGCACACACCACTAGCCACCAGAAACAGAATGTGGAACCGGATCGTAGACCAGGTCAATGCAGTCGGGACCCTGCCCAGGAACAGAGGAGAAATAAACAAACGTTGGAATGACGTCAAGAGCCTGGTCAAGAAGAAGGAGGGCAAAAACAGAGAGCTGGCTGCCGTCACTGGCGGAGGGAATCCCGCGCTCTTCAAGACCTTCAAAGCGTGGGAGGAGAAGGTGCGAGTCATAATACATCCGGAGATCCTCGCCGGATTAGCAGGGGGAGTGGAGGCTGGTAAGTACAAACTAATGTATACCAGCACACCGCTATGTACTCACATGCACTACCACCATGCCACAGCTCCCAGGGACAAACACCCCCATGTCCAGCACACAATACACAACACATCACACACACATGCAACAGACACCACCACACACAGCCCAAACCGAACAACTGTAAGATACGTGGGGACATGTGTACACTCAGCCAGCCACGTAACCACCAACAGGTCCCCAAATATGCCAGAAGCGCCACAACGAGCACCCACCACACCCATGTGTCCGCCACAGCTGCACTAACCGACAAGTAACAGGTAAGTGGCAGGAACACAAAGTGCAGTGGGTGGGACGGTGGGCAGCCCAAGTACAACACACACCAGGCCCCTAGTCCCACAGCACAGCAAGGAGGAGCATCCCCCACACCCCACAGCCACGTGTCAGCCACCGCAGTGCACAACGACAGCCGAAAGGCAGACATCACGGTCCACAGCAATCGGTGTCAGTGGGTGTCCAGCCACCCCCATGACCCACAACACCCCCTCACCCCCACAGACCTGCAACATGGAGCACCCCCGCTTAGAGCCATGTGGCATCCAGTACAGTGCACGCACGAACAACTTGCAGGTGGGAAACTGGACAGGGCTGGATTACTGGAGGCATGAGGACCGGAACACGACCAACACATGGGACATGTCACGTAGCAGACGAACACGCAGCACCGCCCACCGTCACGAACAAGTGAACAATGTGCACACGGACATGAACAACAGACTCACACCCCACATGACCCATCACAGACATAGCAACACCCAAGGAGCCACGTCTGCATGCACAAGCCACACTGAATATAGTACCACACGGCAGCCACTGTGCAACTCATCACACACAACCGAAACACCATTGAAGTCCTGTCCATGTAGCCCCTACTGCCTGTCAACCACACACCCCACAACTACGCCTATGTAAGACAAACAACACTAGACGCAACAGAGCGGAACAACATAAATGCACACGAACACCACTGAACCCATCAAACACACAGACACACCATGCACATACAACATACCATCCATCCCATCCGTCAGCCCCAGTCTCATGAAAGGCATGTCATCCGCACAGCTGCCACACATACAGCAGTCACGCTAAGATACATGCCCATGACCAACCATGTGCCAGAAGTCAATGAAGCGCACGACACACTGTGAGCAACAACACACAACATGGGCCACACCCCCTGAGCACTGCAGTGATGCACATGGCACAGGGCAGCACGCACACCAAGGAGATGGGACAACTGCAATACGTTGGCTGGCACACAACCATCACTCACTCATAACGATGCGTCCAATGCCATGTCCAGTAATCACAACAGACAGCAAATATGCAGGCCATGTCAAGCATGCACACACCTCAAACCATGCACTGTCATGCTGCCACAACACATGTCACGTTCGGCACCCATGGCTCACAGCATGTACCCCAAAAGCATATTCCCTCCCAAATGCGAATCTGGGGCATGGCCCCCATGTTGCCATATGCGTTCCTAAGCGTTCCATTTGAACCCCAAAAGCATATTCCCTCCCAAATGCGAATCTGGGGCATGGCCCCCATGTTGCCATATGCGTTCCTAAGCGTTCCATTTGAACCCCAAAAGCATATTCCCTCCCAAATGCGAATCTGGGGCATGGCCCCCATGTTGCCATATGCGTTCCTAAGCGTTCCATTTGAACCCCAAAAGCATATTCCCTCCCAAATGCGAATCTGGGGCATGGCCCCCATGTTGCCATATGCGTTCCTAAGCGTTCCATTTGAACCCCAAAAGCATATTCCCTCCCAAATGCGAATCTGGGGCATGGTCCCCATGTTGCCATATGCGTTCCTAAGCGTTCCATTTGAACCCCAAAAGCATATTCCCTCCCAAATGCGAATCTGGGGCATGGCCCCCATGTTGCCATATGCGTTCCTAAGCGTTCCATTTGAACCCCAAAAGCATATTCCCTCCCAAATGCGAATCTGGGGCATGGCCCCCATGTTGCCATATGCGTTCCTAAGCATTCCATTTGAACCCCAAAAGCATATTCCCTCCCAAATGCGAATCTGGGGCATGGCCCCCATGTTGCCATATGCGTTCCTAAGCGTTCCATTTGAACCCCAAAAGCATATTCCCTCCCAAATGCGAATCTGGGGCATGGCCCCCATGTTGCCATATGCGTTCCTAAGCGTTCCATTTGAACCCCAAAAGCATATTCCCTCCCAAATGCGAATCTGGGGCATGGCCCCCATGTTGCCATATGCGTTCCTAAGCGTTCCATTTGAACCTCAAAAGCACATTCCCTCCCAAATGCGAATCTGGGGCATGGCCCCCATGTTGCCATATGCGTTCCTAAGCGTTCCATTTGAACCCCAAAGCACATTCCCTCCCAAATGCGAATCTGGGGCATGGCCCCCATGTTGCCATATGCGTTCCTAAGCGTTCCATTTGAACCCCAAAAGCATATCCCCTCCCAAATGCGAATCTGGGGCATGGCCCCCATGTTGCCATATGCGTTCCTAAGCGTTCCATTTGAACCCCAAAAGCATATCCCCTCCCAAATGCGAATCTGGGGCATGGCCCCCATGTTGCCATATGCGTTCCTAAGCGTCCCATCTGAACACCAAAAGCAAAGTACAAACCAGACCCAGGATGGGCCAGGAGCCCGCATACACCAGAGTCACAATAAGTAGGGGCACAGCGACACACCCATCGGCATGGCCAATCCGTCCCATGCCACATGTGCACAGCACACAGTCCCATTGCCAAGCACACACAACTACAAATGCTACAGCCACACACACGCCTCCGGGAAACCCATGTACGAGATTGCACGAACTGTTAATGTCAGACGACAAATACATACTTCGCCAGGTGCAACACAATAACAAATCTCATTCTCTCCACAGGTGACGAACTGCTGGATGCTGGGGATGGAGCCAGCAGCCAGCACAGCCAGCCTACAAGCCCCCAACGAGGACACACGGATGTGGAGGATCTGTCCTCCTCTTCGGACACGGACCACCAAGCAGGCCCATCTGGTGTGGCAGGGCCCAGCCGCTCCCCAGGACCCCTCCTACCCACCAACCCATCATCCAGGGCTGCTGAACATTCCCAGCCCCCTGCTGCCACTGTCGTTGCGGCCACACCCACGGTCATTGCGGCCACTACCACTGCCGCAACCGCCACCATCGCCGCACCGACCACCACCGCCGCCACCACCACCACGTCTTCGCTGGCACCAGCCCCAGCGCAGGTGGTGGCCCGGCCGACTGGATCCACCCTGGGAGCCACAGCGAGGACCGTGGTGAGCAATGTGGCTAGTGGGCAGGCCGGTGGCAGCAGGACTGGTAGGAGGAGCAGGGTCAGGGAAACGCCAGCCTCCCTGGGAGCCATGCCCTGCCTCAAATGGCCAGAGTCCTTGGGGCCTATGAAGAGGCCCAAGGACAATGGGTCAGGTCTGCTTCAGACACGCGGGAGGTGCTGGGGGTGCTGTGGTCCATGGACGCCCGTATGGGCCAACTCGTGGACCTCATGGGCCAGCTGGTGGTGGCGGTGAGGTCACAGCCAGGGACAGCAGCTCCCCTCCGCCACCACCTGCCGGGGCGCAGGGTCGAGCAGCAGTGTCCAGTTCCCCTGCGTCCACAGCCAGTGAGCACACCTCAACCACCAGCATGTCGCAAGCAGGCACCCCCTCGCAAACGTGGAAGGGGCCGTCCGAAGTGGAAACAGATCTCCCGGGAGGACTTCGCACGCTCCAAACGCAAGTGAGGCAGCCAGCCAGCCTTCCTTGACCACCCACTGCATTGACTTGGACTACGATCCCACTCCACACAGCCATCTGGATGGCATGTGTGTGTTGGACTATGGACATAGAACCAGTGGGTACACCCTGAGCATCACGCAGCCATGACCGACAGCTCATTGTCACTGCACGCACCACTTTTGTCATCACCTTACACACAATCACATGTCACAGTTTGAAATAAATGCACCTCTTACACTAACTGCTGTTTGTGCCCTGTGTTTTATTTGTACGGAATACAACGGCCACCTTGGGCGGAAAGGCACCTGATGCGTGGCATGGCAATGGAATCCGGAGGGCCTGTAGGGACCTAGGGGTGGGAGACAGAACAGGAGCACATTCAATGAGTGTGTCACACACCCATCACACAGTACATGTCAACAACTACAAGCAATGTACACACATCGCACAGAGCAATAGGGCACAATGCCACAGCCACCAACAGTGGCATAGTACCCTGGCCATGGAGCGTTGACACACAGCACGCAGTGAACAAACGGCCACCCTGACACAGCACACACACACCTGCACAGATACAGCCACATCAGCCGTCGTACATGGACACTCACCGTCAAGTGAAGTAGCGGGCGATGAGCTGCTGCCGCACATTACCAGCTTCCTCCTCTCCGCTGTCCTCCTCACTCGAGCTGTCCTGGTCTGCGGGCTGGGGCCCTGGTTGATCTCCGTCATCCACGATGAGGGGGATCTGCTTCCGAATGGCCAGATTGTGCAGCATGCAGCACGCCACCACTATCCGGCACACCTTCTGTGGGGAGTACGCCAGCGCACCCCCGGTGCGGTCCAGGCACCTGAACCTGGACTTCAGGAGGCCAAAGGTACGCTCGACCACACGTCTGGTCCTCCCATGTGCCTCATTGTAGCGATCGTCTGCTGGGGTGCGAGGATTCCTCAATGGACTGAGCAGCCATGCCCCATTCAGGTACGCAGAGTCACCTGGGTGTGAGGGACACAGAGAACGGTTGCTATTCCAACTGGACAGGGGACAGCATCGCACAACCAGCACGCTACACCACTCCACATACTCACCGACAATACAGCCACGATCCTGTTGCATATTGGACATCAGTCGTGGCAAGATGCTGTTGCGCATTATGTGTGCGTCATGGGCCGAGCCTGGGAACTTTGCACACACGTGGGTGATCACCATGTCCGCAAGGCACACCACTTGCACATTCAGGGAGTGCGTGTGCTTCCTGTTGCGGTACAGGTGCTCAGTGGCCTGTGGTGGAACAAGGCCGACATGTGTGCAGTCAATGGCTCCAACGACGTGTGGGATTCTGCCAAGGGCATAGAATGCACCCTTCACTGCCGCCAATTCACGAGCCCTGGGGAAGCGGATGTACCTGTTTCGGTACAGCATCATGGCTGCCAGTACATCCCTCAGCACCTTGCTGAACATGGGCTGGGACATCCCTCCTCCAATGCCCACTGTGTGCTGGAATGACCCAGTGGCGAAGAAATGCATGGCGGCCATCACCTTAGCCGTGGGGGTGACAGCAGTCGGATACACCCTGCGGGGATGGAGATGGGGTTCTAACATGGCACACAGTCGATGCAGGGTTGGCCTGTCCAGCCGAAACTTCCTAATAACCTCTGTATCGTCCATGTCCGCCAGCAATTGGTATGGGCGGTCAATGTTCGGTCTCCGCCTAGGGACAATGGCAGAGGACACATGTCAAAGCAACACGACACATAGCAATTTCGCATACACATCACTGACATGACTGAGCAAGCACATGAGCCACAGCCCAGCTGTCAAGCTGGGACGGCACGGCCACAATACACTTACACAGGTCTCCCAACAATGGCAATGGCTAGTGATACAAACCACTGCCATGTGCATGCACATGGGGATCTAGGCCCCAATGACTTGCGGGGCGTGCTGATGGGGACTGACTGCATATCCGTCAAGCGGCAACGCCACGGCAACATGAATGTCTGCTGAGCATGGAACTGCTTCCGCAGCTGGATGAGTATGGCACACGACGACGACGATGTGGGCACAGGCTGAGCGGCCAAAACAAGTGGGACCTGTGGCACGAGGGGATATGAGACAGTAGTAGGTGTCAGCACTGCACCCTATGTACAGCACTGTACGGATCACACCTCCCGAAACATTGACAGGTGTCCACATTGACAGCCCCATGCCAAGACGGCTGTGTGCTTGCAGTCACACGTCACAGGTGAGAGGTTACATTGCACGTGCCAGGTGGCAGACGTACATAGTGGGAGCTGGCATGTGTGTGCATGTGTCTCCTGTTCAGGATCCACCAGATGGGCGCTGACTCTGTACTGACCATTGGACACAGCATGTTCCGTGGAAGGCTTGTGTGTGTGGGATGGTGGCACGGGATGTGCCTCCGTTGGGTGGGGGCCATGCACAGGGCGGGTACGTCGATGATTGCGCATTGTTGGTCACGGTGGGTGCACCAACTAAGATGTGTTGCCCTGTGTTCAATTCCTATGTCCGCATGATGATGGACTGTAGATGTGGGCAGACTACACATTGGTCGATGTGCTGTCTATATGCATGTGCCTTCACACCAGGCACAGCTGCCCCTGCACATGTGACCCCTGCTGGACTCGCTGCTGGGTCTGTGGAGCTGATGCACCTTCTGTGCGTGGGGCGGACAGCTCTCCTCACTTCCCTCATTGCGCATGTCATGACTTTGCCGCAGGTGACATGGATCATGGAGGGCCCACATGTACGCGTGGGTAGGCTACACATGATTGTTCACTGGTCGCCACCCCCAGTCAGTGTTTCGAATGGGAAGGTTGTCGTGCTGGTGGTATGTTCGATGTGGCGGATGGGCGGGCCTAGGTGCGGGCTTACATTCCGGACATGGGGGTAGTTGGATTGGCGACTAGTTGCAGTACACACGGGACACGTCTCTTCCTTTCCACATCTGGGTCATCCCTTGTACTAACTGACAGTGATACAGTCATCTTCGCCCCAGCCCTCATGTCCTCCCCTCGCTCCCCCAATATGCATGCTCACCTGCGAGGCTAGCGCTTGCACAGGCAGCCCCAAGCTCGCACCAGAGAGGGCAAGGAGTGTATGTGTGGGTCCAGTTGCACGAGTGGGCTGTCTCAGGGTATGATGTGTGGCGGGACGCCGTCCACCTGCGTGGTGCCCCAAATGGAGACCCGTCCTGCATGGACTATGCATCACAGTCTTCGCCTTCCGGATCCGCCACCTGCGACACCCAGTGGCTGTGGCTGCCCTTGCGGCCAGGCCGCGTCCGTCTGTGGCTGATGGCCCACACATTCACTCTTTGGCCTCTCTGGGGAGGGCTCGGGGGTGGTGGCGCACGCGCTTACACTTAGTCGCAATGGCATGTGGCGTGGTTGGTATGATGGGCAATGGATGGGATGGTGCGAGCCACCTCCCGTGACGTCAGTGCTGCTCGTGCTGTGGTGCGTCCCCCTACACTTCCATTTGACTTGTGCCATGCTAGACGTTGAGGTTCTATTGCCTGCGTGATATGACCAGGAGGAGCGCGAGGAGACCTCTCACACACCATGCTCCACTGCCATCCCGTGCCCTGTATCGCCTGTGCGGATTGACTATGTTGGGGTTACACCTGGTCGACTGGGGCTGTGTGTGCCTTGTCAAGGGGCATGGCGGGCGCACAACAGGATCCAGCTTGTCCACAGAGGGTGGGCTGAGGTGCGCCTGGTACCGCTTTGTACGTGTGCCCGGCTGCTGTGCACACACGTGTTCACTCCCCCGACAGGTGTCCTCTCACAATGCCCAGGGAAGCGGTGGTGTACTGTTCATGACCCCTCCCAACACGGCGTGCTCCAACTTGGCATGTGCGCATCTACCCGTCACACCCACCCACCTGAGCACTGCGTCCATACGACTTCACACGACACATGTGTGTCTTCCACAGTTGTGCTACTCATTTGCGTTGACATCCAATACCAGTGGACTACATGGTCATGTCACGACTGCCGTGTACTTCACATACTCTCATCCTCTCTCATTCGTACTTGTGAAATGAGTCAGCGGAGACAGTTTTGGTTTCAAACATTATATTGAGTCTTCTGTCCTCTGTGATGCAGTATAGTGGACACTACTGGCAGCGGAATACATGTTGAGGATATACTGAGCATGATTGCAAATGGGATAGGGTGTGGGGTTACATGTGATTGGCTGTTGCATGTGGGATGTGGGCTTCAGAGTGACATCTGCTTGGCCAAGGCTGTGCTAATGTACATTTACGTATAGCTGCGGAGCTGCGGACTTTGACACAGACGGTATACATGTAGCCTACCAGACCGCTTGGCATCATGGGCACAGTCCATCTCAGTTCCATGTGACAGGTTTGCTGCGGTTGTTCCTCATGCACGCGTGCATGTGAGATGACATCAGGGCATGTGCTTGCGTGCATGCAGCGGCGTGCCACTTGTTGTTGCACTGTGGTGGTTACTGGACATGTCACAGTCACTGGGGTCGTGTTGTTGTTGTATGCACTTGTCGTCCATGCAAAGGTCCTGGTATGGGATTCCCGGGGCGGGGGTGGGAGGGGTGCAGCACCCACAGACTCCAGGCGACCTATTCATGTCCACTGAGCGGTGTGTGTGTCCATGTGCGCTGGATCCATGTCGTGTCCTGGTTGTTCGTGCAGTTCCGTCCATGTGGGTGCGATACACAGAGCCCATGCCACTGCCTCCCACGATGCATGCGGTGTTCCTGGATGTGATGGGGAACAGTGTGCATGTCCCGGTCATATCCGATGTCATGGCGATGTCGTTGATGGTGTGGTTACAGTTGCCGGTCGTTTGGTATGGCTGTTGTGGTGGTGACTGGCCAGTCCGTGCGGAAGCTAAGCATGGGTGCGGGGTTGGACATCATAGGTCAATCGGGGAACCTGCGTTGTGGTCCGACGAATTTACAGGTTGTCAGGTATGCGATGCCGTCCAGCAGGGCTTCCATGTCATTGGTGGTGTACATGTTTGCCAGCCAATGTAGCGGATGGTGGCTGTCAAGGTGTTGTTCGTAAGTTGTCCCTTGGAGGACCATGATGGGGCATGCTGGGTGACATTCGATGTAGCTGTTCTCGATGATCCGTCGTGTGGAGGCACAGTGGTCCCATTTCAGTGCGGGTGCGATGTTGGCCACATACGCCATGCCCCCATAGGCAGAGCAGGCCCTGTCGTGTGCGTCCAGAGGGAGGAGTAGTGGTAGCAGGTCCGCCTTCAGACATGCCGGGTTGGAGAGGCATATCTCCACGGGATGCTGGTAGGGACACCTCCGACAGTAGAAGACGGGCATGACGCAGCTGAACAATGTGATGCGGTAAGTCAGTCGGTAACTTACGTTCAGCAGGGACAGGAGATCGCATCCCAATGTATGAAACAGGTTGGTTTTGTACAGCTTGAGCTGTTCGGCGTAGTTGGGTAGGTGTGTTGCGGTTGCCATTTCGCAGCGGTGCGTTGTGGTGGCGTGCTCCGGCTGTGTGTGCAGTCTGCAATGTGCACGCTCCGAGGTTGCTGTGAGCTCTGTGTAGTCGTAGGGAGACAGGACTTGTGTTCTGTTGGCTTGTTTGGAGGACACGGGCCCTCATCCCACATGCTTCTCAGACAGTTCAAGGTCAGTGATGTGTGACTCCTTCCAATTAACTTGCATGTGGCCGACATGGGGGAGTGTTTTCTTCTTTCTTCCCCGTCCGTTGTGTGCTTCTGTGATATGCGCTATCTGCCCTGTGGTCGGTCTCCTCGGCATGCCTGTGTTGGTCTATTCTTGGACAATGGCTGTATTCACCGGCTTCTGTCGTAGGGCTGTGGTTTCGGAGTTGGAATGGAAGGTCATTCAGTGCTGTCTGCTCTCCCTTGTGTGGGCGGCAGGCTGCCTTTCCGCTCTGCGTTGGGCCTTGTGTGTGAATGTTATTCTTGGGCCACCTGTTGTCGGTCCCCGGGCTCTTTGGTGTTCCGTTTTATATGTCTTGTTCATATGTGCAGGGTGGTATGGGTGTTTCAGTGTGGTACTGGCGTTCCTCTTCCCGAAGGGGCCCTGCTTCTCCTAGTTGGTGTTGCCGCCGCTGTGTGCTACGCCATGTTTGTTACACTGGGGTGTGTCCTGCTGTTGCGTGACTTCACTGACATGTGTGCGTCGGTTGTGTGGCGTTGGGTGTTGTCCGTGAATTGGGCGTTGGGGACATGTCTGTGGCAGGCCTGTCACGTGTCATGTGCGTTCGGGGTGGGGCTGATGTGTGTGCTGCTTGGTTGTGTCCCTGTGTCTGTGTGCGACGCATGCATGGCGCTGCGGTTGGCCTCTGCGTTGTGCGCATGTGTGGCGGCGTCATCGCCGCTTTGGGGCCGTGACGGGGTTGTTGGTTCCTAGTCCCAGGTGGTGTGTACACATGTGTTACGCGATGTTACGATTTGGCCTGTGTGTCATATGTGGATGCAATGGTGGATGTGTAGTGTACACGCGCTGGTGGGGGTTGTCCGCTTTTTCCGCCCTTGCACTGTGTGCGCTGTTTGCGTGCACTTGTTGTGTGTGTGCCTACCTGCGTCTCCGCGGTACGTTGCGTCCTTGGTGGTGCATCAGCAGGAGCATGGGGAGGGCCTGCAGTGCTGGATTCATGCTCGGGGGAGCCGCTTCTTCGTTGTCCGTGCTCGGCATCCGTGTTACCGCTTCGGTTTGTCGTACGGTATCTCTTGGCCGTGGGAGCCGTTTGTTTGCGGCATCGTAATTTATACGCCGGGCGGGACGTGTTTCGTCGGACGGTGTGTGTCAGTTGGGCTGCGCCGCTACGTGTACGGGCGCACTTTGATGGCGGACGGTGTTGCTGGCTTGCCGGCGGTGTTTGGCCTACTTTTCGCATCGTAATTGGGCGGGCGTGTGGACTGCTGCGTGCCGGCGGTAACTGGTGGTTTTTGCATCCGCCAGCACGGCGGTTGTGCTTCCGCCCGCCATCGTAATGAGCCCCTTAGTTTTAAAAATATTTTTATTTTGTTGAAGATATTTTGTTTGTTTTTAATGTTGAACTGACTGGAGTGGGAATAGTAAATTTTACCCCTCCGCTATTCAACACTTTCCCTACTGTTGCATTTACTGGAGTGGGAATAGTACATTTTACCCCTCCGCAATCCAACACTTTCCCTACAGTTGTACTAACTGGAGTAGGAATAGTAAATTTTACCCCTCTGCAATCCAGCGCTTTCCCTACTTTAGCACTGACTGGAATGGGAATAGTACATTTTACTCCTCCGCAATCCAACACTTTCCCTACTGTTGCACTCACTGGAGTGGGAATAGTATTTTTTACCCCTCCGCTATCCAACACTTTCCCTACTGTTGCACTCACTGGAGTGAGAATAGTAAATTTTAACCCTCCGCTATCCAACATTTTCCCTACTGTTGCATTTACTGGATTGGGAATAGCAAATTTTACCCCTCCGCAATCCAACTCTTTCCCTACTGTTGTACTGACTGGAGTGGGAATAGTACATTTTACCCCTCCACAATCTAGCGCTTTCCCTACTGTTGCACTCACTGGAGTGGGAATAGTAAATTTTACCCCTCCGCTATCCAACACTTTCCCTACTGTTGCATTTACTGGAGTGGGAATAGTAAATTTTACGCCTCCACAATCCAACTCTTTCCCTTCTGTTGTACTGACTGGAGTGGGAATAGTACATTTTACCCCTCCGCAATCCAACACTTTCCCTACTGTTGCACTGACTGGAGTGGGAATAGTAAATTTTACCCCTCCGCAATCCAACACTTTCCCTACTGTTGCACTAACTGGAGTGGGAATTGCTTTTTTTTTTGTTAGTTTTAAATTTTATTGCTGTTTTAAGTGTGGTGGGAATAGTAAATGGTAGTATTTTGTAATGTTATATTTTATGTCTGGTGTAAAATATTTTGTTACTTTTGTGTTGTTTTAGGTGTAATTATGTTTTCTTTTAATGTGGTGGGAAGTATATATATATTTATTTTAATTTTTAATAATGTATTTTATGTTTCAATTTATATAATTATATGTTTGATTTATTATAATAATAATATAATTTGCAATATTTTTTGATTGCAACTTATTTTTAATTAATTTGTAAAATATGTGTGTTGTTTAATTTTTATTTTAAATTAAATTGATTCCCTTTTTAAATATTTTATGTTTTTGGTATATTAAAATATATCTACATATATTTTTGATAATATTATGCAATTTAAGAGTTTTTTAAATTATATTGTTAATTAAAATATTAGTTTATATTTTATCTATATGTATAATTATGTATATATATATGTGTGTTTATATTTTTTAAAAGAAGTTCATTTGTTGTATTTGTTCAAATATACATTTAATTATATTTTTATAAATTAAAGTTAGTATTTAATTTATGTTTATTTTAATATTTTAAATTATATATATTTTAAATTCGATATTTAATACAACTATATTATTGTAAACTATATTTTTTTCTCCTGATATTTTTGTACCCACCTGTTTAAGTATAGGGAGTCGATATTTTTGCATTCTATATTTTTACCTCGATATTCTTTGCATCTATATTTTTGTGGTCGATATTCTGTCAGTGAACCGTGTAGGGTATAGTCACATATAGAAACGTTCAACTGATCTGTTTATCCAGGATGCCTTTCAACAAAGTTAAAGAGAGCAACCAGCCAGAAACTCAAGATGAAGACTGCGAGCCACGTGATCACAGCACTGAAAGTTGCAGGGATAGGAATGCAACTCTGAATAAGTGGGTGTTGTATAGAATCCACTAATGTGCTGAAACAAATGAAACCGTACATTGTCGAGGGGAGGGATACTGAATGTTATCTTTGTGGGTCCATCTGCAAATGCAATTGTACTTAAATGATAATATGTTTTTTTTAGGTGTGAGGATGTGGCGCAGCAGCCAGAGCTGCTCATCAGAGCTGGAGATCCAGGTTTGTGTCTCAGTGTTGGCTCAACATCCTTTGAGTCTGGACAAACCACTTAATCTTCCCTGTGTCCATGGACAGCGCCTGGATACCCTCACGGCTGATAAGCTGCGCTATATAAATCTACAAATTATAATTATAAGTGGACTTTAGATGGCGGCTGAATAGTAGATTTGCAGTTGTAGTAGTGGTGCTGCAACAATTGTCAGTGTTGGGTGTTGGTCAGTGGCAACAGCTCACTACAATCAAATGGACCTGTTAATAAATTATAATAAAAATAGGGCCCATAGCCACATGATGAAACACCAATTCCCATGCACAGCAGCTATGAGGCATAAATGTGGTTTAGCAATGTCATGATTTATAGTGAGCACAATGTATATGGAAATTATGTTTTGATGCTGTTAATAAACTACCAGAAACAATATTTGGACAACCTACTTGTGTGGCAACCAAGTGTTAAATGTGGTGTACACTCAACAATGGTCTTAAACACAGAACATCGAACAGGTGCATTCTCAGTGTCCTAAATAAATGATTCTCCTGTTTCTTAAATACCACATACAATCAAAGCATGCGTTCCAAAGCATGGATGCACCGCAAAAAACATCATTGTGAGAAAAAACAATTTTCCATCTGAAACATTGATTTGCACCAAAGATATCATAAATGCATGCCTAAAATAATGGCCATCAAAAACATTGTTATAGGGTACTGCCCACTAGAAATAATGTGTTACGGTTACTAAACAGTAAAATAGCATGCAGATTCAGTACTAGGAACAACACACATACACACACACACACACACACACACACACGCACTCACGCAAACACACACACACACACACACCCAACAACACTCTTATGCACTGAAAATGATGTCTTACAGTGGAAGAGCATGAATGGATAAAGCTCCCAGAATACTGTGACACAGAACAATAATCCTAAAATTATTGGTTCTAGAGCGTACCCACAGATTATTGGGCCAAATTAATTGGAAATGTAATAGTGTGAAAGAGGAAAACATTCTCATCTGCTGAATGATTTATTAAAGGAATTCCATTACACATCTTATTAATCCTTACCTGCAATGATTTGTAAACAGTAAAACAGTAAACAGAAGGGTGTAAAAACAGAGTACTGTTTTAGGATTCTGGATGTTTGCTTTCTCTGTGTATTCTTAGATGAAACTGTCTGCTTGGTACATCACTCTGAGTGTATAATGTGCTATGTTCTCATGGGCTAAAAATGTATGCAGTTGTTTTATTCTGGAAAACATAAGCATATTAATATGGTGATTCTTGGTAATATGGAAATAGCACGCACCCAATGGGCCCGATTGACAAACTGCATTTTGTAGTACTTAAAGCAGTACACAGTAATACTACTTATTTAGTGCAAAATGCAGTTCAGAAACCTAAGAAATATCCACCTTCACCTTGCCTATATTTGCTAAGTGGATATCTCAGCACATGTAGGTTTACCACTTAGGGGCTGATTACGATCCAGTCTGGAAAGCAGTCCAACCGAATCGGTTTTGGAATGCTTTCAGAACGACTCGGGTTCGGGGAGTCCAACCGACCGATTACGGTGTGTCCGAACACCGTTTGGTCGGACTCCCATTGACTTCAATGGGAGCCTGTGTTCCGAACAAGAACACAGGCTCCCATTGAGAAAAGGGGTGGTTGGGGAAAACCTTGCACCCTGTGGCAGGCACCCCATGGTGCCTGCCACACTGTTCATGCAGGGAAAGGGGGGTACCCCACGGGCCTGATTCGGAGGGACCCGGGTGAAGGGGGAGCCTGCTAGGGCCCACAAAGTCAGATTCCGGCAGCCGATCCATGTTGGAACAACCGACTCGGAAAGGCTGTCTGAATCCAACATCCTAATCGCTCGTCCGGAAATGTGGCCCATAGACCTGTATGAGCCAGCTCCAAATGACACTGTTACTCCGAATGTCGTTTCGGACATCATGATCGGTCATCCAGAAATGTATAAGAGTCGGTCAGAAACAAGGCTTCTGAATCAGATTCGATGGAATAGGATGCCGTTCGGAGCCTTTCCGGACAGCATCGTAATCGACCCCTTAGTAGTAAATATGTAACGGACCAGGGGGAATGGTGGGGAAATGGGGAATGTCTAGTACTAAATGGAGGAGTATAGCGTAAAGTAAGAAGGGGGTTAGGGAGTGACATGCTACAAACACCCACCACAAAAGATTAAGCTCTTTGCAATTCGCAACCTAATATGGTATAAGTAATTCTTGTGACGTTCAACACTTTCCCTACTGATGCATTCATTGCACTGGAAATAGTTAATGTATCCCCTTCAAAGTCCAACACTTTCCTTCCTGTTGCTTATACTGAAGTGGAAATAGTAAATCTAACCCCTGCGAAGTCAAGCACTTTACCTACTGTTTTGACTGGTGTGCAAATAGTAAATCTAACCCCTCCGAATGTAAGCATTTTCCCTACTGTTGCTTAAATTGGAGCTGGAATAGTAAATTTAACCTCTTCAAAGTTCAACACTTTCTCTACGGTTACTTAGGATGGACTGGGAATAGTAAATTTAATCTCTTCAAAGTCCAACATTTTCCCCAAGTGTTGCATACATTAGATCTAACTTCCTGAAACCCATTGCTTTCCCTATGGTTGCTGAGACTGGAGTGAGAATAGTAAATCTAATCTCTCCAAAGTCCAACACTTTCCCTACTCTATTGCATAGACTGAAGTGGTAATAGTAAATTCCACCACTCCAAAGTCCAACACTTTCTCTAGAGGGAATAGTAAATCTAACACCTCTGAAGTCCAACACTTTTCCTACTGTTGCTTAGACTGCATTGGGAATAGTAAATCTAACCCCTCCATAGTGATAAGCCTTCCCTACTGTTGTGCAATTTGGAGTGGGAGCAGAAAATCAAACTCCTCAGAACTTCAGCTATTTCCCTAATGTCAGTTAGAGTGGACTTATATTATTTGCATTATTGTTGTTTAATTTTATTTGTTTTTGTAATACTTGTTTTTTAAATGTTTATATAATTTTTACAGAAATGATTTCCATTTTTCTTATATTTATCATATATTTTAATAAACAATTTTGCTTTATACTTTTTCATTTATTTTTTTGCTTTTTGTTATTACTTTTGTAAAATAAAATTAAACTTACCCCTGTATACTTACCTCCATAATATTGTGGTGAACGATATTCTATATGCAACATTTTGGCTGGATGATATTTAAAACTCAATATTGTAGAACACTAACCTCTTCAGTGCATAAGACAGTGTTATTAACAGCATTAAACACACAAAAGTTGATGGGGGGATGCTTGCAATAAGCTTAACCACTGGATATTGGAGCATTATATGAACAGTCTAGCCCGAACTGCCAGGCCAAGTCCTCTTTGAACCAGAACACAACAACCAAAGACCAGTTTCGCCCTGATTGGTGATCTTCAGTCATGTGTAGCTTGGTTCCAGTGGCACAGTGATTAAGGGACCCATGTTTGGGCATACCCTTGGCTACTTAGGGTGTTACATCAATGTTCTTGAAGCTTCCTGAAGACTGTTTGGTATTCATCACTAGGACTGCCCTAATTACCTTCAAACGTACCTCTACCAAACCTTTGTAGACATACTACATTCCACAGGTATGTTCTGTCAACACCTAAGTTCTGTAGTTGAATGTGTTGCTGTGTAGAGATGGGAATTTTGACCCATTTATTCAAAGGCAGCACTGGTTTGCCAGAGACATTAATAAAAATAACAAGTGGGGACATACAGGTCATACCTATGAAGAAATGTAAAATTAAAAACTAAAATAACAAATTAAAAAGAACGATTTAAAATAATGATCTAAGAAAAACATTGTGTTGGTTTTCTATAGCAGATGTAAACTGAGGCTGGGTAAATGTTCAGGTGCAACTAGATTCACTGAATTATACTGTTCAATGTAAATATCAACACAGTCCTCTGTTCATTTCCTTTCCCAGTCAGATGTTTAGCATTAAAGTCTATGAAGCATGCTCACTGATGCCACATTCCCATGATGGAATACAGGAGCAAACCAAATGGGTACAAATTAAAAAATAGGCCAAATCAATATAACTGAGTCCCAAAGGCAACCTAACCACAAAAGAGCCAACCCTCACCAACCACACATGCACTGCACATCAACCACCTAACCACAATGTTGAACTTAAGAGTTTGAGTTGTAGGGCACAACGGCAGGCCCTGGGCAGCAGAGAGGGTGCAGTTACGCCTCCTCATCAATTCACACATATGAGTGGTAAGGGCTGCAATGTTGACACATAAAACGTCCACAGTCTTTACAAATGAGGTCCAGAAAAAATATAGTCACTTTTTTGATTTGATTAATATTTGTATAGCGCAACGAATGCCCAAAGGTGTCTTGGCGCTGGCGTCTGTATTACAGAAATGCAAAGTACGACCAAACCATAACAGGCCTTTAGAGAGAAATAAAAAATACCAAGTTTTCAAAAGCTTTCAAAAAATTAACAAATTGATTGAGATCTGAACTGCAGCGGCATTTGATTCCACAACAAGTATGTAGCATGAACGAAACTCCTACCACCCTAAAAGGTTTTTCTGATCTTAGGAACCTGCATCGTCTTAGCTGTAGCTGATCGCAGGCTGCCATACCACAGCATTTTTTCCTTCAAGTAATCTGAACCTATTACATGAAGGGCCTTGTGTGCAATGCAGAGTGCTTTAATAGCCACTCTGTTTTTTTATAGGAAGCCAATGAAGCTCCTTCAGAGCTCCTTCAGAGGCTTACTCGTATTTCTTGATAGTTTTCAAAAGTCAGACTGCTGCAAACTGCAACCTCTGGAGTTTCTTTAGCAGACCTTGCTGCATGCCCAGATATACACCATTGCAGTAATTCAGACGTGATAACACTAAAGAGACCACCACTGTTGTCTGAAGATCCACTGAGATGAATGGAAGAACTTTTTTCAATATCTTTAACAGAAAAAAACAGGAAGAAATGAGCTGGTTCGTCTGGTCTGTGAACATTAGTTTGGAGTCAAAAACTACACCTACATTTTTTACATTAGTAACTGGAGTAGGTAATGGGCCAAGCATGGAAGGACACCAGGAAGAATTTCAAAATGATATATCTGACCCAAAGAGATGTACCTCCATCTTAGAAGAGTTCAGTTTTGAGCGTTGGCTATTCATCCAGTTGACAGTCACTCATACCACAGCTTCGACTAGAAGAGAAAAGTAGTTGCTGAATAAAGAGCAAAATGCCACCAAAATCTGGCCTTCTGACAGGAATCAACTGTCAAGATCCAGTGACTGTTGGGGGTTGTCCTGCCACTCCAACATTCTAAAGGGAAGGAATGGAAGAGGTAGGACTGTGAGAACACAGGGAAATAACAAAAGTGAAATTACTATAGTAACAATATGATTTTTTCCTGTTAGTAGTCATTGAATGGAATTTGAAATGGAGGGAAAGTTTTAAAAACTTTTTCTACTCTGGAAATCTTTCTTAAATTTTTGTGTATGAGATGCTACTTAAATTAAAACTGTTAGACCTGTCAGCCTTATGGTGGTCTTGCCCCTAAAATCCTCCTCCATTTTTTACTGATCTCGTTTTGCTGTCCTTAGTACTCTACACACTTTACCACTGCTAACCAGTGAGAAAGTGCATGTGCTCCTTCCTTAAAACATGGCAACATTGACTTATACCCAAATTGCTTGTAAGGCCCTAGTACAGTGGCACGTGCCCAGGGCCTGTAAATTAAATGCTACGAGTGGGTTTGCAGCACTGATTGTGTCTCCCACTTCAGTCGTCCTTTGGACATGTCTCAGGCCTGCCATGGCAGCCTGTGTGAGTGCAGTTTTCAACTGCCATTTCGACCTGGAAAGTAAACCTTTTGCCGGACCCAAACCTTCCTTTTTAATCCCTATAATTCACCCCTAGGGTAGGCCCTGGTCAGTCCAGAGGGCAGGGTGCAATGTCTTTAAAAAGTAGGACATGCGCTTTCCAGTTTTACATGTCCTGGTAGTGAAAAACTCTTAAATTTGTTTTTCACTACTGCAAGGCCTACCTCTCTCATAGGATAACATTTGAATTCCTTTATTACATATTATAAGTGTAATTTTCAAAAGGGAATAGGTACCCAGTTCATGTTTGGTGTCTCTGGAATCCTAATTTAAAATCACAATTTATGATGAAGTAGGATTTAAAATTTCAGTTTGATAATGCCATTTTTAGAAAGTTGACATTTTCTTGCCTTAGCCATTTAGTGCCTGAAGTCTTTCTCCGGTCACATGACTGGGTTAGCTGACAGTTAGGCATTGTGTATTTCTCCAAGACAGCCACACACAATAGGCAGCTTAGGTGTGCCTGGATAGGCCATCAAGGTCAGGGTGGGAGGGAGGAGCTGGACACAGCCTGCTTACACCTGAATAGGCTGTGTCCTTCCTCAACACAAAGGGCTGCATATCCTCTGTAGGTAGTCTGAAGCCAGGACAGGAAAGGCAGGTTGCCTGGGCACTTCAAAGGGAAATTTCTAGAAACTTCTCCCCCACTTCAAAGGCACAACTGGGTATAAATACAGGAAGAAGGAGTGCTGAGTTGCTGAAGGACTGCCACTCTGCCTGACTGCTGCCCTGCTGGACAACTGCCTTGCTGTATGGACCTGCGGCCTGCTGCCCTCCTGCCTGGGTGAGAAGGACTGGATCTGCTTCTCTTAAACTCAGAATCCAGAGTGACTCCAAGGGCTAGTTGGCTGGCCTCCTGACTTGAGCTTCAGGGGCAGAAGGCTCCAACAACCTTGTTCCTGCACCTGGACTCTGCCCTCTGTGAGTCTATCCTGCCAAGAGCTGCCACCCCAGTCCTGGACCCTTGGTAGTTGGCCTAAGGTGCTCTGCCAGCCTCTGTGGATCCAGCGGAACCAACACATCTCCTCTGCTGCGATGCGCAACCCCAAGCAGAACTGAAGCATGGCCACTGCTGCATGGATTGGAACCACCACAAAGATCTGCATTACCTCACAGGCAATCGCTGCACTGGAATCTCCACAGTGCCACGCATCCTCAGTGCAGGCCCTCGCATCTCTCGTCAATGGCAGCCTTGACAACACCGAACTCAGTATCGCAACGTCGCAGCTTCTTGGAACCAACGCATCGCCCTGTCTGCGTGACGCATCCTCAACTCCGCACTTCACAACATGAGCCCTTGTTGAAGGGATCTCCCAAACAACAATGCAGACAGACCTCACACTGCAGCTTTGCCGCATCTCAGAACCTACGCATAATTTTGGCTGCGAGATGCATCTTCTACGGGAATCCTTGCAACGCTCCGCAAACCAGGACTTAAGGGCCTAACTTGGCACCATTAGCCAGCCTGCACTCCATCGTGGTCGGCCTGAACTTGCAACTTTGTCCCAGTCTGGCATGACCAGATATCCACAGTTGGTGCTTTACGCCTTTTGGTACTCTATTTACTAAAATCTTTAAAGTGAATATCTCTGGTTCTATGATACACACAGAGGGGGCAGTTCCTCAAAGAAGGGACGGGATTAACCCTATTTTGGTGGAATCAACAGTCCCACCATCCGGATCAAGGGGGATCAGAGTGATCAGCTCAAAGTGCCCTCACACACCTGGTAGCGTGTCATGCTTCATCACTGGGCGCTCCTCGCCAAGCCGGCGCTGCAATGCTTGACGAGCCTATAGCTCTTTGGCAGAGATCTTTTGATCAAAAAACCCTGTATGATGAGTGCAAGTGAAGGGGTGAGGATAGGGTGGTGAAATAATATAAAAGAGTCGAAGGGAACCAATGGAATTTTATTGGTGTAGTGGTCCATTGACACAGCAAAAACAAAAAAAGCTATCTGAGGTGGTAATGTATCTTAATAGCTAACATGTGAAGTGGAGTGGGATCAACATGTTTCATGCCTTGACTGTCAGAAGGGTCAATTGGCATTTCATCAGGACCGGAATATTACCTTCCCAAAAAGTGTGGTAGTGGGGCCCACCACTAAGTATTGGATACCCGCTCAAACAATACATACTGCACCTGCTTTGATGCAGTGAGGCTGTTTCCACCTATAAATACAATATGCAAATAGTGGTGCCATGAGGAGACTTCCATCAGACCAAGGTAAAAACTGACACGGTCTTATTTATGGCTATAGAAGCACTGCGCTCCCCACATAGTACAGCGCGATTTCCTGAGGAAAGTTTCTCTGGCATAATCAAATACAAATCGGTTGTCATACACAACAACCCTTTCATGACAAAATACGTGCTGGGAACAGTAATATTAACCCCTTTCCATGCTGTAGTGAGTCAGATTTTGTTGATAGTCTGTTTAAAATACCAAGTGGTAGTCTCACACATCCAAGGGATGGTGAGAGGTTGGACTTGCCCAAAATTCAAGGGAGAAGCACTCCTTAGGTGAAGTAGAGGTCCAAGACTTTGCAGCGAAGAAAGAAAAACTGACCAAGACCAAGAAGTACCAGTGAGTCAAAACAATACAATGCTCAATGTATAAAATTTGAAACAGGTAAGAAATTAGGGAAACAACATTACAGCACAACACAACACAAAGGTTCACTCATGTGGTCCTCGCGGGAGCTGTGCCCAAGACCTACTCTCCTCTCCCGGCCTGTAGGTAGGGAATGAGGGGGTTGGTGTGTTTTTGTAGGTAGTGAAGTATAACATGCAATGCTGGTCCGGTGTGACTAATTCGTAGCCTGCTATATTTAATCAGGGTTGCCGAGAGGCCCCTTGGAGATGGTGAAACGCACTGGAGAATGGTGAAAACAGTAAGAGGACTGCAGGATGACCGAGTGGGCTAGATGTGGAAAAGTGCGCATTGGCTGCCGCATCCGGCAGTACTACTGCTTATTGTGAACGAGGATATTTTAGAAGTAACATCAATTGAGTGAAAGAGTAAATATAAATATAGCAAAAAGCCTCTTGCGGACCCAGGGTCAAGGTGCAGCATGTTGAAGCTCCGTGTGAGGCATCACGGGACGCACAGTGTATGCATCTTGACGTTCGTGCCTGAGAGGTATATGAATGTGCCAGAAAGGCAGCAACCATATTGGAGTAAACATAACCCGGCCGGGCTATATGTATATTGTACTATATTGGAGCAAATAGGTCGTTGGTCAGGAGTGATCCTGCCATATACTGTATATTTATATATTTCTTATATTTATTGGTGGAACCTAAGTGGGGGTCTACAATGGTTATTAGAAACTGATGTCTGGACCCTAGATCTCAGTAGGTAGTAAGGTGGTGTATGGGAAGTTAAACGGTCTCGCAAATTCCTTTTTCTATTTCACGGGGACATCCTTGTCCCTACCTTGAAGGAAATGTCTCAAACCTGGGGGTTATGTTTATGTGTGTAGGTGGGCACACAACACCAGGAAAAGACCCTCCCGGGGACATGGGATAGTGTTATTGAAGGAGGGAGGAATATAGTAATGATATGTCCAGCCTACGGGATATGTACATTGCTGTAGTCTGGTTCCTTCCAACTACCAGATTGTCAGTCATTCAATGTGGTACCCCAGATCGAGAAGAAATTTGATTACTGGTTGTCTAGTTGATTCCACAGGATCTCATCATTTAACCCTATCAAGTTAGTAGATAGACGGAAGATCCAATGTTTCTGGAATAGTGTTGATTTGTTCCATCGGTTGTTGGCCTTCAGGATGGTCCACCTGAGGTCATCGGGGTATGATGTTTTTCCACAAAGTAGGAATTCATTTTTGTCGAGCCCCGTTGGCAGTGTATGTTGCTGCGATGTTCAGTGATTCGTGTCTTCACAGGTCTAGTAGTCATGCCAATATACCGAAGTTGGCATGGGCAGTGAATCAGATAAATGCAATATTTTTGTCTTGCAGTCTGTGTGATTTTTTTGAGTCCAAGTATGGGTATCATCAAGGTTGATTTCTTTTGAGGATTCCATCTGGTGGCATACTGGAAAATGACCAGAAACAGGTGGCGAGTTCCATAGAGTTCTATGTTACTGTTTGCGCTTGTCACTACGCCTGGATGGAGTGACCCAAAAACTCCACCGCGCTATGCGGAGTTTCGCAGGCGAGGAGTGCCACCTATAATACTTTATTTTAGCGTCTGCTGGAAGAAATAAGGTGTTTGTTTAGTTTTTGGAAAAATAAATCTGTAATCATTCATGATCTTTACATTAGCGTCAAACTCAGAATGAGTTTCTTCATCAAGGTGACGCAGTCAGGCTCTTTCAGATCATGATCGGACAGTGCACTGGCCAATGTAAGTGGTACTGTGAAGGCAGCATGACAGTACTCACCCTTAAATACATGCCAACTGTCAAGAACCAGATGGCAAGCCCTCATATGTAAGCCTTACCTCCTGTCTCCTAGCAGACAGCATCTCCAGCCACTACTCCGAGTCTGCTCCTGACTGTCACCGTGCTAAGGAGCCTGCATGTACATACTACTGCAACCAGTCCTTAAACATGCATGCCCCGGTATGTAAGCCTTACCTCCCATCTCCCAGCAGACAGCATCTTCAGCCACTATTCCTAATACGCTCCTGACTCTCACCGTGTGAAGGAGCCTGCATGTACATGCGACTGCAAACAGTCCTTAAACATGCATGCCCCCGTATGTAAGCCTTACCTCGTGTTTCCCAGCAGACAGCATCTCCAGCCACTACTCTGAGTCCACTCCCGACTGTCACCGTGCGAAGGAGCCTGCAAGTACATACTTCAAACAGTCCTTAAACACACATCACCTCTGAGGTATCAATTTCCTTTCATACCCCTACAACAAAACCCTCCTCCTACCTGGTGCGGAGTATGAGGGGGTCAACAAAACATCTAATCACTTCTGGTAGATGCTCCCAAACTTACGGACCAAGCAAAACAAAGAAGGAATCAGTGAGGTAGACACAAAGAAAGGACTACAGTCTTCTAGGTGTCCAGTGCAGTGTAATAGTTGTCACCATTGTTAAAGTGAGTGCATTCATTAAAGCTACCTGACCTCACAGCTATTGTCCTTCGCCATATCAAAGCCCAGCTTGTCCAGATGCCCCCCTCAAAACTCTCCATTACAGAGGCCTAAGACTGAATGAGCACAGAGACATTTATACCTTCCTGCGCACACCTCTCAGTGGGTTCATGCCAACCGCAGGGCAGGGAAGAGAGTCTACTCTACTGGAAAGTCTTGCTCTACCCAACTATCTCAGGAGCACTATACAGTGCAGAAGAAAAGATTCACACTCTGTGGCACCCACTAGAGCTTTCAGAGAGTGCCGAACAATCTAATTCATGCCCGGAATCAAGTTTCATTGTATGGGTAGGTTTTTTGCATGTGGTATTGTTTATTAAGTCGTGATGGCTTGGACAAATGCATGTGCGGACTCTACAGCCAATCAGCATTTGAGAATTCTCTGTGGCACACTAAGATTGGCTAAGGTTCTCCTACTGTTCCAATCGTAGCTGACCGCTAGCAGACCTCCCTCTCCCCGAGGACTCTCTGAATATGTTCAGCCGTAGTATTTGTGGTTATGCGACCTGGAAGAGCTAACAGTACGGACAAATGGACAACCATTAAATGATCAACAGCGGACGATGGGCATTATGCTGGACTCGCGGGTTCCCTCTGTCACAAAAAAGGTAAAGTCACATAATTATTTAACCCACTGAATTCAGTGAAATAAAATATTTTTGGGGGGTTACAGACTGGGGTTGAAGAAAGTGAAGTGCATGTAAATCGTTTGGCTTGGAGATGAGGCACATATGATTTTGAGGGGGTATCATCCTCAGAGTCTACCGCCGGTAAACTGGGTAAACTCCGCTCCGCCTGTCATTGACTGAGTTCTTTGTGTGAACTCCGCTCTCCAAGTGGAGTGTGGAGTGACAAAAGCTCTGCGAACTCTGCAGGCGTAGCAGAGTTTTCCACCCACTATTACTTGTCACGTGCTCTAGTGTGTACTAGAAGGTCGTGAAGATTACTGGTGCATTTTGTTATATCCCGCATAGATGCCCTAATGTAGATCCGTTCGTACATGCCCTAAAATGGACGTATTCATATTTACCCTAATATGGTCATATTCGTACTTGACCAATTATGGTCATGGCCGCATATGCCCAATTATGGTCACAACTGTACATGTCCTATTATAGTATGATTCCTTATATAGGCATGATCTTTCACCTACATTGGCCCCAGCTAGTACACAACAAGCTCTGAGGGCTGAACGTTATCTATCCTGTGGAATGGCATGGTGTGCAAAAAAACGATGGATTTAGGCCCAGATCTCTGTACTGGGGTGAATGTATGACATTGTTCTGCATTCTGTCCATCAATTGTTGTTTTTGCATTTGTCACCCCGAGTGGGACGGGTATGCCCAGACGTGGGTCCCGTGCTCTCCATGCCGCTGGAGTCAAGCTATCCTGGCTGAAGAGGGGTGAAACCCCGAAACCGGTCCTAGGATGCTTGTTTCCAGTCCAGGGAGGACCTGGCCTGGCAGTTCGGGCTGGACTGTTCCCATAGGGCACAGCGTCAAGACTGATTTGCATATGGCTGGGTTCAAACTGGAATGGCATGGTGAGCAAAAAAACGATGGATTTAGGCCCAGATCTCTGTACTGGGGTGAATGTATGACATTGTTCTGCATTCTGTCCATCAATTGTTGTTTTTGCATTTGTCACCCCGAGTGGGACGGGTATGCCCAGACGTGGGTCCCGTGCTCTCCATGCCGCTGGAGTCAAGCTATCCTGGCTGAAGAGGGGTGAAACCCCGAAACCGGTCCTAGGATGCTTGTTTCCAGTCCAGGGAGGACCTGGCCTGGCAGTTTGGGCTGGACTGTTCCCATAGGGCACAGGGTCAAGACTGATTTGCATATGGCTGGGTTCAAACTGGAATGGCATGGTGAGTAAAAAAACGATAAATTTAGGCCCAGATCTCTGTACTGGGGTGAATGTATGACATTGTTCTGCATTCTGTCCATCAATTGTTGTTTTTGCATTTGTCACCCACTATTACTTGTCACGTGCTCTAGTGTGTACTAGAAGGTCGTGAAGATTACTGGTACGTTTTGTTATATCCCGCATAGATGCCCTAATGTAGATCCGTTCGTACATGCCCTAAAATGGACGTATTCATATTTACCCTAATATGGTCATATTCGTACTTGCCCAATTATGGTCATGGCCGCATATGCCCAATTATGGTCACAACTGTACATGTCCTATTATGGTATGATTCCTTATATAGGCATGATCTTTCACCTACATTGGCCCCAGCTAGTACACAACAAGCTCTGAGGGCTGAACGTTATCTATCCTGTGGTTTTGAATACAGCAGAGTTCTTCCAAACACAGGCCTACACTGTACTCATTAATTATGCATGGCTTTCTAAGAATACACCACCGGCATAATATGTATCTACAAAGTTCACCCCTGACGTCTTCCTCATGTCCAATACAAACCATACTGAGGACCGAGACTCTTTATGGTATAAATACACCACATCTTGCCCCGGTAAAGCAGAGGGAACCGAGACTTCCATGCTGACACACTGACCAGAGACGCTGAGGCTCCTGCATGCAGTCGCTCAAGCTGACAGTGGTCTGGCACAACCCGGACGGGGTGTCCAACTCGAGACCAGGACGGGGTCCCACACTCTCTCTATTCAGGTATGGGGGTTCGACTAAATCCTAGGAGGATTCTTGGCTCTTAGCTTCTAAGACCTACACACATATGCTAGGTACACTCAGGTACATCTAGGTAGGCATTGTAGGAGTATGCACACTTGCATAATGCTTTTATATTCATGTATGTACTCATGATTATCGCAATATGGTAGAACTGTTCTATCCCTTTGCTTTTATCGTACTGCTAATAATATATCTCTGCTATTGTCTGCTGGTTACCGCAGCACATGTATTTTACACTAGAATAACAACTGTTCAATAAATACTTATTGAAACGCCCGACTGTTTATTCTGTGTAACTCTCTGAGACAAACCGAATAAGTGAGCACGAGTGACTGAGCGAAAGGTAGTACATTGTTTCCACGATTCTGAGGAATCAGGGTTGTCATGGTCTAAGGTTGCCAGAAACTAATCTCTCCCCAATAAGAGGAGACACTAGTGGCACTGCGAGCTAGCTAATGCAAAACTAGGCTAACATATACGGTGGGGGTGCACAGAGTCAGTCTGCCACCAAGCCCGCAGTATATGTTATCCAAACGCGCAGGTCCTGCAGGGGTACTATAGGAGCTACACGACAGTTTGAAGGTAAAACGTGGTGTAGGAATATCCAGGGGTCATGATTGGAGAATAAGCCAATGCTCGCGTATGATTTTCTTGATCCGATTAGAATTGGGTGTAAATGTAGTGATGCATGTGATCACATCCTACTCAAGTTTGATCTTGGGGTCCAACAGGGCTTCTCTATGATTGTTTTTAGCCCTCTTCTGGGCCCAATGGAGGGTAGTTGCGAGTTTTTAAGTTCTCGCTCAATGTTGTAGCTTCATTTTCATAGTCTCTGATGTTACTACAATTCCGACATAGGCGTAGGAATTTCCCAAAGGGAAGGTTGTCGTGGAGGGCTTTTGGGTGGTGAGTGTCATAGAGTAGAAGATTGTTACAGTCAGTCTTCTTTTTGAAAGTTGTGGTAGCTAGGTGTCCGCTGTTAGCTGTTATAAGGAGATCCAAGAATGTAATTTCACTGTCAGAGACCGTCTTGGTAAATCTTAGAAAGGAATTGAGGGAATTGATCCACATATAGAAAGCCTCACATGTTGTGAGATCACCGCTCCAAAAGATGATAAAGTCATGTATATAGCAATGCCACCATTTGATGTTGGCCTGGTAGGGGTTGTTGTCACTAGAGATATATAGGCGTTCAAATTCCGCCATATACAAGGAGGGGCAAAAGTGCTGCCCATCGAAGTCCCCTGAATCTGGTTGAACAGCAAGTCCTGAAATTGTTGGAAGAAGTTCTCTGTCAAGGCTATTGTGGCACATTCAACTATAAAGCTCACCGGTGTGGGGGTGTCCATGTTTCTGCCAACAGGCATGCCTCGATAACTGCGATAGTAGCCTCCTGTGGAATATTAGTGTATAACACTTCCACGTCAATGGTCATCAGCAGGGTGATCTAGGTTGTTCCTTTCTGCAATCAGATTCAGGACATCTCTGGTGTCTTTCAAGAAAGAAGGGATTTTCTTCACCAGTGGTTGTAGAAAAAAGTCACCAAATTTGCTCAGGGGTTCCAGAAGGGATCCAAAGCCCGACACAATCGACCTCCTTGTAGTGGGGGAAACACCTTTGTGTATCTTTGGCAGAATGTAAAAATATGGTATCTTAGGGGTGGTTTTCACCACAAATTCTGACTCATTGCGAGAGATCCAGCCTTGAGATACAGCCGAATTTACAAGAGTTTTTATTCTAGTCAGGAGAGTCGCTGTAGGGTCCACGGTGATTTGGCGGTAGTATCTCTCATCGGCTAGTTGGTGGAGACATTCATGGTTGTAGTCTGTAGTTTCGAGGATCACAATGGCTCCACCTTTCTCAGCTGTTTTTATTGTGATGGAATCGTCGTTGGACAGAGTCCCAACTGTCATTTTTTACTAGGACGTCATATTGTGGAAGGGCCTGCAGTCATCCAGTTTGTACGCCTCTTTGATAACCGCTTGTTCAAAGGTAAGGATTTCACAGGGTGTCATCCTGTCATTGGGGGTGAATCTGGAGGGTGGGCGTAGACCCGTATCTTCTGTTTCAGTTGGAATCTTGTCCTGAAAATAAGCTTGAAGTCTGAGTTTTCTGAAAAAATTATTTAATTCTTTTGTCAGGCCGAAGTTGCCCTCGCGTGGTGTGGGTACGAACCCCAGTCCTTTAGTAAGTACATTGTTTTCCAGAGGTGTGATAGTTCTAGAAGAGAGAGTCACTACTAACTTCATAGGTTCGTCTTGCTTCGGAGCTGCATTTGTGGTTGCATCTGGGGTTAGGGTGGTTCTTGCCACTGTACTCATTTGTTCCCTCCTCTTCTTTTTCCTCTGCCCCTGCCCCAGCCCCTGCCTAAAAAAGGAGGTTGGGTAAAGTCTTGTTGGTAAAATGGAGGTGGTTGTTGTTGGGGTATCTGGAAGAGGGGGTTCCATACTGGTTGTGGGCCAGGGTACGGGTCAATAGGGTAACCATACATAGGTGGTGGTATGCCTCTGTTTCTATTGTGGCTACCCCAACTATCCCCACTTGATGAGCTGCTGAAAGAACCCTGTTTGCGGCAGTGGGTTGTGGAACCATCCTCCGATGAGCTGTCCCCCCCTGAGGCTTGGTAATCCTCCCTGATATAGGGGTATACCTTTTCCTTTTCAAATGTTTTAATATCCTTCTGGAGTTTGTTTATGTTTTGTTGCATCAGGCAGTCTTTGTGTTCCCTCGTCTCAGAATTAATCTCCTCTAAATGTGATTTAAAGGTGGAGATATTGATTCCTGCTTTTAGATTGTTCACTGCGATGGGTATCCTGACAATTAGGGCGTCCAAAAGGCACTTGGCTCTGTAAATTATCAGGACAAGCCGGTCACGTGTACATTTCCAGGCTATGTGGGACTATTCGCACCTGAACCCTATATCTTCCAGGAAGATGCAGGGGGGCTATGGTGACCAGTAAGCAGTTGGGTGCAATGTTGGCTCGTAAGTATTCTGTCATGATTGCCCCATGTGGAGTAATATTCATTTGTTGTTATTTTAGTGCTACCACAGAGTTCCAATCTTCACTGTTACTACTAGCCAGGACACTTCTATCTTCCCCTACTAGTGAGGGAGCTCATAAGATTTTGGCTACGATATCATCATTGTAGCTCAACCCTTGGATGTCCATGGTTGATCTGTGTATATATGTTTAGTATGTGGTATGTGAACCCAGCAAGATAAGCTATAGGTGATGACGGCCAAAGAATGGGAGGTTACCCTCGATTAAAGAAGAAAGATATATTGTAAGTTCCTAACACGACTATAGAAAGGGGTATGAGAACAACAGGGTTGAGCTCAATATCTATCTTGAAAAAAAGTCCCACGCCACAGCTGCTGTACAAATGCAAATAATCAAGAGAGGGACAAAGAGGAATATTTAACAAGGTCCTGCACCCACACTCCTCCAGAATCAATGTATGATACACACAGAGGGGGCAGTTCCTCAAGGAAGGGACAGGATTGACCCTATATTGGTGGAATAAACAGTCCGACCATCGGGGTTGGACTTACTCAAATTTCAAGGGAGAAATGCCCCTTAGGTGAGGCAGAGGTCCGTGACTTTGCTGCGGACAAAGAAAAACTGGTACAGAGCAAGAAGTACCAGTGAGTCAAAACAATACAATGTTCAATGTATAACATTTGAAACAGGTAATAAATTAGGGAAACAACATTACAGCACAACACAACACAAAGGTTCACGCACTTGGTCATCTCGGGAGTTGTGCCCGAGGCCTACCTTCCTCTGCCGGCCTGTAGGTAGGGAATGAGGGGGTTGGTGCGTTTGTGTAGGTAGTGAATTATAACATGCAATGCTGGTCTGGTGTGACTAATGCGTAGTCAGCTGTAATTAATCAGGACGGGTAAGTCCAACCCCCCTCCTTCCCTTGGATGTGTGAGACTACCACTTGGTATTTTAAACAGACGATTAACAAAATTTAACTCACCACATCATTGAAGGGGATTAATATTACTGTTCCTAGCACTTATTTTGTCATGAAAGAGTTGTTGTGTATGGCAACTGATTTGTATGTGATTATGCCTGAGAAACTTTCCGCAGGAATTCAAGCTGTACCCCATGGGGAGTGCAGCGCTTCTATAGCCATAAACAAGACTGTGTCAGTTTGTACCTTGGTCTGACGGCAGCCTCCTCATGGCCGCTATTTGCATTTTTTATTTATAGGTGGAATCAGCCTCACTGCATCAAAGCAGGTGCAATATGTATTGTTTGAGTGGGTTTCCAATACTTAATGGTGGGTCCGTCTACCATAATATATAGGGTAGGTAATATTCCGGTCCTGATGAAATGCCAATTGACCCTTCAGGCAGTCAAGGCATGAAACATGTTGACCCTACTCCACTTCACATGTTAGCTATTAAGGTACAATACCACCTCAGATAGCTTTTTTTGTTTTTACTGTGTCAAGGGACCACTACCCCACAAAAATTCCCTTGGTTTCCTTCGACTCTTTTATACCACTTCTTTCACCAGCCTATCCTCACCCCCTCACTTGCACTCATCATATGGCGTTTTTTGTTCAAAAGATCTCTGCCAAAGAGCCCACAGGCCCGTCAAGCATTGCAGATCCGGCTTGACGAGGAGCATCCAGTGATGAAGCATGACACCCTACCAGGTGTGCGAGGCACTTTGTTCTGATCACTCAGATCCCCCTTGATCTGGATGGTTGGACTGTTGATTCCACCAAAATAGGGTCAATACCGTCCCTTCCTTGAGGAACTGTGCCCTCTGTGTGTATCATACATTGTTTTTGGAGGATGGAGGGTGCTGGAGCTCGTTTAATATTCCTCCTCATCCCTCTCTTGATTATTTATCTCCGGTTCTACTCATAGAACCTTTTTCATTTTGGTCTTGTTTTATTTACTAAAAACGACTCTATTGTTTCTAAATCAGTTGTGGGTTTCTTTTGTGGTGTGTTTTTGCTGTGTTACTGTTTGAGGTATTGTACAAATATTTTACACATTGCCTCTGAATCAACCCTGCCTGCTCTGTGCCAAGCTACCTGAGGGTTGAGCACAGGTTAATTTTGGGTTTGCTTGCAACTTCACCCTGAGAACAATTGTGGTTGCTGCTTGAGAAGGTTTTCACACCCTCAACCAGTAACCCTAACCCAATTTCTTACTAAAGCCTTTTCAAAGCAGAACTCATTTTGCATTAAAAATGCACGACACAAATAAAGCCCTAATGCTTGAAATCCGACAGAGCAACAAGGGCAATTATACAGAGCTTTTCTCAAACTCTTCAAAGAAAAAAACACCTTAGAACTGATAGCAATTTAATCTAGAATCTTCCAAGGTGTCAAGAGTACACTCTCTCTACTTTAAACACAGTTAAGATGACCCTGGGATCATGCTGGGATAATCACCATCTTATGAGGTTCAGTTTAATTAAACTGTTAAAAGTTGCTACAATTATCTCAGGCTGTTCAAGTGCAAGCCGTCCTTACAAAGAAGTCAAGGGTTGCCATTGCGAGCACCATCAAAGACTCTTGACTTGATTAAAGAAAGCAATGTTCTTGATGTCGGAATAGATTTGTTAATCATTTTCAAACTTCTACTGGATAAATAATTGTTTGATTAAACAGGCATTGCTGTGTTTTGGGTTGTAGGGTGCAGATTTGCGAAGTCACCCAACGTTTTGTGAAGTCACAAAGGGATCTCTGACAAAAGCATATAGCTCACTGAGCTACTTTACCAACCAACAGGTTGTTTTACTCAACTCAAGCGTCATATTTTATCTAATTCAAAAAGAAGAACGGCTGAGTTTCCTAGCTCATATATGAACCTTTGATTCACAGGTTGCTCACAGATCTCTGCCGCAAGCACAGTAATCGACTGAGAGACCATACTAAACAAAGAAGCAACAGGAAGAAGGGTTTAGTATTTTTTTTTAGCATACATGACCAAATAAATTATTTGCATATATTAACTTGTTTTTCTACAAAGTGAATACAACAGCAATGTGTTTCTTTTTTGCAGTTTGGCAAATAACTCCCACATCATGGGTGTCATTTCTTCGGTCTGAGAACAGGAAAAGTCTTAGTTAATCTCCCCATGGATGGAACCTGTGCCTTTCAGGTTAAACCAAGATCTCTGTCCAGGGCACATTAACCACATAACTGGGTTACTATCTCATTGTTGCTGTTTTGCTCAAGTCATTGGTGCTCATTTCATCTGCTTCAGAAACATGAAATTCTGAGCCATCCCTGCCTAGAGTCAGCCCGAGATCATGACAACAGAATATGGGCCCGATTCCGATGTCGTTTGGAAGGCCTCTGAATCAGATTTGGCTTTCCCGGATCCGATTCGTAGCCCTTGTTTCCGAGCGAATCGTACACAGGTCCGAACGACCAAGTACGATGCGAAGATCCAATCGTTTCCAGGACCCGAACCTGTCTGTACGACGTGTTCGTAGCCGAATCGTGCTGCGCAATGGAGCCGAATTCCGACGAGCGAGTACGATGCACGATTCGGACAGCCGCTTCGCCTCAGTCTCAGCGAGACGAAATGGCTGTCGGAATCGTACTTCGGGGGCCGTAGCAGGCCCCCCTTCACCCGGGGCCCTCCGAATCTGTCACGGGGGTGTGCCCATGGGTCCCCCCGATCCAGGCATGCACAATGTGGTGGGCAACATGGGGTGCCCGCCACAGGGTGTATGCTTTTCCCCAACCACCCCTTTTTGCTATGGGAGCCTGTGTACACGTCTGTGCACAGGCTCCCATAGAGTTCAATTGGAGTCCAAGCGAACCGAGTCCGTAAGCATACGGCTGCATCGTACTCGCTCGTTCAGACTCCCGGAGTATGTTTTGCTCGGAAAGCCCTCCGGATTCGAGTCATACGGAGGGCTTTCCTAGCAAGATCCGAATCGGGCCCTAAGTTGAGACTGTTTGCTAGCTAGCTATAACTAACCATGAGAATGTTTTCTAATCAATCAATTGCAACTTTTTAAAGGTTGAAGGTTTATTTTTAACACTTAGGGCCCGATTTTGATGCGATTTGGAAAGCTTCCCGACCAAATGGGTTTGGGAATGGTTTCCGACCTAATTGGATCGGGAGAGTCCAACCAACCAAGTATGATGCTTCGAGATACGATTTGGTTGGACTCCCATTGACTTCAATGGGAGCCCTTGTTCCGACTGAATGCATAGGCTCCCATTGATGAAAGGTGTGGCTGGGGAAAATTGGGGAAGGCTCCGGGTGCAGGGGGGCCCACTATGGGCCCCCAAAGTCCTATTCCAACTGCCGATTTGAGTCAGACGGCACGATTCAGAAAGGCTGTCCAAATCCGGCATCGTACTCAGTCGTTTGGAAACGCGGCCCGTAGAGACATACGATTCTGCTCCGTACAGCTTGGTTATTCAAAATGTCATCGGGTTCAGATTGGGATATTCCTAACGCCTAACTCGCATCGTACTCGGTCAGGCGGAAACCTTTCAGAGTCGGTCAGAAATACACGTTCCCGATCCGATTTGTACGGAGCAAATGCCGTTAGGAGGCCTTCCTAACCGCATCAGAATCAGGCCCTTAGTCACCACCCTAAAGACATCCTATTACATTTTTCCAGCTTCTGAAGGCGTTTGGTGTGTTTGCTAAACAGATCTGATAACTACGATAAGCAATTTTGCAAACTTAAATCCCATTTGGCTATCGAAGGGAAAGTAAATCTGTATCATTCTGAAAAGTTTGTTTTCCATCATCTTACACTTGTGAAAGAACAGCGGGGTATAATTTGCTAACGTTTGCCATGGTGCTCATGCAGCTCTACACAATTTTGTGCTGAGCTCGTGGGCTTTTATAATGCACGGTAAATTTTCGTTTCACGTTCTGTTGAGCCACGCAAACACCCACCTAAAACTTTAGTAAATATACCCCAGTGTCTTTAGGATAGTTTGTTAGACGAGCCCTTTAAACATTTTACATTATGCAACATGGATCTTAATATCACACACACCTGACATTTTTGGGGCGTTGTACAGTGCACTCGAGGACACATCTACAAGGTTTCATAGTAGAGTTGTCCATTGCCAGGGCTCAATTTGTTGCCCTGGTTGCAGGTGGTGGGCAGTGGCACTTATTTTAGGGACCAAGACGTATTCTTTTCATTATCAGACTTTTACCCAGAGGAACAGAGACAAAGGCATAAAAGGGAGAGAGAAGGAGGAAGAGATAGTACAACAGTGACTAAGGAAGAAAGGAGGGATGAAAAAGAACCTGCACAAGTGAAATCAAGAGGCAGGAAATGTAGGGTGATGGAAGAAAGAGGCCTGTGGTGGTATCAATACTAGTCAGTCACTGGCATTCAGCAAACCCTGCGTTCGTAACGACGATGGCAGCTCCGAAGAAGAAATTGACACATATATTTTGACAAGCTCAGCACTGATCCATTGCGTAGTCCAATAGTTGTAGCCTGGACATTATATTGACAATATTCAGTTTACATATTAAAGTATGTCACATTGGCATCGGTTTGGCCTTTGAAGTTGGGGTTTGCGTGAAAAAGTTGGTGTAGTTTTGTGTTTGTTATTTAGCTGAGCCTTTGACCCTGTCAGTATTTAAACTGTATTGTTTGGTGTGTAGTGCTGCCTTCACTTCAGTGTGCATGCCAGGGTGAAAGCAGAGTGTGGGACTGCTTCAGCATGTGCACTGCTCTGCATGGTCCAGTTTGGGCTAGAACTGAGGACACCAAGGGTTTGGCTAAGCCACGTTGCTTCAGGCTGCGAGGAAGAGGAACGTGATTATGCTTTATGATGTTTCCAGGAAGGTTGATGGGCTCTGTAGTGATCTGATTGATGAGTGAGTTCTGCATGAGTGTGCATGCATGTAGGGCTGTTAATTTCCAGACACAGAGAGTCATGAGCCAGCTTCTGAGGATACAGGAGTGTGGGACACCTGATGGCACCCCTGGTTTGATCTTCACCCTACCAAGACAGCAGTGGTTGGCAGGCGATTGAGATCATCCCTTTGGTAATACGCTAAAGACAGAGGGGCATATTTATGAGAGGCTTGCGTCATGCTTGCACCACGCAACATGGTACATGCATGACTCAAATCTCTAAGTCGAATTTATGAAGCCATGCAAAGCCACTTTGCGTGGCTTTGAATGGCTTCATAAATCTAGACTAAGGCAACGCAGCGCAAATCGCTGTATTGCCTTACTCTGTGCAAGGGAGGCATTCCATGGTCGTTGCGGTTGGTGTGCCCAGGTAACTGCCATGGTTTTTGATGCATTCCCAGATTTACAAGGACTTGTAAACCTGGGCATTGTGAAAAAGATACTCCTCCCCAGGAGAGGCATAACAAGGAGAAATATCTTTATTTCGCCTCGTTTTTCCTCTTTATATGTGTGCTGCACCTCCAATCTCAGGGTGACATCCTGGCAAACAAGTATTCGATTCTCAGCTGGAGTGTCCTATTCCACCTTAGGCTCGGACGTTTCCATCCTGTTGCGGGCCGAGTGCCGCACCATGTCCTTTCAAGATACACATTTCCTAGGAGTATTGGCACTATCTCTCTGTCCCATGTCTCATAGAAGTGGACATGGCCATCATAATGTACATGCCATTTGGTAGGGAATAACTCTCTGTATTTGATGTTACAGTCTCTCAGTTGCCGTTTGAGAAATAGGAAATTGTTGGGCTATGTTTGGACCTGACAGGTGGAGTCAGGGTAAATGATTTATTTGTCCTCGTACCATAGGGGGGGCTGTGTATGCGCACATGCTGAAGGATGGTGTCACAGTCACGATAAGTAAAAATTCTAGCAATCATGGGCCGTGGAGGTGCTCTAGGGCATCAGTGCCCACTGAGCCCTCTCCACTGTGAAGAAATTCGAGAGTCGTGGAGGCCTGAGAATGTTTGTGATCCAGTTTTCCAAGAAGAGCTCCGCCAAAGGGCCCTCCACACACTCCAGGAACCCCACCAGATGTAGATTGTTACGCCGTGACCGGCCCTCTGCATCTTCCAAGCGTTTGTGTGCATTGCCCTGCATTTTAAGCCTTCCACTGTGGCCTTGAGCAGCTTGACTTCTTTCTTCAGAGCATCGAAATCCTCCTCCACAGTCATGGTCCAATTTGCCACCTTGCGTAGGTCTAGGCATAAATGATTGATCTCCATGGCCATGGAATCCATTTTGCCTTCCAGCGCAACTCGGGAGTCTTGTAAGTTCCGTAGTGGTGGGGTCCTGTACCACTGCTCCAGTGGGCGGTCCACTGCCCTGTTGCGCTGGCTGCACCTCCGGCAATGTCAGTGTATTGGTCAATTCTGTTGACCTGCGCCGGTTTCGACCCTTTATCTTTACCCATAATTATTGTCTATTAAAAGTGTTGTGTACCAGCCAGATGTCTTCCGCATCACCAAGTGTCGGCGAATTCCCCGTTCCAGGCCCCTGCACAAGGCGCCAAAACCCAGGGGTGGATCCCCCACAAGACACACCTGTAAACACATCTGCAGCATTGTACCAATTCAGTCTCTGCCGTCTTAGGATCAAGGACTCAACCCGTTCAGTGCCAGTCACAGCACAAAATCGTTCCCTAGGCACTACCACTTACTTCAAGCTGCAGGCTCCCTAACTCCCTGTCTGGTGCGATCCACTTTCCTAACCTCCTCTATGAGTCCACCCAAGGAGGTGCAGCTGCTGAAAATCGTCACTCCCAGGAGAGGGCTATTATCCGCACATGCTGGGCCTCAATCAGATCCAAACCATCTCCAGCACCGCTCGAGGCGTCCAAACATTCAGTGGGCGTTCAGTATCAGTTAGAGCCCTGGGGTCTCCTCAGCCTGTGGCCCGCCCTCCCCTGCAGGGCCCCTCTTACTGTTTGCAACTACTACTGGTCAGGTCCGGCCATACAGGCAGCAAATCCTACAACTTCCAGTCTGGAATCCAGTCATGCATACAGCATGGCATCTGGGCTGCCAGAGTGGTAGGCGTCTGCACTGGGATTAAGTTTTAAGCCCCTTAGCGATGTCCAGGTCCAAATCTCGCTTTTGGGCCATTGCAGCATCGCACGCCCATATCTCCTCAGAAATGTCTAGTGAAGGGGAATGTTCAAAGGGGGGGCTAACTCCTCCTTTTTGTGTCTCTCGGGGATCGGTATATGACACGGCCCCCGCTCCATGTCCCTTGCAGGTGTAGTACAAGCCTCAGGCACAGACTCCCATGCCCGCGCTGGCCTGATCACCTCCCTCGATCGCTGGAGGTTGTCCACCAGTCTGTGGTCCTTCAGGATGAAAACACCACCTTCACTACCTTCTGCCGAAGCTGATCTATATTGCGCTGAGTCCCGGCCCTTCAGTTCTTAGACTCCCTGCGGCCGGGCCGAGCTGCCACCGATGCAGCTACACTCCATAAGAGGGTCGGCCTCCCGGCACTTCTAGCAGGATCGCAGCGCATTTTAGGTCCGCTGCCATGCAGCATTCATTGGTGACAAAGGACATACTAATGGGGCCCCTCAAGGATCACCAACAGCTGGGGATGTTACCAGGGCAATTTTAGTGCCACTTCAGTGTGAATGGGTGCAGGATTGCAAAGGATATAAAGCTCTGCGGCTGGAGCAGACAGAAAAGACGTCTAATCGGCCATCTTTGCAAGCCACACTTCAGTTTTGCTCAGTGGCGTAATGTAACTTCAGTGGGGCCCACTGCAAAGTACATGAAGGGCCCCCTCTCGGACCTACTGAGGAGTATTCACACCAGGGTACTGTGCTGAGGGCCCCACCTGGAGCTCGGGCCCCCCGCATTGTAGGTGCTGTGGGGGCTTTTGTTACGCCAGTGGTTTTGCTCTGTTGATACAGGAAGAAGTGTGTAAACAAACTTTTGGCACACGGGATAGAGCTATCATTATACGCGTATATATATTATTCATTTTTTTATTATATATTCCACCAGTTTGAATCTCACGTGGAAGGTTTTCTGGCCCAAAGTGCGAGGATGTGGAGGGAATAAAATGTTCTTGCATGATAATGATTTATGTCCCAGAAGCACATGTTCCACAAAGGTACAGGTGAATGCCAAATGCTAGATCTAGTGGGCGGTTCTTGCAGAGTGTTGTATGCCAGCACTGTCTTTGGAAGAGTTTAGATTGCTTATTTGCTTAGACAATGATATAGATTATTGATGTTTATTACCATGAGACTTTGAAACATTTACATGTATTACAATACCCCATCCTTCAGTGGGGTGACACAGATGAGGCACTCCCCCTCCCTGCAGAATGTGGTGAGGGGCCCCTGAGGCCCCCATATCTCACGGCTATTCATAGACTTCGGGCTGAATGGGGTGGGTCTCCTGATGGGTGCACCTCTACCACCCCACCCCACACCGCTGCAGGGGCCTGCTTGATGCTTTTGTTATCCTTTGGGTTATGGTGTTCCCCTCTTTACCTTAAGAGATTTTATATATTGTGAACCTCGAATGAAAGGCAAAAAAGAACTTCACACCAAACCACCTCACCCCTTAACGCCCACCAAATTTCACCCCCAACCATATTCACAATCAATTTCACAGCGTAATCCCTGGAGAACACAGGTCTCGTAGAACCTGCAGCTTCTTCAGATACTGAGTGAAAACTTTTGTAACTATCCTGACTGTATTGATGTCTTCATGAATTATTCCAAGGTTTCTGCAAGATTGCTTCAATTATTTCCAATTGAGCTTTTCTTTGCCAGAGCACATATGGATGTGTTTTGAATTCTAAGTGACAAGTTATTGCAATGGGAAATGTCATCACAGGCATATTATTCTGCTAATTTCATTAAGTCAGTCTCATTCGCTCTCTCCCTCTCAATCTGATATACAGGATTCGATCTGTAATTTAGCATGGCTGCTTGTAGCCATCGAAAACAATGAATACAAAAATAAAAAGTTATGTAGGATGCCCCCAATACCTCTTAAGATTCTCAAAATAATAGTCTGATGAGTGGTGCCTACTATTTTAACACAAAGCTTAAAAGGGGACATTTCACTGTTTTTGCTAGAACCTCAATTATTTACATGTATCTACATCTGCAATATATACTACAAACTACAGCAACATCATGTTAGAAACAACAGCTCAATGGAGTAACAGATTTTATCACCTGAAGCGTAGTACAGTGTGGGAGAATGCCTGTTGCCAGATGGTTTATGTAGAGGCCAACAACTCCGGAGACGGTCCATGTGAAGGGTAGACAAAACCAGCAATCATCAGTCTACGAATGAAACAAGTCGAATAAAGATTCACTTAATGGCAGAAAATGCAGGTCTGGTCAATGTGGGGTCGTTCAAGTGATGCGCCAGTCAGTGTTGGCTCTATTGGTCATCCCCATTGGATTAATGCTCTTCGAAGCAGTCAGTACACTGAGCATGTCACTTGCATCGAGAGCCATTTTGAAGGACATCTTCTCTTTGCTTGAGGTTTAGAACAAAGGATTATCCTTAAGATCAAGAAACACCTAGACAGAGCCTGACCCTCATTGTGGTGTGCCAAAAAGAGCCACACCTGTATCTAAATATTTGACTGCCCATGCTGGCAGCCACTACCACTCATTTCTTCTCCCTCATAGTCAGAATACTGTGGCAGGTTATGCTCAACATTTTTGGTGACAACCACTCAGGGCTGTTCATTTGAATAAAATATAATGAAGCATTAAAGCTTGATGTGTTTTTGTTAAATTAATGACTGTAACACAACCAGCTGCCTGTATTATCCACCTTTCCCACACCAGTCCTTGCATTTTTGATCTAATCATGATGACACCTGCATGCAAATGGTAGCAGACCTATAAATTCAATGCTACTAAACCAGATTAATGGTCTTGGCTACAGATCTAGAACAGAGAGAACATTGAAAATCGGTAGTAAGAGATGTGAGTGAAAGAGATGCTGAGGAAGTATTAGGATGATATGTTATGTTATATCCATTTAATAAACCGCAACAAATCACACCCGGAGGTGTATCTCAGCGCTCGGCCCACACACAACTCACATTTAATAACTAAAACAGCCAGATTTTCAACAGTTTTTTAAATTTAGCAAAATACGAGCAGTAGTGGAGATAGAATGGAAGCTGATTCCACGCCATCGGGACAGTGTACGAGAACTCTCTGCCCCTATATCTCGAGGCACGAATGAGAGGAATGGCCAAAAGTGCCTTGTTGCTGGATCTTAGTGTGCGAGCAGGACATTCATAACGTAATTTGTCTTTCAGATACAAAGGAGATTTGCCCATCAAAGCTTTGTGGGTAAGACAGCATATTTTGAAAACAATGCGCTTTCTGCCTAGGAGCCAGAGGAGGGCACTAATGATGGGGCAGAAGGAGAGCCTGCCGGGAGGTTACAAACAAAATGTGCAGCCATATTTTACACCACAGGTAGTTTAGACAGGAGGGTATCGTTCGCTGCCATAAGCAAGTCAAAGTCAAGTCAAAAAATATAAAGTTTATTTAGACCGTAGATCTATAAACCATATAAAACATACACATTTTTTATTTTTTCAAATGATAAATATACTAAAATCCTATTTTAAAACATTAAAAGTTAAAGCTTAAAAACTCAGTTCTTCTTTGCTCAGTCTATCCCTCAGATCCCTCTTCCAAAAACATCCTTTTAACAGCCTGAACAAACTTTGCCACAGCTATTGTAATATCAAAATAATGCATATCTGTAAGGAGCTCAATTGCTTGCGCACAGGACCTGGTGTCATATTTTAAAAAAATCGGTCGCAAAAACATCTTTTGTTGGTCTAACAATTTTTGACAGTCCATTAAAATATGTAAGCAATTACATTTCATACCAATCCTGCATGTGCATCTACCATCTGGATACATCAGTTCCCTTTTCAATTTGTCATTTGACCACACAGGGTTGATGCCAATTCTTACCCTTAATAATTCCATTCTAAGCCATGAGTTTGGTAAGAAATCTAAGTAAGGGTACCACTTCTTTCTCCTCCAGCTATTTATCATGAATCGCACCGACTCTTTGTTTATCAAATACTCCATGTCCTTCAATTTAGATAATTCCTTCCCTAAGGCTTTAAGTTCACTTTTTGATTCATCAATATGCAGGGACTGTGGATCAACAGTCGCCTTTAACTTATCACAAATGGTATATAGTGTTTTTCTTGCTACTTTCGCCCACTTCAATTCACTCATCTGGATCTCCTTCATACACCATTGTGACACTTTTGATTCTTCACCTGTCCCCAGCCTTTTCCAGAATCTAGTTAGGCTCACTTGCACTTGGACATTCCATGAGGTCATGTCTAGCTCTCGTCTGATTGCCTGTAGCTTTGATGAGCTAGGCAATGACATCAATGCCTTTAGACATTTCCCTTCCTCGCTGTCCCAGGTACTTTTCCCCCCTAGGCATATGATCTCCGATCCATACTGCAGTTGTGGGGGTATCATTGCATTGTAAGCCTTCAGCAATGGTCTATGGGACATGGAGCCATAGCTGCGATTAAAATTTTTCAACCCGCAAATTGAAGCCAGGGCTTTTACTTTCTGGGCTTCCAGGTGCGTGCCCCATTTTAGAGATTTGTCGAACCATATTCCGAGATATTTATACTCGTTGACTATCTCTAATTTCGTTTGCCCCAGGAACCAATTGAACTTTTGGTTTCTCTTCCCAAAGCACAGGATTTTTGTTTTGTCCATGTTCACTGTAAGACGTTTGGTTGCGCAGTAAATACTGAACGCATTCAACTTCCTTTGCAGACCCAATTCTGTCTGATCCAAGATCACCAGATCATCTGCGTACAGAAGGCAAGACAACTGCTTCCCATTTACTTTTGGACTTGCACTTCTATCAGTCATCAGAAAGGAGGGTAGGTCTGCAAGAAAGATTGAAAAGAGCAACGGGGCCAATACACAACCCTGTCTCAGGCCATTATTGATCGCTATCTCCGGAGTCAACCCCCCCTTCGTATCTTTAATGACCTGAGCCCAGTTCTCACTATGCAACTCCTGAATTACAGCTAGGAGTTCCTCCGGGATATTGTAGCTTCTTAGCGTCTCCCAGAGACACTTCCTATCGACTAAATCGAAAGCTGCACGAAAATCCACAAAACAGCAATATAATCTTCCTTGCTTCTCCATGGATTTTCGTGCTACAGCCCATAACGCAAAGCAATGGTCTATTGTTGAGTGCCCCTCCTTAAAGCCACCTTGTTCTGCTGGCACTATTGAGTATAGCTCCACCCAGTCCTTCAGTCTGCCAAGAATTATCTTAGAAAACACTTTAACTCCAATATCGAGCAGATTGATTAATCTGTAATTCTTAGGGTCCCTCCTGTCGCCTTTCTTATGGATGGGCCTGATCACTGCCCCTCTCCAGGATTTCGGGATAATTCCTGAATCCAAGACCGCTAAAAACATCCGGGAAAAAAATCGTGCCCACCAGTCTAGCTGTGTTTTTATTATAACAGCTGGTAGGTTGTCAGGCCCTGCGGCTCGGGTTAAATTTAGCTTCCTAATAGTTTCCTTCACTATTTCTGGGGAGAATGCTGGCTTTAACTCTTTTGCGACCCTTCCTCTGAGGGCTCTTTCCTTACTTATTACAGGCACATTATTTGCCTTATATAATTGGCCTAAGTAATCCTCCCAGGATGCCTCTTCGACTACACAGCTCATGGTTCCTGGGGTTCGCCCCGAGGCATCCTGAATCAACTTCCAGAAACCTTTAACATTTTTTGTTTCTATTGTTTCCAGCAAATTCTCCCAGCATTTTTCTTTAAAAATTCTCTTCTTAGACCTTACTAATATTTTATATTCTTTCCTTAGTTTAAGTCATTTCTTAAGGCCCCCCTGCTCGTACTGTCAGGCTTCGCGATGCATAGGCGCCTGCCTAGCTCCTTCAAAACTACTTATCCCAGAAGGCCACGGGAGGAGGAGCTAGCGTCTACAAAAGATGCGACGCACGCTCGTCAAGCGTGCGTAATTCTGTTTGGTTAATGAAGTCTTGTTTCCGCGAGGTTCGTACGTGCTCGGCTGAGCACGGTCTGGTAGGAGAAATCGAGTTCCAGGTGATTGTCCTTCTACGTGGCTAACGGTGAGTGACTTTTAGCCGACTCCGGAGGGAAGCTACGGCGGTGATAGGAACCGCATTTACCTTCCGAGGAACTGCTGTGATCGACGGCGGGCGGCGGTGAATTGAACCGCGTTCGCCAGTTTTCATTTTCTTTCTATCTTCTACTTGGCAGGGCGGCGGTATACACACCGTGGATAGCCCGCCAAGTAATGTTCCTTGAAATTGGAATCCACTCGGGCGGCGGTGTAGATAACCGCGAAAGTCAGTGAATTCAATTTGGATGATTTCTTAGCAACTGGGTGGACGGCGGTGAATACTGGGAACCTTATGTATTAACCTGTTCTTTCATGAGAATTGGAGGTCGAAGAGGGTGCCTCCATTCACCATACTTTGAGACCTCATATCATGTATTGTGGGGACTGAGCTCGACTTGTTTTAGGGACTTATACAGTGAGAGACCAGGTGAGCACAGGGAGTGCTAGGCACTATAGATATTGTATGGGCAAGCGTGGGATACGTAAGTACGTATACATAACGTATCTCGTTGTTGTTGTAGGTACATCCGGAAAGAGGAACTGGTTGTTTATTTCTGTGAGACTTGGCTTGGCGTATCTGGGGTATGAAAAGGTACTTATACCATTTTAGTGAGACCTTATGAGAGTAGTTGTGCTCAGTACATATGTGTGATACCTGTTGTTTTCTCTTATAGGTTCTTGTCCCTGCTGTTCCCTACCTTTCCTATCCCTCACTTGAACGCCTTTAGACTCCGTAACTTTTCGGTTGGAGTCTGGGGATATCAAGGGGTGGACCCCATATTGCATCATCCGGATCCTGAGAAGTACAAGAATCTGACAGAATTACGCACCCAAGATAGATACTTCTCCCGGTCCGGGTGTTGCACCATATGGCGTCCATGGATGACGTGGTTCAGGCATTGGCCTTAGTTCAACAGGAACTTGCGGCATCCAGAGCGGAGACAGCGGCTTTGAGAGATAGGGTAGATAAGTTGACTAGAAACCCTTTCGATGTATCTGTTGCTGGTAGCCCTCAAATACATGTCACGGTTCCCCCTCCTATCCCATTGGCGAGCCCCGAGAGGTATGCTGGAGACCCACAAAAGATACAAGTGTTTCTAACTCAAATACTGCTTCATTTCTCTTGTAAGCCCTCGTCCTTTCCGAACAATCACTCCAGGGTAGCGTTCGCGATCTCATATTTAGTAGGGGATGCAGCCAATTGGGCTGTTCCGTTAGTTAGAAACAATGACCCGGTGTTGTCTGATTGGGATGCTTTCCGTGCGGCTCTCGAAAGAGTGTTCGATAGAAAAACCACTACCTTCAGTGCAGACAGGGAATTGTTAGAATTAAAGCAAGGAAGGCATGATCTGGTTACGTATCTGATGTCCTTCAATCGGTTGGTCGCTGAAGCAGCATGGCCAGAGGAAAAGAGGATGTCTCTATTTTATCAAGGGTTATGTGAGGAGCTGAAGGACGTGATAGCCCAAATAGATCCACAGCCCACCAATTGTTCTGATATGATCAGTTTGACGTTAAGATTGGATGGACGCATGACTGAAAGAGGGGGAGAAAAGCATAAAGGCGATAGGGCCTTCTATAGGTCAGATAGGAATCCTAGAAGGGAGACGGTTAGCAGTGACAGTACGAATGAACCCATGGAGATAGGGGCCATTCGGGCACCTCTCTCGCGTACTGAAAGAGAGAGCCGTCGCACACAAGGTTTGTGTATGTATTGTGGCAAAAGAGGGCATTTTGTACGCAACTGCCCTTCCAAACCTAAGACACAAGGTTTTCCTTACAAGAGTAAGAAGGCGTCTGTTTCGGTTATTAGCACCGATTCCAGTACACCAGCCACTAGTCTATCAGTCTTGTCAGGAGAAAAAGAGTGGAAGATACCGTCCTTATCAAACACCCAAGTAAAGGAAACTGAATCACACATAGTGTTGACTGTGGGTCTCGAATACAAACAACACATACATCAAGTGTTAGCCATGTTGGATTCAGGAGCAACAGGAAATTTTATCGATAGTGGGTTGGTGAGACGTTTGGCTTTCGTTTGTGTACCCCGTGATACCCCGGAGGAGGTCTTGGCGGTGGACGGAAAGCCGTTAAAATCAGGGCTCGTTACGGACCAAACAGAGGTCTTACAGCTTACCATAAATGACGGGAAGAGAATACATCTAGAAGACATAGTTCTAAACATCATAGACGCCCCTCAGTACGAGGTAATACTGGGTATGCCATGGTTCTGGCAACATAACCCTACCATAGATTGGAAAGACAAGAGGGTAAGGTTTCTGTCGAAGGAATGTGAGGAATATTGTATACAGGAACATAGGTCCCAGGCAGCAGCACTGACTTACCCTTTTGTGTAGCCACAGCAGCGGAAAAGGAGGTATTACTACCAGTCGAATATTCTCAGTTTGAGGATGTTTTCAGCAAGGTGCAGGCAGAACAGCTACCACCACACAGGATTTACGACTGTCAGATCGATTTGATTGAGGGAGCAGTCATTCCATCATGTAGGGTGTACGCTTTGTCAGACCCAGAAACCCGTCATCTTAGAGAATATCTTGATCATTTTTTGAAGATTGGTTTCATTAGGCCCTCTCGTTCTCCGGCAGCATCCCCTCTTTTTTTTATAGCGAAGGCTAGTGGAGAGTTGCGAGCGTGCTGTGATTACAGGAGTTTGAACAAAAACACAGTTCGTAACAGATACCCATTGCCCCTGATTACAGTTTTGTTAGATCAGGTGAGGGAAGCCACAGTTTACACCCGGCTAGGCCTAAGAGGGGCCTACCATTTAGTACGCATTCGAGAGGGGGATGAGTGGAAAACGGCTTTTAAGACACGGTATGGATTGTTTGAATATACTGTGATGCCGTTCGGTCTTTGCAACGCACCGGCGGCATTTCAGTATTTTCTGAATGACGTCCTGAAAGAGTATGTGGACCGTTTCGTTGTTGTATATATTGACGATATTCTCATTTACTCAGTGTCAGATGAGGTGCACCACAAACATGTCGTTTTGGTATTGGAAAGACTAAGGGAATTCCGTCTGTTCTGTAAATTGAGCAAATGCGAATTTGGGGTGCGTGAAGTAGAGTTTCTGGGGGTGATACTGTGTCCAGAAGGTTTATGTATGGCAGAGCGCAAAGTACAAGCGGTGCAGGAATGGCCCATCCCAAAGAATACTAGGGACGTTCAATGCTTCTTGGGGTTTGCGAATTATTATCGCAGGTTCATCCTGAATTTCTCTCAGGTGGCAGTCCCCATCACCAGGCTGCTGCGCAAGGGGGTTCCGTTTGTATGGTCGAACGAAGCCTCTACCGCTTTTGCCTATCTGAAAAAGGCATTTACCACCGCTCCAGTGCTCCGACATCCCCAAATGGGGGCTCCCTTCATAGTTGAAGCTGATGCGTCAGATGAAGCCATTGGGGCCATTCTGTCTCAGAGAGACAAAGACACAGGACAACTACATCCAGTAGCCTATCTTTCCAAGAAACTAACTGCCACAGAAAGGAACTACACCATTGCGGAGAAAGAACTGTTGTCAATAAAGAAGGCTTTCCAGGAATGGCGTCAGTACTTATGGGGGCTCGATTTCCGATCACGGTGTATTCCGACCATCGTAACTTGCAGTATATGAAGACTGCGCGTCATCTCACTCAGAGGCAGATGAGGTGGACGCTCTTTTCGCAGAGTTTGACTTCGTTATTACGTTCAGGCCGGGAACAGACAATCGTAAGGCTGATTCATTGTCTAGGCAAGAATCAGTAGTAGACACACACACCAGCATTCCAGTAGCGATCATCGATCCTGCAAAGGTCATCTGTGTTCTGAGAGTCGACAATTTCCTGAACGAAGTGACTAAGAACAAGTCAACAGACTGGTGGGAGAGATGGGCGACGGAGGAAAGCGCGCGTAGCCTCAAACAAGGACTGCCTTTTTGGAACAATAAGTTATACCTCTCTACTAGAGCGCTACAGAAAAAAGCATATGAATGGTGTCTAGTATCCCCTTTAGCAGGACATCCAGGTATTCGCAAAACGACGCATCTAGTGCTAAGGCATTTCTGGTGGAAAACATTGGCCAAAGACGTACGTGCCTGGGTATCGCAATGCGAAGACTGTGCTAGGGGAAAAGGGGAACATCTTAAAAGAAAAGGAATGCTCATGCCCATGCCTACCCCTCAACAGCCCTGGCAACACATCAGTCTTGACTTCATCACCGGCCTGCCTCTGGATCAGGGATATTCCGCTATCTTAGTTGTAGTGGACAGCCTTACCAAAATGGGCCATTTTATTCCATGCAAGAACTTACCAACTGCAGGTCAGACGGCTCAACTACTCTTGGACAAAGTAATCAGGCTTCATGGTTTGCCCACAGTGATAGTGTCAGACAGGGGCCCCCAATTCATTGCAAGTTTCTGGAGAACATGGTGTAAAGCCTTGCAGATAGAGTCCGCGGTTTCAACAAGCTTTCATCCGCAAACAGACGGCCAGACCGAAAGACTGAATCAGACGTTGAAAAAGTATCTCCGTTGCTATGCGGTGGAGGCACAAGACTCGTGGGTATCTCTGCTATGGATGGCGGAGTTGTCCTACAATAATGCTTTACACTGTTCTATCGGGGTGTCCCCATTCGTTGCAAATTTCGGTTTCTGTGCTAAAACCCTGCCTGTCGATTTGCCTATCGATATTGCCAACCAACCTTCTGTTCAGGCTCACATACAGGCCCTACGCTCTATCCACAGGAAGGCGAGGCAGCATCTGATGAGGGCAAAACTGGTGTACAAGAAGTGGGAAGACAGACACAGGATGGATGGCCCCCAGTATCAAGTAGGTGATCGGGTTTGGTTGTCCACGAAGAACATTAAATTCAAGTTGCGCAGTGTGTTCCATCCGAGGTACATCGGCCCGTACACCGTGGTGAGACAGGTCAACCCGGTGGCCTACAAACTGCGGTTGCCTGGCAGTCTCCGCATTCATCCGGTGTTTCATTGCAACCTTCTTAAACCGGCATTTGGGGCTCGACGGCGGGCTCCTCCTCCGGTATCCTGTAACGGTGGTGTGGAATACGAGGTAAAGAGGATTCTGGATTCCCGGTATCGGCAGGGCAAGCTGTGGTATCTCATTTCCTGGAAGGGATACACCTCCGAGGATGACTCTTGGGAGCCGTGCTACAACGTGCACGCCCCTGCCGCAGTGTCCGCCTTCTTTCGCCGGTTTCCCACCAAGCCTGGTTCTAGGAGGCGCTTGGCAGGGGGGCATACTGTCAGGCTTCGCGATGCATAGGCGCCTGCCTAGCTCCTTCAAAACTACTTATCCCAGAAGGCCACGGGAGGAGGAGCTAGCGTCTACAAAGATGCGACGCACGCTCGTCAAGCGTGCGTAATTCTGTTTGGTTAATGAAGTCTTGTTTCCGCGAGGTTCGTACGTGCTCGGCTGAGCACGGTCTGGTAGGAGAAATCGAGTTCCAGGTGATTGTCCTTCTACGTGGCTAACGGTGAGTGACTTTTAGCCGACTCCGGAGGGAAGCTACGGCAGTGATAGGAACCGCATTTACCTTCCGAGGAACTGCTGTGATCGACGGCGGGCGGCGGTGAATTGAACCGCGTTCGCCAGTTTTCATTTTCTTTCTATCTTCTACTTGGCAGGGCGGCGGTATACACACCATGGATAGCCCGCCAAGTAATGTTCCTTGAAATTGGAATCCACTCGGGCGGCGGTGTAGATAACCGCGAAAGTCAGTGAATTCAATTTGGATGATTTCTTAGCAACTGGGTGGACGGCGGTGAATACTGGGAACCTTATGTATTAACCTGTTCTTTCATGAGAATTGGAGGTCGAAGAGGGTGCCTCCATTCACCATACTTTGAGACCTCATATCATGTATTGTGGGGACTGAGCTCGACTTGTTTTAGGGACTTATACAGTGAGAGACCAGGTGAGCACAGGGAGTGCTAGGCACTATAGATATTGTATGGGCAAGCGTGGGATACGTAAGTACGTATACATAACGTATCTCGTTGTTGTTGTAGGTACATCCGGAAAGAGGAACTGGTTGTTTATTTCTGTGAGACTTGGCTTGGCGTATCTGGGGTATGAAAAGGTACTTATACCATTTTAGTGAGACCTTATGAGAGTAGTTGTGCTCAGTACATATGTGTGATACCTGTTGTTTTCTCTTATAGGTTCTTGTCCCTGCTGTTCCCTACCTTTCCTATCCCTCACTTGAACGCCTTTAGACTCCGTAACTTTTCGGTTGGAGTCTGGGGATATCAAGGGGTGGACCCCATATTGCATCATCCGGATCCTGAGAAGTACAAGAATCTGACACGTACCTTATGCGCAAGGATCTTTCAACTCTCCTTATTATCCTTTTTTTTTCTCTACACACAGAATCGAACCAACTTACTTGCTTCCTTCGACTGAGCTGAATATTTTTATTACTCTTTTCCTTCTTTTTTAAATCAGCTCTGAGGCATTGCACCACCTGATTAATTTTAACCTCAAACCAAGAAACCTTATGAACCCTTGCTTCCTCCATAGTTACATTCTGTTGGAAACTAGCTAGTTTCTCTAAGCATTCATCCGTTAATTTTGTAGACAAACGTTTTGGGTATGACATAGTTTGAGGGAGGGCTCTTTCACAATGTCTTATGAGTCCCCATGTTAGTTTACAATACAGAGCATTGTGGTCACTTTCTATACGCTGTATTACCTTAAACATATTTACCCTAGCAAAATTCCAGGCGTGCACAAACACATAATCAATCGGGCAATGTTGGTTACCTTTTCTAAATGTCTGATTTGCTGGGCGGTCAGATTCCATCCTACCATTTAGACTAAGTAATCCCTTTGATCCCAGGAATTTTCCTAGGACATCATCTTGTTTATTCATTTTACAATTGGGGAACCAAGCTGTCCTTACGTTGTATGAATTTTCTATCTCATTGAGCCAGGGGTCTATTTTTTTAGGATTTAATTTATGGTTAAAATCCCCCATAATAAGCCACACATTGTTTCCATACTTATCACTCAATGAGTTCATTACATCCTTAAATAACCCCATTTCCCTTTCATACTCCTCTTGAGAACCCCATTGTATATAGATATTTACTAGAATCAATCGTTCATTTGACCTTTCTGAAACCAATAGGGTTAATTCGCTAACCAACACCCATTTACAGGATGTTGTTATTGACTTCACTCTTTTTGCAATCCTAGTGGAGACCAAAGTCATAATCCCCCCGGCTGGTCGACCCCATCTCTTTTTATTAGCCGGTTTGTGAAATTGTACAAAGTCCTCGATTACTGGGGTGTTGTCGCATAGCCAAGTTTCCTGCAGACAAATAATGTCTGCCTGCAGTGAGACAAGTTTTATGCTTTCAGTCTTTATTTGCCCTATAAACCCATTTATATTCCATGAGATTATTTTTAGGCTATGCGACAACCCACTTCCCTAATCAATCTCACTAAGGCAGCTGGGCTCATTCAAGACCCACGCGGGTGTGCTTGTAGAGCTATCTCCTGGGCTCCAGTTACCCCATCCATTGCTGGGCTCTGGGTTCTCTATAACTATGTTTATATTTGCTCTTTCTCTACATGACCCTGCTATCAAATTTACTTGCCTTTTCCCAAAGCCGGCATGGCAATTCAAGAAGGCACTATCAGGCTGATTTATCCTTTCCAATTCAGCTTCTGATATTAGCCTGATTCCTTCCTTTAATAATTCTTTTTCAGCTTTTACAATTGCAGTTTTTACCAGCCCTGAGTAGACTTCAACTTTCGTATGTTCCTTGCCTCTATTGTTATTACCGAATCCTACCTGCCTCAGATCTTTTGACTCAATTTCTCTCAGGCTTGGGCATTTTGAAAAGGAAAATAGGAGTTGAGAACGGTTTAGGGGTACAATTTTCCTTAACTTTTTCCTCCCCTTCTCCACTTCAGAGGGTTCAAAGTATAACCACTTTCTAACAATTGATTCTATCTCTTTGTAACCCAGATTTTTCTTTTCCCTCGTATCTTTATTTATGGATGCAGTTTTTGTTATCCTTGGAGTTTTTCCACCCTTCCCTAGACCCTTTGAAGGTTCTTCCACCTCCTCCAGGTTTACCCATTCACCCAACATTTTCTCCTGTCTTCCTGCTATACCAATGAATCTTTGTTGAGCCCTTTTCCTCCTTAATTCCACCTGTCTCATGTTTGGGGGTCCCACTGTATTCCTCATTTTTCTCCTATTATTTAAGGGAGCACCTCTTTCTTGTGAAGTTTCATGAGGCCCTGCTCCCTTATCCCCTCCTTTCTTTGGGCCCTTTTTTTTCCCCTTTTGCAGGGTTTGTCTTTTTAAATTTAACCTTGTGTTTAGACGCCTATACCATGGGTGTTCTCCCCGTCTCCTGATTAACATTGGACATTTAGATATATATACATCCTGGCAATTATTCATAAGTTCTGGTTCCCCTGCCCCACCTTGAGTGACAATATCTGGCACCGGTCTAACCACAGATGGCATTAGGCCCCTAATGCCCTGTAATTCACTTACAGTTTGCTTTAAGTATAATTCATGGGCATTTAGTATTCTATTGTTAGATAGTGTAACTTCTAGCAGGCCCTGCAGGGTTTTTGTAGCATTAACATTAAGTCCAGCATTGAGGCCGAAGATGTTGCTGATATGTCCAAACCCAAAGTGCTATTGCGCACCAATTCTTCTAAGGACTTAGAACCTTGCATCAAAGATTGGCCCATACTTTCCTCTAATTTAGACCTTATCTCTGAATCCATAGTTCCTTTCTGTGCATGCACATCCTTAGAGCCATTCTCCTCGTATTCTACTTCAGCCGAAGCGCACATAGAGAATATCCTTGGCGAGGAAGAAAGTCTCGGTTCCAGGTTAGTATTAATTTGATTAGTAAAACTTTGATCTATTATTAGTTCTTCTATACTTGCGACACAGTGAGCATTTGCTTCTTGATCTATTGACAATTCCTTCTCGTAGGCCTGGGATTTGAGGGGCGTAGGCATCTTCTTAAAATGTTTACCAACAAAGTCTTTTATTGATTTTGATACAAGACCCCCCCTTTCTCACTGACTTTGTCAAGTATTATTTTTTTCTTTATTGATTTTCTTTGTACGCTCTTGGCAGACTCCTCCAAGTCCAAACTTACTGCTTGAACAGACCTATTTAGATCCATTTGCTCGTTATTCGGAGTCTGGGGATCTTTTCTTGCTTTACTTGTTTTTAACTTCTTTGGTGCCATTTGCAAGTCACTTATTAAAAATTATAGACTGAAATGTACGAGGAGGTATAAAAGGATGGGAGCAAGAATGGGGGCAAGCAGGGAGAATATATGAGCCGAATTAAATCCAAGCCACTGATGCTCCACCACCTTGCTAATGCTCCATGACTTCGTTTCTCCACTAATCTCCGTCACAAATATCCCCTTTCACGTTTCCCTCCTCAAAGAGCGAGACTCTGGCGTTTTGCTTAAAAATTAAAACATAAAAAGGATCAAGAGCTTGAAAAAAGAACGCCACTTACCTCTGCTGTGTGGTGTCAGGCTAGCCGTGTTTGTACTTTACTGTACTGCCCCTCCTTATTTGAGGCTATTTCTTTTACTGGCTGGATATTCCCGACACCTCCCAACTTGCGGGAGGTTTCCTTTTCCTCCCCCCCCGGGGGGTTTTTCACAACACACCGTTCCCTCCTGTTGGCGAGTTTGCGGGGTTAGGCCAGGTCACAAATTCCTGGCGCACACTTCGCGTTTCCTCCGAAGGGCGATTCGCACTGTGGTGAGCAAACAATGGGACCCACTAATTCACAAATAGTTGCAGCCACCCGGCTGTTCTCCTTGCGTTCGCGCGTTCGCGCGTCCAGATCCAGAGGGAAGAATGCGTAAGACGCAAGACGCAGACGCTACCACTGACGATGCACGGCAGCCGACAACCACAGCAGCAGAGAGGTGCCCGTCAAGACTGAAAATCCAGATGGCTAATTACCAAAGCATGGGCCAACGTTTTCCTAGCCGAAGATGGAAGCCAGGGAAAAGGTTTCCTCAAAAGCCGCATGGTAGCAAAGCATGTTCCTCTTGTGGCTTTTCATAGACAATTTGCAGATTGTCTTGGACAGGGGGCTGACCCCAATTCAGGAGGCCACCAGTCAGAAGACCAGAGATGTTGGGCTTTGCCAAACATCAGGACCTCCGTCTTCTCACTGTTCAACTGAAAACAGTTCTTAGACATCCAAGCTGCAATATTCCTTATACAATCTCCAAATAGTGTTGTCCCAGGGAGATGATCAACTGGGTATCATCAGCATGAGCAATTATTTCAAAACCAGATGCTTTAACAATCTGAGCCAAAGGAGCAACATAGATGTCAAACAGTGTCAGCCTCAATGATGAGCCTTGCGGTACTCCTTTGGCGATGGAAACCAGATGAAATTTAAATGGACCCAGGGTGATTTTTTGAGTCCGGTCATCTAAAAAGTCAGCCAACCCCTGAAGGACAGTACCTCTGTCACCGATCTCATGCAGTCTGCTAATCAATATTGCATGAGAAACGGTGTCAAATACAGCTGAGAAGTCCAGCAGCACAAGCATAGCAGGGGTGACCACATCCAAAGATAGGCGGATGGAATCAAGGACTGCAACGAGGGGCGTCTCTGTGCTGTGGCCTGCTCTAATACCCAATTGAGAGGGATCTAGCATCGCATGATCCTCTAAAAATGCAATGAGCTGTTTGTTTATACAACTTTCAAGCATTTTCCCCAACAAAGGGAGGAGGGACTTAGGACGATAGTTGGCCAGGTTTTTGGGGTCTGCGTTAGATTTTCTCAGTATGGGGATGACCAGAGTTGTCTTCTAAGCTGATGGTAATTTCGCTGACTCTAAAGAAAGATTGAATCCTGATTTGATGAAGGGAGCTAGCACTGCTGATAGAGTAGCTGAGATCCTGGGGGGCAGACATCCACAGGGTACCCTGATTTAGCTTTAGTCTGGAATGCTAGGATATGGTTTACAGTGAGGGGTTCAAACCAATCTAAGTGCAGAACAGAGTCATTACAAGACACCGTATGTAGGAAGGAATTAATCTGACCCTGATTATTGGGAAATTGCTTGTATATAGCATAGACCTTCTTCTCAAAAAAATCAGCTAGGTAGTCACATAATTGTTGGGATGGAGGAATGTCTGAAACACAGGCATGGGGGTTGATAAAATCATTGAGCACTTTAGAGCGCTCATAAGAAGAATTGCACGCATTCACAATCTTGCTGCAGATAAAGCTCCTCCAGGTATTTCTGATGTGGGCATGGTGTTCAGATAGAGAAGTTTTAAAGGTTGCTTTGTCATTTGAAGTTTTTGAATGGCGCCAGCGTCTTTCGAGCTTTTGCACCCTGCTTTCAGCGTACTTAATTCACTAAAAAACCAAGGCTCATGAGGCCTTTAAGAAATCTGCTTAGATTAAGGAGTGCCATTTTGTCAAATGTGGTAGACAGAGCATTGTGATAATTATTTAATGCTACATTAATGTCTAAACCCTGGGTCATAGCTACCAATGAAAACACCTTAGAGAACTTTTACGGCAAGATGTTTTTTTCCAAGCATTTTCCCCCTATTGCAGACTGATTCTTAAAGTCAGTCATAGCATTCTGGAACTTAATCAAATGATGGTCTGTCCAGGTGAGGGAAGAGGGTCTTCACTAATCAGGAACGGGGAGTTTGTAAAAAGCAAGTTCAGCGTGTTGCCGGCCGTATGTGTGGGGCCGGCAATACACTGGCGGAGACCCAGCATCTCTAAGTCTTCAAAAAGAAGAGCAACCTTTGGCTTTAAGACGTACTCCCCATGGAAGTTGAAGTCTCCCAGCAGGAAGAAATTATCAGAGGAGAGTACATGGGGCAATACTTCTAGTCAAAAGATAACTAAAATCTTTCTTAAATCCTGGGGGGCGATAGATTAATGCACCCTTCATTGTGGATCCGTAGCAAGCTCTAGTCTGAATATGCACATTTCCACCCGTTCCTCAATAAAGGATTCAATAATCTGCATCTTAATGGAGTTGCAAAATGAAATGGCCACTCCGCCGCCTATTCGGGATTCTCTGTTCAATCTGACCAGAAGGTAATTATCAGGCAGGGCAAGAGGTATGCAGGGGAGAGCTGAGGCATTTAACCAAGTTTCCATAAGGAAAAAGAAGTCTGGGGAAAGAGATGTTAGAAGATCCCAGATTTCAGTTGCATGCTTTGGCAGTGACCTACTATTGCAATAGACACCACGAAGAGGACTCTGGGTTGTTGTTGCCATGGGCTTCCAAGCGGTGCTGACGGGTTAGTAAAAAACTGAAATTCAACCAACTCGGTGACAGAGGGGAAGTAGATCTCACAGGGACCTCGGTTGTCAGAGATAAGCAGGAAAACCTGTAATCCTACAGGTTATCAGGCCTTCCAAATCCCGAGAAGAAAAATAGCCACAAGTTCGCTTTGGCATATCAGGATGTCAAAAAATTGTTAGCACTTTCACGCATGGATGCCACAGAGTAACAAAGCCTATCCTTAGAAATCATAGCTATTGCATGAGAGGGAGAGGTCGTGGTGACATTCGGGCGCGGATGGGCGCAGACAGGCTTGCCTTTGGCGCACCTTCAGCCCACCAGCGGTGCGCCCGCTGCATGCGTGCGCTGCGTGTCCACGACGAGGAAGTGGGCAGCAACCAATGGAATTAAGTCTACCTAATTGCCCTTGCCGTACAAACAGCTATAGCTGTGACGGACCGAAGGGCACTATGTTAATCAAGGGGCAGTGTCCAAAATCAAGTAAAATTACTCCCACCAAACACAACCCAAAAAGTTTTTAAAATGCGGAGTTTAAAATAATCAGATGCAGGGGAACTTGTGTATGATGGTGCATCTGCGTTATCATCCGGCTGAAATAAGGGCAGCTGACATGAGCACTAGACCGCTAACCAAGCAGGAAGTGGGCAGCAACCAAATGGAATTAAGTTTACCTAACCATCCTTTCTGCACAAAACAGCTAGTGCTGCGGTGGACCACAGGGCACTATGTTAATCAAGGTGCAGCGTTCAAAATCAAGTAAAATCCTTCCCACCAAACACAACCCAAAAAGGCTTAAAAATGCGGCGTTTAAAATAATCAGATGTGGGGATCCTGTGTATGGGCAGCATAGTTTATATTTAGATTGATGTGCAGAAGAAATGGGGGATGGGAACTGATTTCAAGATGGCAATGGGTAGCTTTAGTCAGGGGAAATGGCACTGCAGTACTGGTAGAGAGCAGGGTGATTGAGGAGTCGGAGCTTGCAGGGTAGGATGAAGAGAGAGATGGCTAGCAGCATGTATCTGGGGAGCTATACCGGACATTAGCTGAAGGCTGGGGAAGATTTCTGTTTTGTAGCTTCTGATGCTGATTCATTGAGCAAGATGTAAAAAGTCTGGAGTCAAACAATATTGTTCATGAATGAGAATTAATACTGTCTGACAGTAGTGACTGAAAGATGTGTGGCTGTGTATGTATGAAAGTTCATGGGCAGTAGATTTATTTTCAATTCCATTTACTAAAATAGGACTTGGGTCAGCAAGTCTTTTTAAATGTGATGTTAGCCAAGACCTTTTGATTTTACTCTCTATCTCTCTCTATATATATATATATATATATATATATATTCACTGAAAAAACCATAGGTTTCAGACACGTTATAGTTAGAAATTAGCATTTAAAAAACCTTTGAAATTCACTGAAAAAACCATAGGTTTTAGGGACAGTTATAGTTAGTTGGACATTGCACTCGTACAAAACCCGTGAAATTCCCCCGTTATAGTTAGTTCAGCTAACTATAACTCGCGCCCATAATGCACTGCTGATGACGTCACATATTACATCACTCATGACATGGTCAGTGACATCACTGATGACATCACTGATGACATCTCAAATGACATCACTGATGACATCATCCAGTGACTGTGTGTTTCTGTAAAGTTTAAATATGTTTAATATATATAGGGAAAGGCGTATTGAAGAATGAGTGGGTGTATAAGTGTCTGAATGGATGATTTAGTACGTGCGTGACTGACTCTACAAGTGAGTGATTAAACGTATCTTACTGAATGCATGGGTTAGTGACTAAACTGTGTGAATGTCTGTATCTGTCTGTTGGTGTGTAAGTGGATGCATGGATTTGCGAATAGCTACATGAGTGTCTATATGGGTTATTGATTGGTTCTATGAGTATCTGTATGGGTGCCTGAGTGTTTGTGTGGATGGGGTGTGTGCGACTGTGCATAGATGTGTGAGTGGGTGATTCACTGGGTGGATGGTTTCAAGAGTGCATCTGTGATAGACTGTATGGGTGGGTAAGTGTGTGTAAGAGTGTGTTAGTGAGTGAATGTATGTCCCAGTGGTACATGTGTGAGTAACTACATATGTGAAAGGCAGTATATATGTGTATTGGAGTATATAAATAGCTATAAGCGAGAGTGAGTGATTGTGATAGTGGCTGTATGGATGAGTGTGTGCTTGTATCAGTGATTGTATAAGAGCGTAACAATGTGCTAGTATTTGTATGATTAAGTGAGCTGGTGTGTGTATAACTGTATAGGTGAGTAAATGGCAGTGTGTTTAATTATTTGCATGACTGACTAGGTGTGTGAGTACCTCTATGGATGAGTGGCGGTGTTTGAGTGTCTATATAGGAGTAAGAGTGCATATGATAGTCCTGTACTGAGTGACCATAAGTATGAGTGACTGTACGGGTGAGTGAGTGGATGTGTGTGTGTAGACCTAAGAATCAGTGAGTGGGTATGTAGTTATTGGTGTTGGAGTGTCTATGGTTTTGCGAATGGCACTCTGTAATTTAGATTGGGTGTATCAAAGGTTATATTAGGGTGTGAGGAGCTGCATCAGATTATCACGTGGATGATGTCATCAGTGATGTCATTTGAGATGTCATCAGTGATGTCATCAGTGATGTCACTGACCATGTCATGAGTGATGTAATATGTGACGTCATCAGCAGTGCATTGCGGGGCGCGAGTTATAGTTAGCTGAACTAACTATAACGGGGGAATTTCACGGGTTTTGTACGAGTGCAATGTCCAACTAACTATAACTGTCCCTAAAACCTATGGTTTTTTCAGTGAATTTCAAAGGTTTTTAAATGCTAATTTCTAACTATAACGTGTCTGAAACCTATGGTTTTTTCAGTGAATTTCAAAGGTTTTTAAAATGCTAATTTGTAACTATAACGTGCCTGAAACCTACGTTTTTTTCTGTGAATTTCAAAGGTTTTTAAATGACAATTTTTAAATGTATTAATTTTTATATTAATTTTTTTCATACTGATTTACTACATTTTTAGAAACAATTTCTTTTACATATTTTATTTTTTAAATTACATTGTAATTACATTATACATTACATTACAAAAAATACTTTCTCAGAATGAATTACTTTAGTTTAAATACTTTGCACATAGGCAATAGACTTTTAAGTACAGTAGTTACAGTTGTTGCAATGGGCAACACATTTTCAAACACAATGCAACATTCAGCTCAATGTGAATTTCTAGTTAAATGCAATTAGTTACTTTATGGATTACTTTTCTAACCACAGGACTGGATCCTAGATTCAGTCCTGGTACATCTCCTGTAAACAGTTGAGTAAAAGCGTTTTGGTTACAATCGTGATTTTTAAGGAATATTATTGTATTTTAAAAGTTGACACTTAGAAACTTTTTCTCATAGAATCACCAATGTTATCCTATGGAAGGAAATTCACTTAGCAGGTAAAAACTGTTATCGTTACTTTTTCTTACTCAGTGTTGGATCCTGGATCCAGCACTGGTGCATCTCCTGTAAACAGTTGAAAGAATGCGTTTAAGTCATACAGGCGATTTTTAAGGAATATTTGTAGTTTGTGAAAATCGACACTTTGAAACTTTTCTGCTGAAAACCAGACAATGGATTCCTATGGAAGAAAATATAAGTTACTGGTAAGTACGGTTAAAATTACTTTTCAGGACCAGTACTGGGCTGAAAGATACAGCACTGAGGTCTCTCCTTATAACAGGTGAGTAAATCGGAATTCGTATTTCGGCTGATTTTAGAGGAATATTTGTATGTTTCAAAAATCAACACTTAGAAACTTTTTCAGCAAAAGCAGGCAATGATATCCTATGGAAGGAAATTCAAGTTACTGGTAAGTATGGTTAAAATTACTTTTGAGGATCAGTACTGGGCTGAAAGATGCAGCACTGAGGTCTCTCCTGATAACAGGTGAGTAAATCGGAATTCGTATTTCGGCTGATTTTAGAGGAATATTTTAAAGTTCCAAAACTCCACACTTAGAAGAATTTCCAAGTGAAACCAGTCAATGTTAGCCTATGAAGGAAATTCAAGTTACCGGTAAGTACGGTTAAAATTACTTTTCAGGATCAGTACTGGGCTGAAAGATGCAGCACTGAGGTCTCTCCTGATAACAGGTGAGTAAATCGGAATTCGTATTTCGGCTGATTTTAGAGGAATATTTTAAAGTTCCAAAACTCCACACTTAGAAGAATTTCCAAGTGAAACCAGTCACTGTTAGCCTATGGAAGGAAATTCAAGTTACTGGTAAGTACGGTTAAAATTACTTTTCAGGACCAGTACTGGGCTGAAAGATGCAGCACTGAGGTCTCTCCTGATAACAGGTGAGTAAATCAGAATTCGGATTTCGGCTGATTTTAGAGGAATATTTGTATGTTTCAAAAATCAACACTTAGAAACTTTTTCAGCAAAAAGCAGGCTATGATATCCTATGGAAGGAAATTCAAGTTACTGGTAAGTACGGTTAAAATTACTTTTGAGGATCAGTACTGGGCTGAAAGATGCAGCACTGAGGTCTCTCCTGATAACAGGTGAGTAAATCGGAATTCGTATTTCGGCTGATTTTAGAGGAATATTTTAAAGTTCCAAAACTCCACACTTAGAAGAATTTTCAAGTGAAACCAGTCAATGTTAGCCTATGGAAGGAAATTCAAGTTACTGGTAAGTACGGTTAAAATTACTTTTCAGGACCAGTACTGGGCTGAAAGATGCAGCACTGAGGTCTCTCCTGATAACAGGTGAGTAAATCAGAATTCGTATTTCGGCTGATTTTAGAGGAATATTTGCACAATGGTGAAGGGAGGGCGGGGCCTGAGGTGACATCTGTGCAAACGCGCCCCGTGGCGCGTTTTAAGTTGGGGGATTAAGTCCCCTTGAATCATGAGGGTCCCTACGGGCCAGCTAGCCCACCAGGAACCTCCAGTATGCGCCAGGGGGCTGCGTTGCAGAGACATGTACAGAGGCCACACCCCTTTTACACCTCTCTGCAACGCAGCTCTGTGGCGCTTTCTGGACGTACCTGTTGGGCTAGTTGGCCCCCAGGGACCCTCAGGATTGAAGATGATTTAATTCCCCATCTTAAAACGTGCCACGGGGCCTGTTTGCACACATGTCACCTGAAGCCCCGCCCCCTCCCTTCACCACTGTGCAAACGCGCCCGTGGCGCGTTTTAAGTCGGGGGATTAACTCCCCTTGAATCCTGAGGGTCCCTGGGGTGCAACTAGCCCACCATATACCTCCAAAAAGCGCCATAGAGCTGCGTTGCAGAGAGGTGTAAAAGGGGCGTGGCCTCTGTACACCTCTCTGCAAGGCAGCCCCTGGCGCATACTGGAAGGTTCCTGGTGGGCTAGTTGGCCCCAAGGACCCCAGTATTCAAGGGGTCGTTCCCCTCTGCAAACGCGCCAGGGGCGCGTTTGCAGAGTGGTGAAGGAAGGGGGCGGGGCCTACGGCCCGATCGTTTTTTTTTGTTGTTGTTTTTTCCCCCTGAAGGGGGGCTGTGTAACCCCCCTTCCTTTTTCCTATTTTTAGGCCCTGGGGACCCCATCCCCAGGGCCTTACCCCTTTTATCCAAATTAAAATAAAAATAAAAAAACGGGAAGGGGGCCGCGTGGCCCCCTTCCCTGGGCCTGTATTGGCCCCGGGGACCCCATCCCCCGGGGCATGGCCTCTTTTTTTTTTATTTGGAGGGGGCTGCGTGGCCCCCTCCTCAGGCCATTTAAGGCCCCGGGGACCCCATCCCCCGGGCCGGCCTTGCACTTTTTAAAAAAAAATTACAATTTTTTTACTTTGGGGAGGGGGCTGCGTGGCCCCCTCCGTGGCCCTTATGGCCCCGGGGACCCCATCCCCCGGGGCCTGGCCTCTCGTTGGGGACTGTGGGGGTCCCCAAGCCCCCACAGTCCCGCCGGCTCCCGTGTCCTACGGGAGCCGGCATTGCTTACACATGGGGAGCTGCTAAGATGCAGCTCCCCATGTGGAAAGCATCGGCTTTGGATATTGGAAGAGAGAGCAGGTTTCCCTGCTCTCTCTTCCAATATCCAAAGCAAGTTTACAATGACAGGACGGGAGCCGCGAGGCTCCGTCCTGTCATTGCAAACAGCAGTGTCCCGAGGGTAGGCACCCGGGACACTGCAGGAGCCGACCCTGGGGGGTGGCGGTCCCCAGGGCCACCACAGGCTCCAGGAGGGGGGCCGCACGGCCCCCTCCCTACATTTTGAAAGCCCCGGGAGGTGGTGGTCCCCTGGGCTTGGGGGTCCAAAACGGACCCCCATTTGAATTTTTCTTAGTGCCCCGGGGAGGTGGTGGTCCCCGGGGCGTGTGGGGGGGCTCAGAGCCCTCCCGCACCATTATACATAAAGCCCCGGGGGGTGGTGGTCCCCGGGGCTGCGGGAGGGCTCAGAGCCCTCCCGCACCATTACTACATAAAGCCCCGGGGGTGGTGGTCCCCGGGGCTTGGGGAGCCCTTAGAGGCCCCCACACATAAGATCAGCCCCCCCAGCATGCCCCCGGGACTTGGCCCACCCGAGGGCCAGTTAACATCGAGCGCGGGAGACCGCGCTTCGATTTTTTTCCGGCAGGATTCGCGCTCCTGAGCGCATCCTGACGATTTTTTTTTAAAAAAACATTTTTTTTGCCCAGGGGGTCCTTGTGGGACCCCTGAGCAGACCTAGGGGTCAGGGTGTTTCTACCCTGCCCCTTTGTGCGCTTTGCGCACTTGTTTCTGTCCCTCGGTTCTACCGAGGACAAAATAACTGCCAACACTTCCTGATTTGGAGTGTTGACAGCCAATTAACATAAAGCTCGTGCTCGGGAGGATCCGCGGCCCTAGATATATCTATCTTTTTACTTTTGATTTTCTCAGCAACTACTGAACGGATTTACACCATTTAACAAAAGGGTTCTTTCTGAACCAAGAACTACCTCTTTGCCAAATTTGGTGTAATTCCGTTCAGCAGTTCGGGCTGTAGCCGTGTCTAAAGTTTCCTATGGAAAATTGCATGGGGAAAACGCGTTTTGGGACCCCCCTTTTTCTCGGCCCCGCTTGACGAATCCCCCGAGACTTTCAGGGTAGGAGCGGACCGGAGCGCCCCACAAAGTTTGAAAATTTTGCGAAGATACGTCAACCGGCAAGAGAGTTATTTCAAATAGAATGTCGCTGATTTCCTATGGATAATAGGTTGTAACTATAACTATCTACTGGCGACCGCCAGTAGATATTATATATATATATATATATATATATATATATATATATATATATATATATATATATATATATATATATATATATATATATATATATATATATATAAATCATTAGGGAATTACAGCAATGTAGGATTCTAGAAGTGAACAAATGGTGGGAGAAGACCACCCTGGAAAAATATATTCAATTTTAAAGAGTGCCAAGGGGCCTCAGAATCCTGATAATGCCAACACTCAATGACCTGGATATGGACTTAATTAAACAATGGCAAATTGACACCAATGACTGCTCATTCAAACTGATGAAAACTCTGATTATTCATGCCGAGAGAAAACTCGAAGAAACAATTGAAAAGATAAAGAAACTGGAAGAAGAGTTGGATAAATTTCCAGAGAATGAGGAGAAAAAAGATATGTTGAAATCCTTGGAGAAGAAAATAGATAAACATGAGGCAGATGTAGAAAAACGAAAAGCGAGCAAATTCAACCGAGACCGCATTGACTATGCCAGTGGTCGCATATATACATTTGCAAGAAAATTCGACACACAGAGAAATAGAGTTGTAATGGACAAATGTGCAGGATACGAAACAACAGGCACAGTGGATAGCTCAGATGCCAGCTCTGCTGATGAGGAGCAGAGCACCTCGAACCTGGATTTTTTGGGGGAGATGAGATTAATTCAGATGGTCACGCGACAAAGAGGGAGAGGAAGAGGAACAACCCTGGGAAGGGGACAAAGTCAACCCCAACCACAAGAAGAAGCAGAAAGTGGAGCAAAGAGCAAAAGAAGAAGAGAAAGAGGAAAGAAACAGCAAAACTAATGAAAATAATAACAAAAAAGGATCTGGTTATTAACCTCTCTGAAAGAACTTTGAGTCCAGACCACATCAACCTGCTGAATAAAGGCTTATCTTTCTGTCCAAACCAAGATATGGATCTACCCAACATCCGTATTGATCTATACAAATTCTGTCGCAAATTAAAACTCAAAAAATATTATGAGGAAAGAACACCTAACCAAAAACCAAAAGTTCCATATACAATTGAGACCTCCCCGCTAGACCATAGAGACTTTTCAACATTGAGAACATTGAACAGCCTGAAAGAAACTTTGGAACCATCAAGCATATCAGTAAACCAACAAGAAGAGAATGACATACAATTCTGTCAGAATATGGGCATCTCTGCTGGAAGAGGGGGAGATAGTGGACTTAAGGTAGAATCCACATGTTGTCCCCAACTTCCACCAGGGAATAAAATCGACATTTTCCAAGAACTCATGGTGGAAGACATTAATAAATTATTATCTCCCAGATCAAAATCAACAAAGATCCAAAAGAGAAAATGGAACTTAACACCAGGGGAACGTAAAGCCCTAAAGGAATTAAGAGATGACCAACAGATTATAATAAAAGCCTCTGACAAGGGCGGAAATATCGTTGTCCAAGATGTCAAAGAATATATAGATGAGGCTACCAGACAAGTCTCTAATAAAGATCATTATGATTGTCTAGACAAAAATCCAATGCAAACATGGACACAGGAGTACCACCATAAACTACAACAATGGAACGAGCTGGGATTAATCGACTTTGAGGAGTATATGTACTTAAAATGAACCATCCCATTGTTGCAACCATATACTTCCTACCAAAAGTACATAAGTCGGTTAACAACCCACCAGGAAGACCAATTGTGAGCTCGATTGGATCACTCCTAGAAAAAACATCACGCTTCATTGACATCTTCCCGATTGAGTATGTAACATCATTGCCATCGTATTTAAAAGACACCACAGACTTCCTCAGAAAGATCCAAAGTGTCAAATGGGGTGATGGACTCATTATGGCCACAATAGATGTGTGTTCCTTATATACGTCAATTCTACATTCTGACGGAAACAGGGCTGTAAAGGAGTTCCTAAAAACCAGATCAGTAAGCTTCTTGGAGCATTCAGAAATGCTCCTACCTACTGCCTTACCCATAACATCTTCCTCTTTAATGGTGAGCTCTTCTTAAAGAAACAGGGAACTGCAATGGGTACATCATTTGCCCCCACATACGCGAACTTACTCATGGGAGCATGGGAGAAGGATACACTAGCTGGTGACCACAAGTCCAACATCAAAATCTGGACTAGATTCATTGATGACCTGTTCGTGATTTGGGAGGGGGAACACAATGAATTGGAAAACTTAATTGAATCACTGAACAGCAATAATTACAACCTAACTTTCACATCTACTACCAGCAGGAATTGTGTGATATTCCTAGATGTGGAAGTATTCATCAAGAACAACAAGATCTGCAGTAAAATACACCGGAAACCCACTGCCTGTAACAGTATACTCCACGTGAATAGTGGGCACCCTCAACATCTGAAGTGGAGTATACCATATGGACAAATGCTACGAGTCAAGAGAAATTGCTCAGAATCGAGTGATGTAGAACAACAACTCGATGAGATGAGTGCTCGCTTTCTGGAGAGAGGGTATCCATTGGAGGTAATTAGAACTGCCAGAGTGAAGGTCAATCAGAAATCAAGAGAATGCTTGCTTACATCTCAACAGGAAAATCTGGCAGGACAAGATGAGGATGAGGGAACAACACGACTGATCGTAGACTTTAACAATGAAAACAAGGAACTGAAAAAGATTGTAAAAAAGAACTGGAACATACTCATGCTGGACGAAACATTAAAAAAGAAATTACCATCACGTCCTAGCATGACATATAGGAAAACAGCATCCCTAGGGGATATCCTGACACACAGCCACTTTGAAATCAAGGAACCCAAGAAAACAACTTGGTTGACCACTCTGGGATTTTGGAGATGTCCTAAATGTAGGGCATGTGAATATGGCCGGAATACATCGATGTTCATGTTACAAAATGGTAAAACAGAACAGATTACAGACCATATTACATGCGAGTCCAAGTATGTGGTTTATGTATTAGAATGCCCCTGCAAGAAACAGTATGTTGGGAGAACAATTAACAAATTAAAGTTAAGAATACTTCAACATCTAAGAGCCATTAAGAACAAAGATTTTTCTTACCCCATTTCGAAACACTTCTTTGAACATCACTCTAGCAAAGATCGAGATTTGAGGTACTTTGGCATAAAGATTGTGCCCTCAGGAAGCAGAGGTGGCGACAGAACAATGGAGTTGAGAAAGATGGAGTCCCGATATATCTTAGCGATAGGAACAGAATATCCTTTCGGTCATAATCTGGATGCGGAACTCCATATACATTTACAATGATGGCTTTTAAAAGCTTAACGGAACTCCCACATTCTGAAATGCAGGGACAATCTGAATAATTTTATAATGAGAAACCCCAATTATCATATAGAACCATCTATTACTTAGAATCATGTAGAGTAATTGATATATAGGAGGGGAATTGAAGGTTTTTTTTAAATGCATATTGTTACCTTAGCAGTTGTTTTGGGGACTTTACACATTTAAGGGAATGGAACTATCTCTTTTTTTTCCCCAAAAAATTTAAAGAGAGAGATCTTGAAGAGAGCTGAGATGTATGTATTACCAACAAAATGTTCATATGGGGACCATACTTTATAAGTCTCATTTTGCTATACATGATACAAATGAAAAAAAGAAGAAAAGAAAAAATAAGAAAAAAAGATGAACAAATAGAAAAAATATTTTACATATTTGAGAGAAAATATTTAACACATCTTACTTATTTGGATTTTAATGATCGTTCTCTCTTAATATAGTTTCAGTTGATGATGAATTGTATCCATAGTACATCCCTTTAGAAGAAGTTCCACCAAATGGTAGTCTCCTCCCTGATCCCCAGAATGTTTTAATTGAATCATCAATTTTGTCTTGTTGTTTATGTACTTTACATATATATTTTTATCATTGGGTTTTTAACTTTTAAAGTATATTTATGTATCTTTCATAGTAAAATTTTCAATGATTTTATGGACAAAATTGTATGAACTGTTGGTATAGATTTTAGCGACTCTATAAAACTAATGGAGACTCGCACCAATGCTGCTATCCCAATATTCCCCACCCCCTCTTCTATTATGAAAATGTTTACATATTTGGTTCTTAACCAACTTGCACAAATTTATTTGTAATCTAATGCACTCCTCAGCACTAGCACTTTTTTGAAAATAATGCATTTGCACTTTCTGCCGTATTATGTCTTAAAAGACTTGTAAACAGATAACTATTGTACTTTACAGTTAGTGAAATGTGAAAATGGCAGACATGAAACGCCATCATAATAAGTAGTGGGTTAACAGTCTAGAAAAAGCACAAAGGGTAAAAACAAACAAGGGATTGTAATGAGCACCTGTCACTTTAAATTGGCGATCTAGACAGCCGGACTCTATGGTCCAGTTGAAGGCATAGTGCCGAAACGCGTAGACCGTCCATATCTCTCCACTAATGGTGGTTTAAATAAATATTAAAAAAAGAAGTACCTGCCCAGACTTCCTTTCTTCATGGTGCCGTGGATGCCTTGCTGAGTGGAAAAAGCGTTGGTAAATGTGAATATATATATATATATATATATATATATATATATATATATATATTATATATATATATATATATATATATATATTTATTTAATAACTTTTAGGGGCTTTTACCCAGCCCTCTTCATCTGTTGGTCTGTCATTGTTTCTATTTTTCGTGCACCCACCACTGCACAGAGCATGGGGCCGTGGGTCAGCCCACATCAGCCATTTGCTAACTTCCTTAACACTGATGGCATTCTGCCCTTTCAAATGGAGAACATCCACACAGAAAGTATTTCCAATAAATGCAAGGGACTATAATGGCAATGTGTGCTTTCTTACACCAGAAAAGAAAAATTTGCTTTTAGCCATTGTTTTTTAGGTCTCGCCTACGCAGCGCGCATGCGATGCTTAGGAGAGACCTTTAGCGATCGGCACAGCTTTGGGAGCAAAAACGTGCACGCGTTGCGTTGCTTGCAATGGCAACGCGTGCACGTCTGGCGATTCCCTTGCGGGAGCGCGCGGTGCCATATGGTCGCAATCATCGCGCCTTGCTGCACGCTCCCGCAAGGGAATCGCGCAGGCCCCCCCGCCCCTGCTGCCGCGCGCTTGTGCTGGTTTTATAATGAGGCAGTCCTGGTTCTTCACCATAGGATTTACTTAACTTTTAATGTGTCAGTGCTGGTCTTTTGCCGAGCTGCTATTTTTAAGCTACATTGATAAACGAGATCACCATACTTTGAGTGGCACAATGTTGGCGCTCCTAAGCATGCCAACGTATTTGGACAGGACACATACCAGCACCTCTCAGCTACATTGCAGCTGTTTAAATGGAGCAGTACTGCCTATTTGCGTGCCGTGGACTTCTAGGAGTCATTGGCGCATGCTCGTTTGCACAGCAGTGCAACAGATAGCGAAAATCTGTACTTCCAGCAAAAGCTGTAATTCTTTGTAATTGGTGCCTTGAGGTCTGATCAGCCCCTTTTTGAGTTTTCACTTCCTCAAAACAATCATACCCCATCCAAACGCTCCACGACATTTGTTCTTAACGCCCTATGGTTGGCCTGTTGTAAATGAGGACATTATCAGTACATCCAGTAGGGAAATATTATTGAACCAACTGTCAGTGGACATCGCAGGAGCCCATAAAATAGCTTTGTAAACAGTCATGCTTGTCAAAAGATGGACGAAAAGCATAAAAAACCTACTGTGCACTTGTCTCTAAATGTATTGTCTTGTATTTCCTATCTATGGCAAGCAATTGAATCTTTATAGGTGTCTCTGGGAGCACAAAGTGAGGGGGGGGCGACATCTTTTTCTATGCCTGGCCAGAGTTAAATGTTTTTTTGCATGCAGTGGCCTGCCAGCTTTGAGCTCGTCAAACCCCAGACGGCTCAAATTGAGGCCAAGCCTGTGTCTACAGCCAAATGGAATCCTGGCAGAAGGCCAGTGGATCCAATCCTTGCAACCCATCCGGCCTGTAATGTTCTGCAGGCTTCGAGTGGCTTGTACAAGAAATCTATGGAGCAGATGCTGTTGACCTATTTTTGGTTCAACACTGGTACCTTACCATGCTTAAGTACAACATTTTTGTTGCGTTCACTTTTGCTCCTGCTTGCTTTGTGTCTACTCTGTGTCCTAGACCCTGTAGTAACTGACCTCAATATCCTAACTTCAACCGTAATATTATGCGTGCAATCTTGTTCCGAGGAATTAGGTTTTTATTTTTAGCATTCCTCCAATTCATATCCACTTTTTACTGAGACAGAAGAACAGAGCAAACAAGCATTGGCATAGCCAATAGGTCTCGCCTTTGGGACCTTATAAGTGTTTAGCCATGCAACACTTGATGTTGTTGCACCAAGGATATTGTGCTGGATAACTTCATCACAATATCCTTGGTGCAACAACATCAACTGTTGCATGGCTAAACACTTATAAGGTACAAGGTTTAGCCATGCAACAGCTGATGTTGTTGCACCAAGGATATTGTGCTGCAAAACTAAATACTTATAAGGTCCCAAAAGCGAGACCTATTGGCTATGCCAATGCTTGTTGTAGATTGACGAGGGACCAGCAAATCCAAGGTTGGTGTGGGAAATCAGCGCTTTCTCTAATTTTGCTTAGGTTGGAGTTGGAATAGTAAATCCCACCCCTCCAAAGTGTAATACTTTCACCAATTTTGCTTACATTGCTTACATTGGAGTGGGAATAGTAAATCTGACCCCTCCAAAGTCCAACACTTTCTCTACTTTTGCTTAGTATAGATGACAGTATATTTCATTGCTCCCAAGTCCAATGCTTTCCCTTCTGTTGATTTGGTTGGAGTAGGAATAGTAACTTTGACCCCTTCAAAGTTGAATACTTCAACCAAATTTGCTTAGGTTAAAGTGGGAATAGTTAATCTCATTCCTCGAAAGTCCAAGGCTTTCCCTACTGTTGGTTAGGTCGGAGTGGGAATAATACATTTTATTTTACTAAAGTGCAATTATTTTCCTACTGTTTTTTTATGTTGAAGTGGAAGTGGTAAGTTTCGTTTTCCAAAATGTAGCATTTTGTTGATGAATTTGGAATGTTATTTTTGTTTTGTGTATGTACCTTATTCTTAAAATATTTCTGAATATTATATTTGTTTTGTGTTGTACCTAATCAGTTTCCAGAAGTGCTCCTGGAAAGCTGTGACAGATTCAGTTTTTCAAGAACGCTTTTAGAAAAATACTCTAATTTCTCATGTTTGCCATGTAAAGGCTATAATGCATACATAATTGTACATGAGACTTAATAACACATGAGACAATGCCTGAACTGAGTGAATTTGTGCTTACTATTATTTGTTTTCACCACAAGGAAAATATTTCAACCTTTTGAGAAAACCCTTCTCCAACATGCCTCCAGTTTTGTAAGTTTTCCCTTCAGGAGCTCAAGTCCTAAAGAAAGTGGCCAGACAAAGACCAAAAATTAAACAGAATACTTAAAAAATAAAAGCGTTTAACCCTTCGTGAAAAGTCATGTGAGCAGGGCCGGACTGGGAACAGAAACTGGCCCTGGCAAACTGCTCGGCCGGCCCCCCTGGGGGGAGAGGGGGTGCGGCCCAGCTGTTTGCTCGGGCCAGTTTTGGCCGATTTTGTTACAGGGGGCTGATATTGCCAGCCCACGGTAATGAAAATGGCCCCCCAGGGGCCCAAAACCAGCCCCCACCCTGGCAACCCACCGGGGAAACACCCGGTACCCGCTACGGCCAGTCCGGCCCTGCATGTGAGGGTTAATTTTCCTGGAATGCATAGGCACATTTTCCCACAAACTAGCTGCAAGACTAACAGAGCTCCTGCCCCTGACACTGGCTAAGACAAACATTGGCACAATCACAAAGGCCTTATCCTAAGATTGAATCACACAGGTGGGAGCAGGGACTGGGAGGTTTGCTTTATAGAAATATGGGGCAGAGTCATTTATGACAAAGCGATTAGAGAAATACACAGATAATGAGATTTGGGCAGAAATAGGCAATGAGTGTAATTTCACCAGGGTTGTGCACAAATGGGCCTCGGTGTGAGTTGAGTACTTATAGGTGATTGCGGTTTCTGGATTGCCTGTAGTTTATGCAGTAAACCCCTCTATAGGCCACCATAAAGATTATAACAATCACCCAGTTTAGTTCAGATAATTGTACTAGCAATTCTTGTTAGATGCCAATGTGATATAAACCGGATAGCCCTCTGAAACAGTTAATAATAAGTCGCTCCCAGAACTGCACTTACCTGGCCTTTCATGTCCACAGAAGCATCAAAAACATGGTACAAGGTAGGACATTGAGTTCATTAAAACAAGAATAGCAACTGGTTCTCTTGCTGAGATTCCTGCCACAGGTATACAGCAAATTCTCAGTTTCAGAATCATTCAATATAAGCCATCGCCGTTTCATTTAATCCGTTATTTATGTGTAAATCGACTGCAGATTGATCACATCAGATGGAAACATCCCTGAAAACTTAACCACCAGGGGCCTTATTATGTGTTGTGCCCCTGGGTGCAACTAAATGTGAGCTAACTTTGTGCGACCCCAGGATATAATGGTAGAACAGAAACGGCTGCAGACACTTGTGCAGTCCCTTCTGTAATATTGATAGCGCTGGTGCACATGTAGTGCCAGGGCTATCATGAGAGGGCACTCCTTCATTTGCAAGGGCCGTGGGTCCATGCAAATGATGGAATCACTTATTACAGATGCGGGAGCAGAGGCAAATAAGCCCTTAGGAGGCGCACTGACTGTGTGCCACAAAATGGTGGTGCAATGTTAGTGCACCACATGAGGGCAGCCTTCTGAATGGGGCAATGGGGGGTCCTATGGATCCTCCCAGACATCCCACAGCAGGCGGGTGCAATCATCATCTCTCACTGAATGTGCTGCACACAGGGCAACCGTGAGTTTTCAGCTGTCCTTGGGCGCATCCAATTATGATAATAGGGGGCACTATCCTTGTCTACACCAGGCGCACCATTTATAAGGCACGCCTGGGGCATACCTGGACAGTGTATCTATACTGGAATCTTAGTGCAGCTGTGTATTGAGTGCATACATAGGAAAATGTGGGCCCTCAGTCGGGCACCTCATGAAGTGGTTGCACATTGATAAAAGCCATGAGGAACCACGCAGCGTATTTCTTGACATTCAAACTGTAGGCTACACATTACCACAATGCTGATTTGATTTACTATAACTCATACAAACAAAGCTCATTCAAACCAAACACAACTGCCACAGAACATTATCAATACAGAAAAATTGTGTTGTCAATGATATCAAAGACTTTCGACAGGTACAGCAGCATGAGAAACACAGCCTCATCACTCTCCAGGAGGGGCAGGATATTGTTTTGTACTTTTACAAGGACCACTCATTGTTCCTCCTGGGCCTGAAGCCAGATTAAAAAACTTCTAAGATATTCTTAGATCCCAGATGAATTTGAAAGTGTACTTCTGCCACTCTTTCTAAACTTTTCGGTGGAAAGGGAATCGTAGTGCTAGAGCCACTTAAACACAAACAAAAGCAAAGGGCGTCTTTTTTTTTAAGGAAGATGGACCACTCCTTAAAAATGGAGAAAACTAGTGCATCCTTAAATGATGCATTTACAAAGTAGGCATAAGCAGAAGGAGATCTGGAAAAGCATGCTAGATCACAAAGCTGCTTTGCCAGTTGTTAGCAGGTCAAGATGTGAGGTGATGTGGCATTCAGGTACTGTAGGACTTAATGAAGGGCATCTACTGAAATTGACTGTAGCCTAAAAGTTCTGCCATTTGTATTTCTGGTCCGACTACAAGTTGCTTTCTGGATGGTGCTTGTTTTTGTGTTAATGGATCAGTGATCTTTTTGGTCCTGGTAATTGCTAAGTTCTTTGCCTATTTCTGATTTATGAATATAATAAGTACAGTCCCAGGATATTCTAGCTAATGAACAATATTAAATACTGACCTAGAATTGAGAGTAGTGTAAATTCTTGATTTAAAATGGGAATCTGCTGTTTAGCCTAAGCTTCATGCTCCTGTCTTACCAAAGACTTTAACACAATAGCGTACCACTCATTATTTAATGTTCTACTTTTAATCTTCCTGTGCTGGAGAAGACCAACATTATTTTCAGTGCCATGCCCCACTGTATGATTCTGCTAGAAAATATCCTTTGCCAAACTACCACAAAGGAAGGAGACCAGGTTAGGCCTTATTTGGAATTTGAAGGATAACGCCTTCTCCACTGTTGCTTAGGTCGGAGTTGGAATCCTGTCCGCAAAATTCTCAGCCCGCCCACTCTATTTGGAAGAAGGCACTCTGCCATGTTTTTTTACCAGCGAAGCCCTCTCTGGCTCCACAGGCATAAAGCTTACGCCTTAAGCCCCAGGCTGTCAGTCTAAGTACAAAAGACCATCTGCCCTATTTAGGGCAAGCGTTCTGACATGCTGTTTATATGTTTGGGACCGCTAAGAAATTCCTTGTCGTCCTTAACAGGAATTTTTTTTAAAAAAATGACCAGCACACACAGGGTTTCAGGGCCATTAGTTTTTGTTTTTTAAAACAAACTCCCACTTAGGGCACTTCAGAGAAGCTGCCATAATGGAAGCTTTTCTGAAAGCACAGAAATCACAGCGAGGCAGGCGTCAATCTCTTAATATGGCAGGCAGTCACCTGCCCGGGTGGGGCAGATTCTGGGCCTCATTTACAAGCCCATTGCGCCGCTGGTGCGTCACTTTTTTTGACGCATCGGCAGCGCAATGGGCTTCCCATATTTACAAGGCCACCTAAAGTCACCCTGCGCGACTTTTCATGGCCTTGTAAATATGGGCCCGTTTCACGCATTTCTCTGCGTGAAAGGGGGGTTCCATGGGTGTTGCTGTGGGTGTTCCCACGCAACATCCATGGAACCTGACACATTCCCAGATTTACAATGTTTTGTAAAGATGGGAATGCGTCAGAATGCAACGCCTCCCCAGGGAAGGCGTAGGAGTGGCGCAACGAGGAGAAATGCTTTTATTTCTCTTCGTTTTTTCCTCTTTCTATTCGTGCTGCATTCAGAAAGAGGAAAATGCTATCAATGATTATTTTTGTGCAGGAAGGCATCCCTTCCTGCACAAAAACAACCATCACCGCAACGCAGGCACCCTTGCAACATGACGCAAGGTTGTCTGTGTTGGTGCATAGCTGATGTTTGTGCACTGGCGCAGGGGAGAAAGACAGGAATGCGCCATATCTTGTAGATACGGCGCATTCCTGTCCTTTTATTTTGACACATGCAGCACAGCCGGAAGGCTTGCTTCGCTGCCGTACGTCAAAATACAGTAAATGAGGCCATCTGACCTCTACCATCCTGGTAGGATAGTGGGCCACCTGTCAAACTCTAAATAAAGCCATTTGTCTTTTACTAGGGACAGAATAGAATTCACAGTAAGAATATCACAGTTCTGACAATCTCTTGTTTCCATAGTTTTTGGATGGAAAACTGCCATACTGTAAAGCGAGATCCTTAAGAATGACATATGGACAGGTGGACATTATTTACCAGCGCATATCACACAAAACTATATTGTTCAGTATTTTATCTGTGAAATGGATCCTTGTCTTCAGATGACATGTAAAGGTTAGCTGTAACATACTTCTAGGATGTATTAGTCCCAAATAAAACCTCTTAAAACTTGCGTTTGATTCACACAATTAATGCTATTCCACCACCCTTCTTTAAGGTTTTACCTATAAAGAATCACACAAACCTACAGTGCCAGAGACAAAAATCAGCCAAGTCTGTGTCTTGGCCGCCACCCCAGTATGATGATGCAGTCTTGATTCTCTTGGCTATTTGTTCTTTGAATAAGAGGGAGGTGGTGTGGGTGAGAGCAAGTGATTTTGAGCCTGATACACAAGGGTAACTTACAATTTTGAATATGTTTTACACTTAGTAGTAAACCTACTTCTAGCAATTGGTTAAATGGGGGAGAGGAGGGCAGGCGCCATCCCCGCAAAATCATGTAGCCCCAGCTATGTGGGTCACACACTTTTCGACGCAATTCGCTGTAGATGAAGAGGGGGGAACTGTGGAACCATTTCAAATCCCAATATATGATACAGCTTTGCACATTGACATTAGGGAGGCTGAAATAGCACTGGTTGCAGTGGGTGCAGTAACTGGAGGAAGAGCCCCGGGCCCCGATAGTATACCGGCAGATTTATTTTTATATGACAGGGAAATTGGGCAAAGGTACATATTGCTGTTAGCCAATGCAATAGCTAGCGGAGCTTCCATCCCAGAGTCCTGGTGGGGTGCAGAGATTTTACCCATCTACAAAAAAGGTGATCGATCTAGCCCCAGCAACTATAGGCCAATTAGCCTAATTGACTCAATACAAAAGATAATGGCAAGAATGGCGCTGAGTAGAATACAGGAATGGATCGCAGATAATGATATATTAACACCGCTCCAGGCAGGATTTCGTGCCCATGTGAGCACTATTGATCAGGTATTCGCTTTCTATTAATCTATTGGCGAATCGTAGTGATTGCAGGAGGTACCATCTACGCCGACTTCCTGGATTTAAAATTCGCGTTTGACCTGGTCCCTCGGAAAAAACTTTGGTCGGTCCTAAAGGACCTAGGGATGCCATTAGATCTATTGTCCATAGTTGTGAGACTTCACGAGGAGAATTTTGCACAGGTACGCTGGGGCACACAGGGTAATAACACAGATCGATTCCCCGTATCTAAAGGGGTCCGCCAAGGGTGTGTCATGGGCCCAACACTATTTTCATTATTCTTAAATGGGGTTGCCAATTATTTTTCCACCTACCCGACTGATGCTCCCTTACTCGCAGGTTACAAAATACCTATACTTATGTTCGCTGATGATACACTTGTCATCTCGAAAACACAGAGTGGGCTGCAGAGAGTATTAACCCGTTTTGAAGACTTGTGTAAGGATCGTGGTCTTGTGATAAACGCAAACAAAACAACATTTATGATTTTTCACAAACACCGGGCTATAAAGGGTTGCGTATATTTAAACAATGAGTACCTTGAACAGACAGACATTTTTAACTACCTAGGGATCACTCTTGGAAAAAAACTTAATTGGAAACCCCAGATAGAAACTATGGCTTTAAAACATCGCCAATTAGCAGGAGCATTGCTGAGAGAACCCAAGTCCTCACTAACTAAGCCTATAAGCCCAGCGTTGAAGATTTATAACATCAAAGTCACCGCCTCAACACTATATGGTGCAGAACTATGGGGCTTTGTTAATTTGACATTGCTAGTCTTAGCTCAAAACAAATTCATGAGAGACATTACTGGTCTCCCCCAAAACACTCTGCTACAGCCTCTATATTATGACCTAGGCTGTAATCGTTTGGATTAGATAGCAAGGTTCTGCCCGATAGCATTTTGGCATAGACTATGGACCACTCCTGAGTTATCACACTATGGGGCCGATTCCGATCTCGGCCGGTAGCGCACCGAATCGGATTCGGCTTAACCGGATCCGATCCGGAGCCCTCTTTTCCGACCGATTCGAACGCGCGTCCGGCCGAGCGAGTACGATGCGAGCGCACGCGAAATCGCCGACCGACTCGTTCACGGGTCCGAACCACACCGACCGACTCGCTCGGACTCGACTCGCACCACGCGATGGAGACGTTCCCCGGCCGGGCAAGTACGATGCGCGCCGCGAGCAGTCCGACCGACCCGCACCGTCCGGCTCGAAACAGCTGTCGAAGCCGGACTTTGGGGGTCCGTGTCGGACCCCCCTGTACGTGTAGCCACGCGAGTCGCACACAGGGGGGACCCATACCTGTGCGTATGCGGCGCGAACCGCATCGACGCGAACCCGCTGTAGGGGGCGCCCTCGTTCGCCTCGCACCCATTCAGTCAATGGGAGCCCGCGTACGCGTTGTACGACCGGCTCCCATTGACTTCAATGGGAGTCCGACCGAATCGAGTCCGATAGCATGCGTGCGCATCGTACTCGTTCGGTCGGACTGCCAGAGTCCGATTCGGTCGGAAATCTCTCCGGGTCCGGCTCGGTCGGAGAGTTTTCCGGCCCGAATCGGAATCGGCCCCTATGCCTCTGCACTTAAGGATGTTAGGGAAGCTGACACCTCCTGTAAGATAATCTGGTTACAAAAGGTGAAAAGCACACTGGTCAATATGGGCTTGAGACATCTATGGGAAGATCCATTTGGCCAATGGTTCCCCCCAAAAGAGAAATGAAGGAGCTCTATTGGTCCATGGTCGTAACAAATAGTGCACGAAACAACGAGAGTGCAACACTGACAGGCAAATTCATAGAGTTTAAACCTTGCCCCCGGTATGAACCTTACTGGGATGTCATAACTAAGCCTAGAGACAAAATACTTTATTTTCAATTTCGGGTGGGTACACTCACCTTAAAATCTTTCACCCACCAATGGCATAATACTAACGACAGCAGATGCCATCTATGTACAGAACAGGAGGAGACCTATTCACACATTCTATTTGTCTGTCCTGCTTATAAGGCCCCCCGGTATAAATGGCTTAAACCTTTATGTAAAAATCTAGGCACCAGGTCTAGTGCCACTGCCTTAAGAATATTGAAGTCTAACACAAATGAACTGTGCGCTATATCAACTGCCAAATTCTTCAGCTGGATGTGGTCAATTCGTGACAAAATGCTAAAGATGTCTGTGGTCACCCTAACCAGTAGCCTACAATAAGACTAAGATGGTGCTTGATTCGATAGGCTACAGCTTTTAACTGGCTGAGTGATGATCAATAACTATTCCAGCTTATGTATAAGAATAGTTGTAGCAGTGGTTACCCACAGTCACCTAACATTGTACAGGAATGTGTGTACCCTATAGTCACGGTCAACAAAATCATTTATGTATCCCTCTCTCTGTCTCACTGGTCTTAGTACTTTTTATATTATTCAATCAATTTTTTATTTTTATGATACCTTTTATAAAATAGAGACACCTCCAAGTTTTATAGAAATAAGAGAAGAGGAAGAGACTATAATGGTTTTATGGGTTCTCATTTTATATTCAACTTTTTAAATTTTTATGATCTTGATATTGTCAATCATTAATTGTGAGATTTTGCACATTTGCCAAGGGTTATGGTCAAAATGGTTGTCTACCTCCTCAACAAAATGTTTTATGTACTATTGTGAATGTCTTTTATGATCTTGGCGATCGAAATGAAGATTATGAACTGAACTGAGTTGAACAGTAAATTTACTCAAAGTTGTAAGTTACTATAAAAGTGTGGTTTGTGAATAGCACTTCATAGTCAATTTTGTAGTACAACTGTATTTAATACAAAACATACTACAAAGTGCAGTTTTGTGAATGAGGCCCATGTGTTTATTGTTAGAATTTGTGATTGCTTGTGGCTATCTGCGAACAGGAGGAATTCTGCCTTGGTCGATCTGAGATTTAGGAAGGTGCTGGAATACAATTATGAGTCTCTTTCCCTCTCCCTTGGTAAGTCTCACTCTTAGTAAGTGAGAAAAGTTTGCATTGTCTGCAAGAGAGAAAGAGAAAGAGTCAGAGAGACAGAGAGGCAGTTAGTTAAGTCAGTCATGCTGCCTATTCAGTCTGTGTAAGGAAGTTTATGCTGCCTCTTCCCAAGCTATACCCATTCTGTTTGGGTAATTGAAACATAAACTGTAGCTGCTCTGTGTATGTGGAATGGAGGCAGGTGTACCAAGGGATGCCGTGGGCCCAAAAGTAAGCAAGTAATTTAGCCCCTGCCCCCCCTCCCCTCCTATTCACTGGTTTGGTAGTAAGAGACAGTCACTGAGGTGAATTCCTCAGAACCCGGTGCTCCAGCGGCACTGCACCTGCTGCACTATTGATCTCTATTTCCCCTGCAGGGAAGCTTGCGATATTGATGCGGCCTGTACTGCATCCATACTCCTGTTGTGTGTTTGCATGTGTGTGCCTGTATGTATGTCTGTGTCCCTCCTTTAGAGTATGGACGCATTACTTGTGTCCTTCCAATTTTCAGATGCTACTTCTTTCTTTTTGTTTAAGTACTTCATAAGAGTGAATGTGTTTTCCAGCTGTCTCCCATGTCATGACCCCCTCCCACACGCACCCGCGTAGCTTCTGACACCCACCCATGCACACCCATGTTCCTTCCGCCTCATGATCCAATGTGTTACACCAACAAAATGACGCATGCACTTTTTTAAAGCTTTTATTTTTTATTTTTAAAGAACTTTAGCCGTGCTGGATAGCATCAAGGATGGCTAAAAACCATTGGCAAAGACTAAAGGTCCAAAAGAGAGACCTATTGGCTTTGCCAATGCTTGTTTTTCCGTGCTAGTGAAGCTGAAAGCAAATCTTTTTTACTACATAGGGTAAACCTTCAAGGCCAAACGTCATCGTCATGAAGTTAATTATTAAGTAAAGAAATGCAGAGCAGTTCAGCTACCCATGGTGGATGTGGGCTGCTTCATTGAGCTCTCTATGGCGAAACTGCTTTTCCCAGCACCTGACACTGGGTTCAGAACAAAGACAACCTTTCCTGCCTGGTTATGCGACTCTGTTAAGAGAAGAGGACAGAAGTCTCTCACTGTTTGAAATCCCACTGTGTACATACAAGCACTTTAGTGTAATGAGACTAGATGGTTGTAATGCAGTAAGCACGATAACAGCTAAAAACCACCCTAATTACACCAAATGTGTGCTTTGTCTGGTATTCAAAAATGCAAGGCACTTCACCCTCGTGGTGGCTCTAGCCGCAGAGTGGCACTTAGAGGGCTGATGGAAGTGAAGATTAAAGTGCCAGGCTATCATGCAAATGGTTTCCTACAGACTTTGGGTCGCATTTGATGATGCTCTGTCAATCGGTAACAAATTCAAGCTGTGGTTGATTTTGCAGACTCAGAGCCAGGACTGAAAACAAAACATGACCCCGGCTTCAGAGGGCAGCCATCTTGTTTTGGCATCAGTACAGTATACCCCCTGGTACTTCACTGCTGAAGAGAGCTCATGAATAAAAAACATGCTGCAGAGCGAGCAGCTAAATGCATTGTTGGACTCGTACTGTGTCAAGAGAAAAGTTCAAGCTGTTCCAATAAATTTAAAAAAGTAAAAAAAGAACAAAGTTTTGTCGGGAATAAAATAAACAAGCACTGGCATTGCCAGTAGGTCTGGCTTTAAAGGAGAGTTGTATGGTAATGTGAAGCATTACAAGTAAAAAAAAGGTACTAGATATATATATGTTTTTTACAGTGAATATGTCTTTACAACAAAAGCCTTTACCACAAATTTGTAAATTTTTTCCAGGTGAGTATTGACCTGATATGTATATCACTCTATATCCATGAAAACAATGGGAAGAAAATGAAGACATAAAAAGACTTTTGCAAGCTACAAACCTGTCGTGAGTTCGCTGCTTCGAGTGCTGCCTTTCTGCGTCCTTCAATGAAGGTGGTGAAACGTGTGTGAAGGTAGACACGGAATACCATTTTCCCATATATATATATATACATATATATATTGCTATATATAGATTTAGATCGATAGATATAGATATATATATATGTATGTATATATATATGTATAAAATATATATATATATATATATAATACAGGTCAATACCTGAAAAAATTTACAAATTATATATATAATGTTGAATTTTTGGCAAGATCTCCTTCCATTGTGCTGCAGCTTCCTCAATTAAACGTGATTTTACCTACCTGCGTGTGGCTCTCCTAAATGGACACCTTTCTTTGTTGGATATGTTTACGGCTGGTTCCGGTCGTGGGAGAAGCCCTGCCGCAATTAAGTGGACCGTATTGGAGTCAAATGACGATCAGCACAACGGGCAGGAGGTCGTTTTGTGGGAGTCATAACGTGCAACGCGGTGAGAGTAGGACTCTTTCCACACCCACTGGGGTTTTGACTGTTTAATTGTCACAACGTGTAAGCAACTCACTGGAGTATGATTCACGGCACTACAGAGACCATCAGGCTTAGCGTGAGCCGAAACCCACTGGGGCGGGTGGCTGGATTGATAAGTAATGCCGTAGTGCTTCAAGAACGAACTGCCTCTGAAGAAATGCTAGTCAGCATGAAACGCGTCAGGCTGTTGAATTTTTGGCAAGATTTCCTTCCATTGTGCTGCAGCTTCCTCAATTAAACGTGATTTTACCTACCTGCGTGTGGCTCTCCTAAATGGACACCTTTCTATGATGGATATGTTTACGGCTGGTTCCAGTCGTGGGAGAAGCCCTGCCGCAATTAAGTGGACCGTGTTAGAGTCAAACTACGATCAGCACAACGGGCAGGAGGTCGTTTTGTGGGAGTCATAACGTGCAACGCGGTGAGAGTAGGACTCTTTCCACACCCACTGGGGTTTTGACTGTTTAATTGTCACAACGTGTAAGCAACTCACTGGAGTATGATTCACGGCACTACAGAGACCATCAGGCTTAGCGTGAGCCGACACCCACTGGGGCGGGTGGCTGGATTGATAAGTAATGCCGTAGTGCTTCACGCTGTTAATAACGAACTGCCTCTGAAAAAATGCTAGTCAGCATGAAACGCGTCAGGCTGTTGAATTTTTGGCAAGATTTCCTTCCATTGTGCTGCAGCTTCCTCAATTAAACGTGATTTTACCTTCCTGCGTGTGGCTCTCCTAAATGGACACCTTTCTTTGTTGGATATATATATATATATATATATATATATATATATATATATATATATGATTTCCCCAGGCATAAATCACACTGCACTCTCATAAGCTCATAAAAGTGAAAACTATGAGTACCAGCATTCCCACTAAGGGATAAAAGGAAGTAAAATTAATTTAACTTAATTGTTTACAGACTAACCACCGTGATCAAGGCCGTAATGGCAGAAACGCGTTGGTGGAAGAAAAAGATTGATTAAATGTAATTGTTGACACGGATCATATGAGAGTGCAGCGTGATTAATGCCTGTGGAAATCATTTCTTTGAGTTGAGCGCCTGCTCTTGACCACTTTGTGTATATGTGTGTATATATATATATATATATATATATATATATATATATATATATATATATATATATATATATATATATATATATCTTACTACCGGTCACCAGTAGGTAGTTATAGTTAGGAAAAACGTTTCCATCTTGGGCCGGCCAAACAGTCATGCGCACTTAGCATGTTCTCCACCTGGATGCATTGCACAGCCTGGGCGGACAACATGCGCAGGCCCCCCTGTCCCTGTCTGAGCGCCAAACCATGGCGCTCAGACCAATTACAACGCTCCTGTCATGCTTGTGACAGCACTGTTGTGATTGGCTAGGGGACCCTGTGTGCTTTCGTGTGTCGTGGACAGAAGGACGGAGGAGAGGCAGCGGCCAGTGTTCGGGAGGTAAGTCTTATTTCACTGTTCCCTAGCAGCCGCCACTGTATCTATGTAGATCAATGACTGCCCTCCTCCCATCTGTGCTGCCTCCACAGAAAAACAGCATAAATTATCTAGTTATCTAAGACACTTTAATTTCATTCCAATGTCATGTGTGTGCAGCTGAAAATTCAAGCCAAGGCAGTTGGTTAAATAAACAAAATGATCAAAGCTCTGTGGAGGGTAAGCACATTTTTGTAGAAGTACACAACTTATGCCCAGTCAAAACATGTATTCATGGCTCCCAACATGTGGATGGAGCCAAAGCCCCTCTCTAGTGATGCTCACAAACTTGTCTGGTAAGAGCTGTGCTGTCAAGCCAGACCATAAAAACTGCCAGGGTGTGATCAGGGAGCAAGACCATGGAGAGCCAAGGGAAAGTATTTTGCACCTCAAATAAACAGACCATGTATGTAGAAAGCCAATATCTTTGACTTCTGTATAGATTTACTAAAATACAGGGCATGTATGGCATGGTTAGCAGGAGTGGAAGCTTCACTCAAATTCAGAACAGCTTACACACAAATGCTGCTGCAGGGCAAACTTCTATCACAACCTACATCTATGCCCACAGCTTACAATATGAGGTGAAATAAAGTACTCCAACTCTTTACTCCACAAAACCTTCAAACATAAACATTTCTTTTATTATTCAATCTCTTAGCAGCACCTGGTCTTCTGGTATATGGATACAAACAAGTTCCAAAAGCACAGTCAGAATCCACATGTTTTCATCAAGGTTATTAAAAACATTTCAATTATGCAGGTAATGGTTTAATGGAGAGACTATATGCATATGTAGAATAACAATCCAAGCACTGTACATGGAAATTTACTGAGCATAGATGGTTCTATGGCCAACAAAGAAATGGAGGTGAATAATGCCCATACAATTATTGGTGCAGTATAATGAGGCATAAAACAGACACCTGCAGCCCCTTCAGCGCAGGGACGCACCACCCTTTTAGAGGGCCCCCAGAAAGCACAAAGCCTATGAATATCACTGAGATAGGAGATCATCAAAAGCCACTCACCATATTCGGCGTGCGGGGCCCATCATTGATCGTTACATTACTGGCAAAGCTGCAAAGTAATGGCATCTCTAGAGTGAGGGGGGTATATGTTCTAGCTTTATTGTCCTGGCACCCACTAGGCCCAACAACCATCACAGGTGCTGAATGTGCCAAGAGGCAATATAGAAAAAACAGACACTGCACCTCTCCACACACATTATTTCTCCAGCTACCTCTCATTGCAAAGTGGTGTTGTTTGGTTGTTTGCTTAAAATCTATAAATCTGACTTTTAGTATGGGTGTATGTGTATATATCCATGATATCTGTCTATCTATATATACACATGTATATAGACATATACACACATACATATACACACAAATATACACACACACACATATAGTCACTGAAAAAACCAATGGTTAAAGTAACGTTATAGTTAGGTTTGATACTAAGATCTGTTTTTGTTTAGAAAAAAACCTTAGAAATAACTGAATAATCCAAAGGTTAAAGTAATGTTAAAGTTAGGTGATTATGTCAGTGACAACATAAATGTTTTGAACTAAAAAAACACAGAAATTCACAAGCTATAGTTAGCAGAGCTAACTATAGCGACCCCACCATGCAATGCTTATGACCTCACATATTACATCACTCATGACATATTCTATGACATCATTTATGACATCAGGCCTGGGCGTAGTTCGCAGAGTTTTGCTACGCGGACCTCTGCGAACTTACAAAAAAACTTCGCGAAGTTCCGCGAGTGGTGGAGTGCAGTGCGAACTGCAGTTTGTGCTGGTATTCCTGCTGCTCGGGTAGAAATTCTACCCGAGCGGCAGCTCGCACTCGCAAACTTACCGTTCGCGATCGCGAGCGGGGAAAAAACTCTGCTGCACATCGCGAAGCGGAGTTTTCTGCACTCCGCGAGCTCCACGGAGTGCGGAGTGCAGAAAACTCCGCAAACTCTGCCCAGGCCTACTCATGACATCTCAGTTGACATCATTGATAACGTTCCTTAGGGTTTTTCAGTGAATTTCAATGTTTTTTTTAATGTACAATAATATTTTATTACCATATGTAAATCCAACCCCCTCGCCGCGCACAGCCTTTTGGTGCGCACAGCGGGAAGTTGGCCACAGGACCTTATGTTTTTTAAAGGGGAGGGGGTCCACGTTCCACCTCGCTGAGCCTTATTGGGTCCAGGGTCCCCATTCCCCAGGTCCTTTTTTGTTTTTAAAGGGGAGGAGGGACGAGTGGCCATCCTCCCCAAGCCTTATTAAACCCTGGGGACCCCATCCCTCTAAACTGTTTTTTTTTTAATTAAAAGGGAGGAGGACGGCATGACCCCCCTCCCCGAACCTTATTAGGCCCTTGGGACCACATCTCATAGGGCCACTGCTTAAAATAAAGGGGAGGGGGCTGTGTGACCGTGCTACCAGACCCATCTTAGACCCTGGGGACCCCTACCCCCAGGGCCACTACCACAGTTAAAGGGGAGGGGACCGCGTGGCCCACCTCCCTGAGCCTTTTCCAGCCCCGGGGACACCATCCTCCTGGGCCCGCACTATTAAAGGTGGATGACCTGGTGCCCTGGTGTCCTCTCTTCCTGCGCCGACGCACAAATTGATGCCTAGTGCTAACGCAGGTACCCTTGCACCATGATGCAAGGGTGTCTGCGTTGTTGGCACGATTGTTGTTTTTGTGCAGGAAGAGACACCTTCCTGCATAAAATTCTATGTGTGCTGAAGAATGCAGCACACAGAAAGAGGAAAGAACAAGGAGAAATAAAGTTAGTTCTTGTTACGCTTCCACAGGGAAGGCGCACAGTTTTGATGCATTCCCAGGTTTACAGATCCTTGTAAATCTGGGACAGTGTCAAAACACATGAGTGTTGCATGAAGAAAACCCACAGAAATGCCCATGGAATGCCTCCTTGTGGTAGAGTAAAGAAATGCAGCAGTTTGCGCTGCTTTACTGCATATCTATGAGGCCATGCAAAGCCACGCAGGGTGGCTTTGCGTCGCCTCATACATATGATTGAGAGGCCTGCCCCACCGGAGCATCATAAAAAGTGATACTCTGGTGGCGCAGGTGTCTTGTAAATGAGGCCCTACGTGTTTGCTCTCACCTGACAGAAGATTAAACAAGCATTGAAAATGCAATAGGCTTCACATGCAATAGAGTTAGAGCCATAAGCGTTGTAAATAACTATGGGGGATATTACCAAGGAATAGCGATAATTATCGCAAAGCGCGCTTAGCGCTGTTTTTTTTATCGCCGGCTATCGCTGGGTTTCATCGCGGAGATAACGCGTTATTATCAACGCTTATCTCCAAGGCGATAAAAAATCCAGCGATAGCGAGCGAAACCCAGCAATAGCGCAGAAATCCAGCGATAAATTCAACGCTCTAATGAAAAGCTTGCTAATAGGCAGGTGAGGACTTAACCTTACAATCCACCTCCCATTGACTAGAATGGTTAAGTCAGGTTTTTAGCAGGTGTTAGATCTGAGCGATAATCGCGCTTAGCGCGAATTTTTTTATCGCTTCGCGGGCATTGCTAATAGGGGGAAGTTGTGTTTGCGACTGTTTTCAGTCGCTTTTAGTTGGGAACGCCTACTTTGCATGTCATTAGCGATATATATCGCTGACATGCAAAGCGGCACCAAAACGGTCGCCATAAAGCTGTCGCTAACAGCTGTTAGCGACAGCTTGCTAATAGGGCGATAGAAATATTGCCGCTTTAGCGGCAAAAAGTGCCGCTAAAGCGGCGATAAGGCCCTTGCTAATATGCCCCAATGTCTTTTACCCACTCGCTGCCTCAGCCAAACACAGCCCAGTTTCTAAAGACTGTGTGTGCATAGGAGGCAGAGAAGGAAAGAAAAGCAGGGATGTGTAGGCATGTTAAAAGAGAGCGCAAGTGCGGCACTATTGAGGACCATATTGTTGCTGTTAGACTTGGCATCTTTTGGCGTGTTTCCCCTGAGTTTTTGCTTTCTGACCTCTCGGTTTTGACTCTGTTGGTGCTGGCATAGTGTTACTGCGCACTTTTCTCACTGCTGATCAGTGGCAAAGTGCAAGTGCTCCTGTGGTAAAATGTGTTATGGATTGGTGTTTCCATGATTGGCCTATTTGATTTATGTGTCAGTCCCTAGTAAAGTGCACTGAGTGTGCCAGGGCCTTTAAATCAAATGCTGTTAGTGGGCTGCAGCACTGGATTGTGCCACCCACACAAACAGCCCGTAAATATAACTCTGGCCTGCCATTGCAGAGCCTGTGTGCAGTCTGGGACTGCCATGTTGACTTGGCCCTAACCTTCCCTTTCCTACATATTAGTCACCCCTAAGGTAGGCCCAAGGTACCCCTATGGGTAGGGTGCATTGTATGTGAAAGGTAGGACATGCCCTGGTGTGTGTGGCATGTCCTGATAGTGAAATACTGCCAATTTAGTTTTTCACTATTGCAAGGCTATCTGTTCCCGTAGGCCAGAATGGGGAGTTAGTTTATAACATCTTATAAACATAATTGACCCCAGGAACAAGATAGGAAAATAAAGTTTAGTATGCCTGAACTCAGAATCTAAAGATGCATCTTTTAGTAAAGGTGAGTTTTGCATTCTATGTTTGAAAATACCACTTTTAGAAAGTAGGTATTTTCTTGCCTAACCATCCAGTGTGCCTCTGCTGGGTTTGTGGATTGACTGGCTGGGTTTTGGATGACAGGGGCTGGGGAGCAGGAGTGGCTCCGGATAGTCTAGGTGGGTCAGGAAAGGGCTGAATAGACCTGGGCTGCATTTAGAGTAGGGGGAGGAGATTTCCTTGCACCTGAATGGGCCTGGTCTGCCTCTGACAATGCCGTCTCCACCTCCTGCCAGGAAGCCACACCAGAGAAGGCAGAACTGGTTTTGGCTGGGCACAGACACTCTCTGCCTAAGAGATCAAAGGATTTTGGGATATAAATATTGGGGCCCAGACGCCTGAACTTTAGAACTCTTTTGGACCAAGAAGACTGCCAAGAAGAAGAGCTGGAGAAGCTGTGAGGAGGAACTACCACTTTGCTGTGTTGGCCTGCAGTGGCTGCTTCTGTCTTGGGCAGTGAAAGGACTGGACTGGACTTTCTGCAATCTACTTTTGTGAGTTTCTCCAAGGGCTTGAGGTAGAGCTTGCCCCTGTTCAAGAAGTCTCAGGAACAGCAAAGACTTCAAGCTCTTCTGCCCTCAGCACTGGGGACTGTGTGTTTTGTGCTGCAACAGAAGAAAAAGCAACTCGACGCCGTCTACGACGCTGCTGCCGACTCTGTGTCCTGAAGGCACCGCAGAGGGCACCGCCACAACGCCGCACCGCAACCTTGGTCTCACCGACGATGCCTGCTGATGCCGCCACCGAGCCGCTGCTCATACCGCGACCTGTGGGCACCGTACCCCGCACCGCCTCGCTTCATGACGAAACCTTGGTATCACCAACGCCGCCGCTCCACGCCGAAATCTACGCTGCTGTTTGCATCGTGGTTCGAGGGCACCGCTCGTAAAGTTACACGAGGCACTGACCTCATCCCGCACTGCAGCCTTGTCCTACTGACGCCGGCGCTATCGACTCCAGTTTGTCAGCCGACGACAGCGCTTCAGCAACGACGACGCCTTTGCTTACACCGCGACCTGCCAGCACCAGCGACGAGCACCGCATTCACTTTGCACCGCAACCCTGGTCTCACCGATGACGCCATCTGACGCCACCACCGAGCCGCTGCTCGCACCGTGACCTGAGGGCACCGCACGCCGCACCGCTGCACTTCGCACCGCAGCACCCGACGCCTGCCGACGCCAGCGCTCCTGACTTCAACAGAGAGGAGTTCGATCTGCAACGCGTGTGACTTTGAGGGCCCCGACGACTCCTGCACCGACCTCCGGAACCGACGCCTGCAGACGCCGTGCTTTCAGAAGCTCAACGAGAGGTCGCCGAGGCCCTGCATTTCTAACAGGTACTGTTTGCGGGTCTTCCCGACACCGTAGCTGGCCCGCGACGCCCCGGTCAGCCAGAACTGTTTGGATTTGTTTGCTCACGACGCCGTGATAGCCCCAGACAGAGCTATTGACATCAAGGAACTGTTTTTCAAGCATATTTTGATAACTGAAGATTTTTAAGTACTGTATTGTGGATTTTTATCGTTTTTGGTCTTGTCTTAAGTACATAAAAATATTGGATATTTTTCTAAACTGGTGTGGTGTCCTTTTGTAGTGCTTACGCTGTATTACTGTTGGTTATGTGCAAATGCTTTGCACACTGCCTCTAAGATAAGCCTGACTGCTCGTGCCAAGCTACCAAGGGGGTGAGCAGGGGTTATTTTAGGAGTGTAACTCCCTTATCCTGACTAGGAAGAAGGGTCCCTATTTGGACAAAGGTACCTACCTCTGCCAACTAGAGACCCCCATTTCTAACATTGGTTGTCAGCGGTGAGGATAGGACTTTAGTTTGCACTTGACTTACAGTGATTGGTGTGCACTACTACCATATCGCAGACCATTACGTGCCACATACTGGTTCGTTTTCTTTTTGGCCTGTTTTTGATCTTGCCAGTTTGAACTTGCTACTTTATCATGCCGGAATCAAGAGCATCATCTGTTGCATCCCTGGAAGTTGCCTTTGAGGAGGATAGGTTGGAATCCTACAGTGTTAGGGAAATGAAAGCGATTTGCAAAAACCTAAAAGTCACTATTAAGGAGGAGCTACAAAAGGCGCTGAGGGCCTGGGTAGCAGCCAGACATGCCAGCGAGCAGTCTGGTGATCTCAGTGGAGAGGTGGAGGAGCCTGCTCCTAGGGTAGATGTGCTTTTGGGATGGGGGGAACCCGCCAGGCCAGGCAGCAGTGACCTGTCCCCAGAGGAGCTGGAGGACAGGCGGGAAGCAAGGAGAGTTGCAGTAGAACTGGAGAAGCTTAAGTTAGCCATGGAGGAGAAAAGGATGATGTTAGATCATGAGATCAGGATAAAGGAGCTGGATCAGAAGAGTAGAGCCAGCTCAGATGGTGGCAGCAACCCGTCAGGACAGGCAGACAGGATTGTGCACATCCCTAAGAATGTAGGCAAGGAATTCAAGAAGGGGGATGACATACAAAGGTGGTTTCAGGGTTACGAGGCAGCGATACACATGAATGGGGTCCCTGAGAGGAATTGGGGAGCAGGATTGTGGCCTCTGTTTCCAGAAGAAGCAAGGGATACTTTAATAGCTTTCGGTAAGGGGTATAACCTCACCTATGCTGACATGAAGGACGCCCTTCTCACTGAGTATGGTCTTACTTCTGAAAAGTACAGGGATCAGTTCAGGTCCAGTAAGAAGTCTGATGCCAACACTTGTTTGGAGTGTGTAGATTCGTTTTGCAGGTCACTGGATGGCTGGGTGAAGGGCAGTAATGTGACAGATTTTCAGAGGCTCTACAATTTGATTGCATGGGAGCACTTGTCTAGTCTATGTTTTGCAGATCTGCGCCAGCACCTAGTTGATAGTAAGCTGACTGACCCCAGGAAGCTTGCTATGGAGGCAGACCGCTGGGTGAGTACCAGGGTCCACAAGAAAGCGTTTGGGGGAGACTCAGCCAAAGGTGGGCAGGGTCCCCAGTAGAAGAGTGGGGGGACAAGGGTAAAGCACAGGATTTCTCTAAAGGGCCCCAAACTAACACCCAGGGTAAAGGTTTCCATCCCCCCGGAAATAAGAAACAAGGGGTCTCTTCAGGGAAGCCTGCTGAGACCGGCCCCCGCAAGTGTTTTGCATGTGACCAGGTGTGTCACATGAAGGGGGACCCCAAGTGCCCTAAGGGGGCACAGCCACCCACCGGTGGGCAGTCCAAGGTGTTGGCTAGTGTAGCGCTTGGGGAGGAGGAGTACCCACAGGAGGGTGGGGATCCCACAGGAATGACCCTCATCTCACTAGGGGACAGTGAGATGGTCCCAGGAAACCAGGTGCCCCCTATCACAAAGAAATACAGCACTTGGGTGACCATCAATGGGAAAAGGGTAGAGGCTCTCAGAGATACTGGAGCCAGTGTGACCTCAGTCCGGTGTCACCTGGTCTCTGAGGAGCAGGTTGTCCCAGGGGCATTCCACCAAGTAATTGCTGTGGACAATTCAGAGCACCAGTGTATGGTGGCGCAGGTTCCCTTCGACTAGGGGGGGTCTCATGTCCCTTGAGGGTGGTTGTGAGCCCTTCCATGCCTGTAGATTGTCTGCTAGGTAACGACCTGGAGCAGTCCTTATGGAAGGATGTTGAGCTCAGGTCTCACTTGGAGATGCTTGGGTTGCCAGAGTGGGCATGTGTGTTCACTCGGTCAATGGCGGCCAGAAAGGGTGATCAAGAGGACTTGGAGCCTGAAAAAGTGGCCCAAGTCCCTGCCAAGAGAAAGGGCAAGGGGCACGGGAAACTGGCCCCTGACGTTCCCATGGACCAGGAGGAGGCGGACCTCGAGGGGGACGCCCCGGTGCCTACAGGGGAGCAGGTAGCTGAACTGGGGGACATCTCTGAGCTGACCCATTGGCAGCAAGAAGGGGGTCCCACCAGGGAGGAATTCTGCAAGGAGCAGAAAGAGTGCCCTTCTCTAGTGGGTCTGCGGCGGCAGGCTACAGACCAGGCAGCTGGTGATCAGTCCGGATCACATTGGATCTACTGGGAGAATGGTCTCCTGTATAGTGAGCCTAAGGTCACTGAGCCTGGGTCAGCCCGTGTGCTGGTGGTACCCCAGCGCTTCAGGACCTTCCTACTGGGTCTGGCTCATGACGTGCCTTTGGCAGGACATTTGAGGAAGGACAAGACCTTTGACAGGCTTGTCACCCACTTCTTCTGGCCCCAAATGCGAAGGCAGTCAGATGGACATTGCAGGTCTTGCCAAACTTGCCAGGCAAGTGGTAAGAGTGGGAGGAAGGTCAAAGCTCCTCTCCAACCTTTTCCAGTTGTTGGAACACCCTTTGAGGGTAGGGATGGACATTGTGGGGCCACTGGATCCCAAGACAGCCATGGGCAACAGGTACATCCTGGTCTTGGTGGACCATATCACCCAGTACCCGGAGGCAATCCCTCTCAGGACAACGACGGCGCCAGTGGTGGGCCGAGCGTTAATGGGGATCTTTTCCCACGTGGGGTTCCCCAGAGACAGGGGGACCAATTTCATATCTAAGTATATGACATCCCTGTGGAAGGAGTGTGGTGTAACCTACAAGTTCACCACCCCTTACCACCCACAAGGTAACGGTCTGGTGGAGAGATTCAACCAGACCTTGAAGGGCATGATTAAAGGTCTAACAGAACCCATGAGGTGTAAATGGGACGTCCTCTTGCCATGCCTTCTCTTTGCGTACAGGGAGGTGCCACAGAAGTCTCTTGGGTTCAGTCCCTTTGAGCTTCTGTATGGTCTTCCTGTGAGAGGACCTCTGAGTTTGGTAAAGGAAGGCTGGGAGGCAGCTCCCAGGAAAACTCCCCAGGATGTGTTTAGTTACACGCTGGCCTTCAGAAACCAAACTGCCCGCTTCAGGAAACTCGCTCAGGCAAACCTAGAAGCAAGCCAGGAAGAAATGAAGAAGTGGTATGACCAGAATGCCACTCTGGTCGAATTTCAACCTGGGCAGAAAGTGTGGGCCATGGCCCCAGTATAACCTTGTGCCTTGCAGGACAAGTGGACTGCGCCATTTGAGGTGGTGGAGCGCAAAAGTGATGTCACCTACCTGGTGGATTTGCGGACTCCAAGGAACCCTTTGAGGGTCCTCCACGTGAACCGCCTCAAGCCCCACTTCGAGAGGTCCGAAGTGAGCATGCTCTTGGCGACAGATTTTGGGGTGGAAGACGAGAGTGAACCTCTCCCTGACCTCCTGTCTACCAAGGAGCACGATGGGTCAGTGGAAGGTGTGATCCTTTCCCCTACACTGACCCCAGAGCAGCAGAGCGACTGTCACCAGTTGTTGGGACAGTTTGCCTCACTGTTCTCCCTGACCCCAGGTGTTACTAACTGGTGTACCCATGATGTGGACACCGGTGACAGCCCTCCTGTGAAGCACAAGATTTACAGGTTGACTGACTGGGTCAAGGCCAGCATTAAAGAGGAGGTCTTCAAGATGTTGGCGTTAGGGGTGATCGAGCCTTCCAACAGTCCTTGGGCCAGCCCAGTGGTCTTGGTCCCAAAGGCTGCTGCACCCGGTGCCACTCCAGAACTGTGGTTTTGTGTGGACTACCGTGGGCTCAATGCCATCACCAGGACTGACGCGCACCCCATCCCCAGAGCTGATGAGCTCATTGATCGGTTGGGAGCTGCCAAGTTCCTCAGCACGTTTGATTTAATGTCTGGGTACTGGCATATTGCCTTAACCGATGGGGCCAAGGAGAGGTCAGTATTCTCAACCCCATAAGGACATTACCAGTTCCGGGTGATGCCCTTTGGGTTGAAGAATGCCCCTGCCACCTTTCAGAGGTTGGTCAACCAGGTGTTGGCTGGGCTGGAGGATTTCAGTGCCGCCTACCTGGATGACATCGCAGTGTTCAGTTCCAGCTGGGAAGAACACTTGCAGCACCTCGGTGAAGTGTTGAGGGCTCTGCAAAGGGCAGGCCTCACGATAAAGGCCAGTAAGTGCCAGATCGGGCAGGGTTCCGTGGTGTACTTGGGACACCAGATAGGAAGCGGCCAGGTGGTGCCCCTACAACCCACGATTGACACCATTCTGGCTTGGGAGCCCCCCAAGACTCAGACAGAGGTGAGAGCCTTCTTAGGTCTCACCAGGTACTACAGGTGGTTTGTTAAGGGCTATGGCACCATTGTTGCCCCCTTGATAGAGCTGAATTCCAGGAAGCAGCCCAAGAAGGTGATCTGGACTGAGTCCTGCCAGAAGGCTTTTGATGCCCTGAAGGCCGCCATGTGCACGGCACCCGTGCTCAAGGCACCCAACTTCTCCAAGGAATTCGTCTTGCAGACTGACGCTTCAGAGCATGGTGTGGGAGTGGTGCTCTCACAACTGAACGAAGAGGGCCTAGACCAGCCTGTAGTCTTCCTTAGCAGAAGACTACTCCCCAGGGAACAGAGGTGGAGTGCCATAGAAAGGGAAGCTTTCGCTGTGGTCTGGGCATTGAAGATGCTGAGGCCCTACCTGTTTGGGACTCACTTCTGGGTTCAGACAGACCACAGGCCCCTCAGATGGTTAATGCAAATGAGGGGTGAGAATCCAAAACTGCTGAGGTGGTCCATCTCCCTACAGGGAATGGACTTTACGGTGGAACACCGTCCTGGCACAGAACACGCCAATGCAGATGGTCTGTCCAGGTTCCTCCGCCTTAGTGAAGAGAACTCCCAGGAGTGTGGGTAGTTCTCCCTACTTTCAGCTGGAGGGGACATGTGACTTGGGACTTGGCATCTTTTGGCGTGTTTCCCCTGAGTTTTTGCTTTCTGACCTCCCGGTTTTGACTCTGTTGGTGCTGGCTTAGTGTTTCTGCGCACTTTTCTCACTGCTGATCAGTGGCAAAGTGCAAGTGCTCCTGTGATAAAATGTGTTATGGATTGGTGTTTCCATGATTGGCCTATTTGATTTATGTGTCAGTCCCTAGTAAAGTGCATTGAGTGTGCCAGAGCCTGCAAATCAAATGCTGTTAGTGGGCTGCAGCACTGGATTGTGCCACCCACACAAACAGCCCGTAAATGTAACTCTGGCCTGCCATTGCAGAGCCTGGGTGCAGTCTGGGACTGCCATGTTGACTTGGCAAGTGCACACACTTGCCAGGCCCTAAACCTTCCTTTTCCTACATATTAGTCACCCCTAAGGTAGGCCCAAGGTACCCCTATGGGCAGGGTGCATTGTATGTGAAAGGTAGGACATGCCCTGGTGTGTGTGGCATGTCCTGATAGTGAAATACTGCCAATTTCGTTTTTCACTATTGCAAGGCTATCTGTTCCCATAGACAAGAATGGGGAGTTAGTTTATAACATCTTATAAACATAACTGACCCCAGGAACAAGATAGGAAAATAAAGTTTAGTATGCCTGAACTCAGAATCTAAAGATGCATCTTTTAGTAAAGGTGATTTTTACATTCTATGTTTGAAAATACCACTTTTAGAAAGTAGGTATTTTCTTGCCTAACCATCCAGTGTGCCTCTGTTGGTTTTGTGGATTGACTGTCTGGGTTTTGGATGACAGGGGCTGGGGAGCAGGAGTGGCTCCGGATAGTCTAGGTGGGTCAGGAAATGGCTGAATAGACCTGGGCTGCATTTAGAGTAGGGGGAGGAGATTTCCTTGCACCTGATGGGCCTGGTCTGCGTCTGACAATGCCGTCTCCACCTCCTGCCCGGAAGCCACACCAGAGAAGGCAGAACTGGTTTTGGCTGGGTACAGACACTCTCTGCCTAAGAGATCAAAGGATTTTGGGATATAAATATTGGGGCCCAGACCCCTGAACTTTAGAACTATTTTGGACCAAGAAGACTGCCAAGAAGAAGAGCTGGAGAAGCTGTGAGGAGGAACTACCACTTTGCTGTGTGCTTTGCTGTGTTGGCCTGCAGTGGCTACTTCTGTCTTGGGCAGTGAAAGGACTGGACTGGACTTTCTGCAATCTGCTTTTGTGAGTTTCTCCAAGGGCTTGAGGTAGAGCTTGCCCCCTGTTCAAGAAGTCTCAGGAACAGCAAAGACTTCAAGCTCTTCTGCCCTCAGCACTGGGGACTGTGTGTTTTGTGCTGCAACAGAAGAAAAAGCAACTCAACGCCATATACGACGCCGCTGCCGACTCCGTGTCCTGAAAGCACTGCAGAGGGCACCGCCGCAACGCGACCCTGGTCTCACCGACGACGCCTGTTGACGCCACCACCAAGCCGCTGCTCGCACTGCTACATGTGGGCACCGCACTCCGCACCGCCTTGCTTCACGATGACGCCTTGGTATCCCCGACGACGACGCTCTACGCTGAAATCTACGCCGCTGCTTGCACCGTGGTTCGAGGGCACCGCTCGTAAAGTTACACGAGGCACCGACCTCATCCTGCACCGCAGCCTTGGCCTACTGATGCCGGCGCCATCGACTCCAGTTCGTCAGCCGACGACAGCGCTTCAGCAACGACAATGCCGCCGCTTGCACCGCGACCTGCCAGCACCGCGACGAGCACCGCATTCACTTCGCACCGCGACCCTGGTCTCACCGACGATGCCATCTGATGCCGCCACCGAGCCGCTGTTCGCACCGTGACCTGAGGGCACTGCACGCCGCACTGCTGCTCTTCGCACCGCATCACCCAACGCCTGCCGACGCCAGCGCTCCTGACTTCAACAGAGAGGAGTTCGATCTGCAACGCATGTGACTTCGAGGGCCCCGACGACTCCTGCACCGACCTCCGGAACCGACGCCTGCAGACGCCGTGCTTTCGGAAGCTCAACGAGAGGTCACCGATGCCCTGCATTTCTAACAGGTACTGTTTGCGGGTCTTCCTGACACCGTAGCTGGCCCGCGACGCCCCGGTCAGCCAGAACTGTTTAGATTTGTTTGCTCACGACGCCGTGATAGCCCCAGACGGAGCTATCGACATCAAGGAACTGTTTTTCAAGCATATTTTGATAACTGAAGATTTTTAAGTACTGTATTGTGGATTTTTATCGTTTTTGGTCTTGTCTTAAGTATATAAAAATATTGGATATTTTTCTAAACTGGTGTGGTGTCCTTTTGTAGTGCTTACGATGTATTACTGTTGGTTATGTGCAAATGCTTTACACACTGCCTCTAAGATAAGCCTGACTGCTCGTTCCAAGCTACCAAGGGGGCGAGCAGGGGTTATTTTAGGAGTGTAACTCCCTTATCCTGACTAGGAAGAAGGGTCCCTATTTGGACAAAGGTACCTACCTCTGCCAACTAGAGACACCCATTTCTAACAGTTGCTGACTGAAAGTAAAAATGATAGAGGCAGAAAGATGAAGAGGTGTAAATAGTAGCACATAAACAGACACACAAGTTAACTTCATAACACAACGAAACCAAAGTTGAAAAGTAATTACAAATTCACAAAATTGTGGCCAAGAAGTGTAGGAGGCGCACAGACGTCTCTTCGGTTTTCGACCCACATGGGGAGGAGCTGTAAGCAAAGAAACGCATACACCCTACAGTTTCGGGCCGAAATCAATGCATGGGTTACATAGGCATGCAGCGTTTCAAATGGAGCATGAACGTCTTTTCGTATTTGGACCCAGGCGGGTAGGAGCTGCATGCACAACATACACCCTACAATTGCAGTCCGAAATCAATGCATGAGTTACAGAGCCATGTAGTGTTTCAAATGGAGCACAGAAGTTTTTTCGTTTTTGGACCCAGGCGGGGACGAACTGCAAGCAAAACATACACCCTACAGTTGCAGACCGAAATCAATGCATGGGTTACAGAGCCATGTGATGTTTCAAATGGAGCACAGACGTCTTTTCGTTTTTGGACCCAGGCGGGGAAGAGCTACAAGCAAAACATACACCCTACAGTTGTGGACCGAAATCAATGCATGGGTTTCAGACCCATGCAGTGTTTCAAATGGAGCATGGACATCTGTTCGGATTTGAATCCAGGCAGGGAGGAGCTCCAAGCAAAACATACACCCTACAGTTGTGGACCGAACTCAATGCATGGGTTATAGAGCCATTCGGTGTTTCAAATACCATAGTTGCAGATGGAGGCAGCCTTTCATTGTGCTTGGAGGGTGGAGGAAGTGCTGATAACGTGAAGCAAAAGAGCAAATGGGTTACAGAGCCATGGGGTGTTTCGAATACTAGATTTGCAGAAGGAGGTGGCCTTCCATTGCGCTCAGAGGGTGGGGGAGGGCTTATAATGCAAAGTGGAAGGGTGAAGGGGTTACAGAGTCAGTCGACGCTTCAAATACCATAGTTGCAGATGGAGGCAGCCTTCTATAACGCGAAGCGGCAGGTGAAGCAAAACGGGCAGAAAGCAACATTTAAAACAAGCAGCAACAGCCACAAAAGCGGAAGGGCAAAGCAAAACGGGCGGAAAGCGACATTCAAAACAAGCAGGGATGGGCCAAAAGCATTAAAGAAAAAAAGTTCTCCCAAACAGGAGATAAAGAAGGCAAGCGTAAGTACTCTGTACTTTACCGGTGCTCCTCAGCTGTGAAAGGACGTGAGGTATCGGCTGCGGCAACGAGGCAGGAGGCAGCAAAGAAGAGCGACGCTGGAGTGAACCAATCGTAAGCAGGAGGCGGGAAAATAGTTGTTTTATTGATTACAGTAGGTCTTGCAGTCAGTGCATGCACACTGCCAAGGCTCAACCTAAAAATGCTCACTCCAAGTGGCAGCAAACACAGGTTTCCTTGCCCTTGGCGGTGCGGGCCGGGAAACCGCTATGTCTCTGGGGTGACTACCCGAGACATAGCATGTGAGCCAGCCCCCAGAGATGGGGTCCCCAGGGCCATTATTAGCTCAGGCAGGGGGCTGCGCAGCCCACACCCTTAATTAAAGTAATTGGCAAAGGGGTGTATGCTCCCTGGGGCTTTAATGGCTCTGGGAGGGCGCCCCTCCCCATTTTTTGTAATTTCAGCCCTGGTGGCGGGCTCCTTGGGGCCTTTAGAGGCTTGGGGAATGGGGCTGCGCAGCCCCCTCCCCATTTTTTTATTTTTTGGCACCGGGGTCGGCTCCCTGGGACTCTAATAGCTTAGGGAGGGGGTTACCCCCCTCCCCATATACATTGATTTCAACCCCAGGATTGGGCTCCTCGGGACCTGTCATGGCTCAGGGAGAAGGGTTACATGGCCCCTCCCCTTTATTATAGAAATCAGCTGTTTTTTGTTTTTGGCCCTAGTGGTGTCGTCTGGGTCCCCTGCCCTTGGGGCCTAGGGGGGCAGGGTATCCTTACCCTGTCCCCTTATGTCTTTTTTTCACAAGTTCAGGACAAGGGACTAAGTTCCTGTATCCTGAAATGGTTGTCAGCATCATTTTTCTGATGTTGCTGGCAGCCAATCAGATCTCACGCTCCCGTGGGAGTCTAACTCCTGTGGTAGCGAATTGGTCCAAAGAAAATATCTCCCTGAGTCAATCAGAATGCTCCATTTTTAAAGTGACGCTCCTGCGAGAGTCTCTCGAGCCTCTTGTGGACCCAACTGTCCAGATATCTTTTTTTTATGTTTTTACTTTAATTTCTCAAAAACTACTGAATGGATTTACACCAAATCACAAAAAGCACAATCTGCATACCAAGATCTAGCTTCCTTCCAAATCTGGTGTAATTCCTTTCAGCAGTTGTTGCTATAACCTTGTCTAAAGAAGTCTATGGGAAATGAATTGGCTGTTTTGTGTTTTGGGAATCCCTTTTTTCTTGGCCCCTGCTTGACAAATCACCCTAAAACTTTTCATGCAGAATCTAGTCACAAAGTGGCACATATTTGGAAAGTTTTGTAGAGATTCATCAAACAGAGCCAAAGTTATTAGCAACACATATATATAGGACGAGCCACAAATGTTTTATGGGTTAACAATTTGGCAGCAATATGCGCAAAGCTGACTGAAAGGCAGTCATCAAGTTAAAGACAGCACAATTGTGACCACTATCATCAGCGACGGAATTGTGTCGATCATGATTTGCATAAAGTATGAGTGTAAAATTTCAAAGCACTTATTGGAAGGGTTATAAGATGGCAAATGAGAACTATTGTACTAGTATGCAATGAAGTGAATACAGTTCAAAGAACTACCCATTGGAGGTGTTAAAGAAAGGAAATGAGAACTACGTGCACCAGTATGCATCAATTTGAAAGCCAGAGGACACAACATTTAAATGTGGTCACCAAAAGCAAAGTAGAACTTGCATCTACCCATGATAAAGGTCCAAGGAGGACTGAAACGGGTTGTATGATAAAAGCACGCATGGTTAAACCACGCATGCCTCTACCACGCAGCCCAAACCACAAATGCGTCTTAACCACGCATTCTTTTACCACACATGCCTTTACCACACAATTTCGTGGTACAGGCATGAATGGTAAAGGAGTATGTGTGGCTAAGGACGCCACTACCCCTACTCCCCACCACCCCTTTGACTGCCCCCCACCCCCGCGCTGTTCCTAAAACCCTGCCCCTTTACTAACACTACCCCGACCCCCCACCTTCCGTGCTGGCTGTACCCATTCCCCTCCCCCTGCCCTAAGGCCTAAAAACCTGCCCCTTTACTTACACCATCCCCCCACCCTTGCACTCTCCCTTAACCTACCCCAACCCCTTTCACTGCCCTGAAACCTACTCCGACACCCCCAGACCTAAAAACGACCCCAATTACCCATTCCCCTCTTACTGCCCTAAAGCCTAAAACCCTGCTCCTTTACTTATACTACCCCAACCACCCCATCCCCGTGCTGTCCCTTAAACTACCCCAACCCCTTCCACTGCCCTGAAACCTAAAACCCTGCCCCTTTACTTAAACTACCCCAACATCCCCACCCCGCGCTGTCTTTTAAACTACCCCAACCCCTTCCACTGCCCTGAAATCTACCCCGACCCCTCAGCCCCAAAAACTACCCCACCTACCCATTCCTCTCCCACTGCCCTAAAGCCTAAAACCTTCCCCTTTACTTACACTACCCAACCTCCCCACCCCTCGCTGTCCCTTAAACTACCCCAACCCCTTCCACTGCCCTGAAACCTACCCCGACCCCCCGCAGCCCCACTCACCTGACCACAGCGTCTTCCTGCTTCCGTCTTCACTGTCTTCTGTCCCTGCAGCAGCTAGACCGTGCATTGCCTTAATCACGCATATGCGTGGTTTAGGCATATGTGTGGTTAAGGCAAGCGTGGTTGCGCTTGCGTAGTCGGAACACCCGTGGTTAAGACCGGTGTGTTCCAACTGTTCCCCCTGAAACGTGTAGGGCAGGGCCGGACTGGCCGTAGCAGGCACCGGGCGTTTCCCCGGTAGGCCGCCAGGGTGGGGGCAGGTTTTAGGCCCTGGGGGGGCGTTTTTGTTACCGGGGGCCAGAAATATCGGCCCCCTGTAACAAAATCGGCCGAAATCGGCCGTAGCAAACAGCTCGACCGCACCACCCTCCTCACCCCCAGGGGGGCCGGCCGAGCAGTTTGCCAGGGCCAAGTCCAGTTGCCAGTCCGGCCCTGGTGTAGGGGATAACTACGGATGATTGTTAAAACAATAAATATTTGGCATCACACAATTGGGAGTGCCGCTCAATTCTTGTCACAACTGTGGCAGAAACTGGAGATGTTTATGGCAGCTTGGTCCTGCTACAGAGCTCGCACCACCAAGCTAAAGTGCACCGCACCGCCCACAATAGGACTTTGTAGAGGGAAAATATATATGTGTATATTAATTTTCCTTCAGCGTCGTCTGTCGAATCCCCACCCCCACTCCCCTCCACTGCCCCACAGCTCTTACCTGCACGTGCCACTTCTGTATATTTATCTTGTCCTGTAACTTGTATTTTATTATTTGCCCACAATTTTTGTTGGCCACAAGACCACTTATACTGAGGACACAGTTTGTGTTTGCTACTTGCAGTCAAACAACGGCCATGCTGCTACGATACCTCAGTAGGTTGAGTACCAATAAATCCTACATTTTGAAACCCAGCAAGGTCCCCTGATTCTTTCACCCTCTTGTTGAGTAAAGTTGCGTTGCATTACATTAATACATTTATTCAAACGTGTTGGCACTTCCGATTTTGCTGTGCACTTTTGTAAACATATATTATACTTCTCTTTGCTGTTGTTGGGGTTCAAGGTGCAAAGTAACTCATTCACATAGTCACTGAGATAGGGACACTCATGTATACATACAATCCTTTACAAATGGAGGCGATTTGGCATCTTCAGTCACCACCTTCCAATTAATCAGGGTTTGTAAAGCGCGGCCACTCACCCATGAGGGTCTCAAGGCACCTTTAGCGTGTTGTGCACCAGCCTCTGCTTCAGTCCCAGCAGCTCATTCTCGTTTGGTGACGTGCCTAAAGCACCCTAGACACTTTCATTTTTAATGTATTATATTTCTTTCATAGACAACAGGTCCACATAAAAACAACAAATTGCACATAACTCATAATAACACAACCAAACAATTTAGCAACTCCTTTCACGAATTTGACAGCAGCCATGGCAATGACAGAAAATGTTAATGAAAAGCTGAATTTCGAAATCTTTTCATGCTGAGCGAATGCCTGTAGGTCTGAAAGGTGACTAATGACCACACTTGCATCAGACTGGCCTTGTACTGCATGGCACAATTACTCAGACCGTCGCCAAGGGGCAGCCTCACACACTTTTCATTTTTCAGTCTGAATTACAGTTGAAGCTGTCTGCCAGGCCTATTTAGTCACATAAATACTACATTAAATAACAAACGAACATATTGGGGCTTTGGGTGAGCTCCCTTATGCCTTTGGTCAGTTAGAGTGTGAATCACATTATGGATCAGCCCACACAACAGTATGCAACCAATGAAGCAATGGTCAGCCCTCTATAGCCATTGGCTGTGTTACCCTTGTTATGGATATTTGGATCAGCCCACAGGGCAGCTATTTGGTCATTTAAACGCCTCTCATGTCGAGTGACAACATTTTGTCTGATTATATCTCCATCCACATGAGAGGCTCTGTAGTCCTTCTCACAATGCCCTGTACAACAGCACTTGATGCAAGGCGCAGGGTTTGATGCAAGGCGCAGGGAGACAGAATTGTGGCCCTGCACCTAAAAAGGAACTTTACTTAAAAGCTAATTTCACACAAGCATTTTAGGAACTCATCCCCAGAGAAGCTCATAGGGCATGTACCCTCATCATACATACATTTGATGGTGGCCTTTAGTGTACTGCATTTGCAGTCATTCATTTCAGCAATGGGTGCTCAGTGGTGCTGCTGTGTCAGGAGCCCTTGAGTATGGGGGACACATCATTACGGTCCTTCATATGTTGGGCATTTTAATGTATTTAAAGTTATTTTAAAGTAACCCTTTTAATTGTTTGGCACCAGAAACATATGGGAGGAGGTATCTGTTGCCAGGTACCATCTGACCTCTGCTGCCTTCACGTACACATATAGCACCTACCTGGTATGGCATTTGCAATCATTCATTTAAGCATCTGGGGGCATATGCACAGGCCCTTAGTGCCACCGGACCGTCACTTTTTTTAACGCTCCGGTGGCGTTATGCCCTGCACCATATTTGCGAAAATGGCGTTCAGGCACTTTTTGTGACTTAACGCCGCTTTGTAAATATGCTACCCTTTCATGCAGGTATCAGCGTGAAAGGGGCATGCAATGGGTGATGCTGTGGGCGTTCCATCACAACACCCATTGCTTTTTGATACTGCCACAGATTTACAAGGAGGTATAAATCTGAGGCAGCGCCAGAAACGAACGCTATGCAAGAGCAGGCGTTAGAGTGGTGCAATGAGGAGAGATACTTTTAATTCTCCTCATTTTTGCTTTTTTCTATGTGTGCTGCATTCTGAATTCAACTGATGGTAAACAGTATCAGGCCATTTGTCATAGTGTGTCAATCTGTATTATCTAGCTATGGTTATTTAGAGGGTTATTTTTTTTATGAATAGCCACAGTAGACAATTACTTGATATCCTCTTGTGCATTCCCCTACTGCTCTACACTGTGCTCTTCACCTACACCTATTATATCGCTGTCTGCGTGACTGAATTATAGCACAACAGGTCTGTGAATTAGATTATAGAATTACACTGGATAACAGTTGTCTAATCATGGTCACTCAAAGGAGTATGACCAGGGAAGTCTTAATTTTCCCTCCAAGGGGTATACTTATTCACAGCAGCTCATCGTAGCTCACAGTCATAGGCATTGATGAACTCCATTGCTGCCCTTGGTATAAGAGAAAAATTAGCCATACCCTTGCTCTCCGTATTGCGACCTGACTGGCTAGATCATTGTGTACTTAGGCAGGAGCGGCCTCTAGGGAAATTCAGTGGTGGAGCAGGGGTGGGGGGTGGGGGTGGTCGCAATTACAAACAAAAAAAGAAAAGAAAAGAAAAGAAGAACAGCGGACTTACCTGCTGGTCACCTCTTCTTCTCCCTCCTCTTCTGTAGGCGCCAGGAAGCACACAGGCTCCCATACTCCCCTAACCAATCACGACGCAGCATGATATCAGCATCGTGATTGGTCTGAGCGCACTGGTTCGGCGCTCAGACAGGGAGTGGGAGCCTGTGCATGTTCTCCACCCAGCCTTGCAATACAGCCGGGTGGAGAATATGCTAAGTGCACATGACGGTTTGGCCGGCCTAAGACGGCCGGCTAAATCGTCATGCACACTTATGGTGCAGCAACCACTTCTCCTCCCTGTGAGAGCAGCCAAGCCCTGCCCTGCCCCGCCCTAACCTGACTTGGTTATCATCATTTTATGTTTCCTTTGAACTCAGAGGAGCCGCCGCTGTACTGCCCAGAGTTCAGAATTTTTCCTTAACTTCTGTTAAGGATGATTTGCTTCTTGCACCACTGATGTGAGGTCTAGAAAGAAAGAGGGGATGAGCTGTCATATTCTATGGAGTCATTAGATTGAGACATATCACATAGAAGACACAGAGGTTCCAAGAGACAAAGTACGTCTGTACCAGAATTATACAATAGAAAAACAATGCCCACACGAAGAACTTTCATTTTTGGATGATTGGGCTTAATTCAAATTCCTGGTTGTTGAACGTGCCTAAAGAGGAATATAATTGTCCCTTGGACCTATTGGTCTTCCAATCTTAAGGGATACATACACAACAAGTGATTCAATCGCAATTTGCAAGGCGGATTCCCTTGTGATGCTTAATCTGGTGGTAGGTATTTTGTTCAGTGATCATCAACATTTATGTTTTTTCTGTTCAAAACATTTTCTGTCATGATGGTGACTTAGTAAATTGTAAGGGTTGAAACATCATTGACAGATCATTGGCAAATTGCTGAAGAAGCATTGGTTGCGATAGGTTCCATCTTGTTCTTACCATTTAATCGATTCCAAAACTCCCCGGCCATTGTTTTTGTTTATGTTTACACTGTATATTGTTTGTATGTGATTGTTTAGTGTAACATCCTTAGCACGAATAGTTTGTATATTGTCTCATGATATAATGTTTGGCAAATAATTATTTAAATATCCATTTCAATTTCTTTTAACTCTTTGTATGGGCATTGCTATTCCATTGTATAGTTTTTCTATTGTATAATTGTGGTATATCTGGAACCTCTGTGGCCTTTATATGGTTTGACTACCCCTGGTTCTAGGTCAGTAGGGCTGCCCCTGCTGTTGCAAAGCCACTAGATTTGAGACAGGCATCTTAATATGTCCGCCCATATCCCTCTAACTGAGGAGTCTAGCAATGATGTGGCAAACCTGATGTCCTGTTTTACAAGAACACCTGCAAGAATGCTTCCTGCCAAACACTTTCATTGTAATATCTTCTACAAATCTTACCACATTTCCAGTAGGCATAACTTCAGCCACTCCTACTATCCTGATATTATTTTGGCGACAACGTTCTTCCAAGGCCTTATTCCTGGAGCAGACTAATTCGAATAGTTTCTCAATCTATGTCTAATCTGGTACAATGCTTGCATACAATTGTTGTATATTTTGTCAAAGAGTGCTTAGCCCATGTGGGTTCTCCTTTCCTCATCCTAACAGTGCTCGTGTGGGCCCTCCGTGTGCTACTACAACTACACTTGCAAGTAGCCATGAAGCACAGGCATGGTACGCTATTGAAGAATGGCAGATAATTAGTTCAAACTGGAGGCTCTGCTATAAGCAGTTTGCTGGACTCTGCCAGCCTGCGTACTCTTATCTGTAGTTTATTTGCGCACCTTTAGTGCTGCATCATCTCCCATGCCAGACTCATTGCTTGTTTAGGGCAAGTTGTGTTTTTTTACATGATGGTGCCTACTCCTTCATTAAAACTCGAAGTATGCTAATAGATCCCTTTGTCATATTACGGATCATGGATCTTGTATGCACACCCATACATGTGGTCTACTCTGGATGCACTTAGCACTGCATACTTTAGTGTGAGCAGCAATAACTAGGAGGAGACCAATGGTTGTCATCGGTCAATATGTTTCAAGTGGTTATTGCTTTCAGAGCAGACATTCTGGCACCAGCTGCATCCGCTAAAAGGAAATTCATTGACCAGGTAAATGGACCCTTTTGAGCATAATAAAGATTAAAAACATATGAGTGATTTCATACAATCAGCTCAATATCTTTTATACTGGATTCCACTCAGTATCACTCAGGACCTTTTCATTCTGTCCATCTTTCGGGGGTTGCGATGGTATATCACCGGTTGCTATGGAAGCTTGCTCACCATCATGGGTATTTTTTTTTGTAATTGCGAATAATTTCATCTTCTGCTTTTGATTAAATTAGACATTGGTCGACATACACATTTTTTTTTTATTGCTAACAATTGAAGTATGACTTTATAAAAAATCCAAGTCTGTCTTGGATGTTTATTTATTTCTATAGGTCCCATTGCCCAACTGAATTGCTGCTCAGTGCGGTAGTATGTCACAATATCAACCGACAAAGTATCACTCTGCAAAAATATTGAGTGCAGGATATGGACTACCACATGGGATCAAAGCAAAGACAGCACCCTTCCAACCATATACTCTACACGGTGTAGTGTGCTACACATGTAGGCAAGTGCTTCATTGCTCACATTAACAAAATATCCCTGTAATGTAAAAGTATGAATATATTACGAAGAATAGATGTACTATTCACCCACACACACACACACGCACATGCACAAACATAAAACACTCGCACACACACACATATTAGAACACTCTAAGGTCTAGAGGAAACACAGTAGCTGCATACAGCAGTTACATGAAAGGATACATAGGGATTAAACTGTAAAGGAAGAAATTATGGTAAATTCTGGTGGTCTGCGAAAATGATAACTTTGTTACAGCTTTCTTGAAATCTAGACTAATGTAGAGAATTTTAGATGAACCTACAGTACATTAGAGAGGTAAAGCACAAATACACATTTATATATTCATACATTTACACATGTATCAAAAACAATGCTAAGGGATGCCTAGTCATCCACTTTTTGCAGCAGAGCTCTTCTCATTTTCTAGGTAAACTCTACAGTATTCCTCCCAAATCCATACATCTTTACTTATCTGATTAAGCTAAATAATGCATACTTAATGTACGGCACAAGTACCCCTTGCAGCCCTCCACCCCTTTTCATTCTCTCACTTGGTGAACAGTAGCAGTCTGCTACTGTTTACTATGCAGACCACTGACAACTAGCCAAATGAGCAGGCTGTAAGCTTGCAGTGATACTCAAAGTAGGGCTGACAGCCGCCTGCGGCACTCCTTATCTTCACATGTGGTCCCCTGGTGAACAGCACCACTGGACGGCTGTTTAGTTGACAGAGCACAAACATTCAGTGAGATGTTAAATAAACAGGCAAACATTTATTTACAGGTTAACTGACATAAAAGAAAAGAAGCAAAGAAGGTGTCCTGCAACATTTTACTTTAAAGACATCTTTGAACAAACGTGTAAACATATGATAAAGACTCTTCTAAATAAAAAAAAGTGTTTTTCATTCGCATGAAAAAGCGTTTCACCTTAGTACCTCAGATACCATTAGTGATTCAGAATTATTTTTTTAAAGTGATAGTTATCAAACTTGAATGTAGAAACATTAATTCATCTCCCCACCCTAATAACAATGCAAATAGTCAGCTAGGCGGCAAGTGACTTGTTCTGTGGACCCCTCTGGGTGGCTTGAATTGTTATTATACCTGAACATTATAGTTTATGAAATCAAACGCTTAAGAAGGTTTTATACAGCGAACATCCTGCACTCATGTATTTCAAGGTGCTATTATATGTCGTAGTGAAAAAAATAGAGGCAACCTGAAATAAAACAATTGCTTAGGATCACACAATTTGGTCAAGAGGGAAGCCAGGATTGATTGTAAGTTTTCTCGTTTCACATTGTGCAATTCTATTTTATTCTAAATGAATAATCAAGTTACTTCCTTTGCACATTTGACTCAGCCAGGGTACTGATAGTAAGCACAGAAGGCTTACCCCTAGGTCCGGGTGAGGGGGAGTGACGCAGATACAGCATAACACAGTATTGCCAAATGTATGATTCTTATAGAGACTAGGGGCTTAATTTAGAGGGCAATATGGAAGAAACCCTCAAAATACCTCTATGACTTCCTGCCCACACAAAATACATACTTTGCTTCCACTACACCCACTTTACACCCCCACGCCCCACCCCATCAATGCAGCTCTAGGTCATACTAGATACAATACGTTTTGACCCCCTGGGTAAACGTTTGCGAATACCCATGCTGTAAAGCCTAGGGGAGCCCTGACCCATGCAGGTGTGAAAAAGAGCTGCACGGAGGTTCCTTTGAAGAGTCACAATTTATTTTCAAGATATAGGAGCGTGCAGCACCCAAAGTATCCGGCCAACACAGTGTCCGACACCTCTTTAACAAAATGTTTAACTTTAAAAATGCAAATGTAGAATAGAAACACCAGAACCAGTCCAGCACCAGCAGGGGACAAACCTAACACATTAGAGCCGTCTAATTAAGTTAATGACCAATTAAGGGACTGTTTTACCCAGTTTTGCTTTATCTGTAAAAAAGAAAATATGACTTTGTGAATTCAGAAATTCAGTTCCCACCACTAACAGGTGTGTTGGAAGTTTAGTAAACCCATACAGATTTATAATTATTATATTGTAAGAGTGTGGGTAGAATTTTGGACTAAACCAGAACAAGAATAATGTATTTCACATGGCACTTCATACTGTTTCTAAGCACTGTAAATAACAGATGTTACTAATAACCAGTTTATATCTCTTGCATGACAGGCTGCCGAAGGATTGAAGGCTGAGTTTGGCATTCTGGGTTTCCAACATGTACCACTTTACGTGGTGCAAAAGTGACACAGGGCTCTCCTGACACAGGGCTCTCATAAATAAACCCACCGGGGTTTAATTTAGAGCAGAGGAGTATGTAACAAAACACCAGAAATGGACCTCCATGAATCACGGCCACTCATGCACTTTTCATTTCAAATCCCCTCTGGCATCAGTTCGAGCACCAATCACACCAAATAGTGTGCTTTGTGGCCCCTGAGAACATGTTTATGACTACCTATGAACTAAATGAAAATTGGGCTAATCATTCCACTGTAAGATGTTTAGGAAATGCTGGAGCATTTGGGTGTAGAATTCTAAAGAATGCTGACATCTATATAAGAGTGTGCTTCGAAATTCTGGGATGTGTTTTCCTTTCTCACCTGTAAATGTAAAAAAACATGTGCCCCTCTCCAAAATTAAGAGCAAATGCGATAGGTACAATTGAACCACACAAAAAACGTGCATATTTGTTAGGTGCGTCTATGATGAGTAACAGAAGTTTATTGTTAGCTGTCTGACTGGTACTCATTTTATCGACTTTAAAAGGATAAACGGTGAGTGGAACCCTCTTGGGTTTGAACCTGAGTCCATGAGGTTAAACACAGATCTGTAAAATGTATGCATTATTCCATTGAGCCACCAGACTCAGCAACCACTGGGGATGAACAACCCCATTCCCCAGCTGCCTCCTCAAGAGTCTCCCAGTGCTGCACACCTTCATTGAAGCCAGAAGGGACACTTCATCCTCCAAGCCTGGACGCATTAGCATTTTATACTTTAATCCCAGCTGAGAAGCAATGGAGTGCTGTGCATCCATATGTGATTGGGAGAATATTCAAGTTTGTGTACATAAAGAGAGGTGCTCCATAACTTGGAGGTGCAAGTCTGAAACATCTTTGGGTCTTGAAAAATATTTGTTTCAGTGGGGGGTGTTACCTAGCTTTTTAAAGCGGGATTGTCTCTTTTGGGGTAGGTGGCAGGTCCCTTTCTAGCATGAAAACTGCCCCTTCACCCCGACCTGAGCCTTAAAACTCTGCCCCTACCCTAAAACCTACCCCGACTCCAGCCCTCTGCCCTGAGCCCTAAAACCGGCCCCCTGCCTTAAAACCTACCCCCTCAGCCCCCCACCCTGAGCCCTAAAACCGACCCCCCCCCTTAAAACCTACCCCAACCCCACCCCTAACCCAAATTACCTCGCTGCATTGCCATCCTTCGTGCAGGTCCTCCCTTCCGGTTCCTCTACCCTCCCGCTTAGTAAGCTAGAACACTGACTGCCTTAGGCCGGCGTTGTTTAGCTTGGGCGAAACAGAACGTGTGTCTGAAGCCGTGTTGTAAGGGCCGTTTCCCTCAGCTCTGAGTATCTTTCCAGTTGCCAGCAGGAACTCCAAGATCAATACATGAGTATACATAGATCAGTGTCTTTAAAGAAAGAAATAATGAGAGGCCCCTGGCTCACCTCAATCCCATCTTCTGAGCATGCTTTGGAAAAAACTGTAAATCGGTTTAGATTTATAGTCACAGGTAGCCACATTGATTAAAATAAATAGGAATATGTAGACAGTGAGAACAATGCAAGTGGTACTCAATAGTTTCATCTCGAAGCACACTCAGCATTTAGGATGAGTGCTAGATTAAGGACTTACCTGTCAGATGCTTACGGTACAACCACAAATGGTCACTAGAGGGTGGGAAATGGAAACAATTAGCTGCTTAAACAACATTGTTGCTGTGGGGAAAGGGAGCAACAAAAAGTCAAAATATGATTTTACTTGCGGATCCGAAAATCTTTGCACCGGAACTACTATCAGCAAAGCACGAGAATAAATGACAATAACGTAAATGAAGGAATTAGAGGTATTTGAGGTTATTCAATCACCTTGTCCCTGCTCATCAATTTTAAATGGCATGTGTATCCCAGATTTCAAAACCTTTCCTGTCAGGTACCAACAAGACGTCTCTCTTGCTTCGACCTCAGAGCTGGGAGGCCAGATAGGATTTCATGTCTGAATAAGATGAAGATTGATTCACTAACCCCTCCACCCAATATGTTGCCCTTGGGAATACTGCAAAATCATATCATAAGTGCATACATGATTTGCTTTTGCAGAAAAATAATACTCTTGGATGCTGTGCCAGTCCTGAAGTATTCAATGGGTTTCACTTTTGAATGGGATGTAACACCTATTACATTTTTGCAAATACATTTGGAGAAGTTTAATGTCCTCTTCAAAATGACCGCTGCTGCCAGTGAATCAGCAGTCAATAGGGTATTACTGATCATGGTCACATAATCCCTTGTAATGAAAACGAACCCCAATCTGCCCAGCCAATGAGGACTTTAAAGTATTATAGTCTAACTGGATGTCTTCATCCAGCAGTGGCCCGAGCGGCGTGCCCTCAGCAGATGAGATAATTCTTGTTTTATTATGTACGTAGCTTATTTTAATTGCATACATATTGAATATTTGTTTATGCATGTCTTGTAGCCCTGAAGAAGTTCCTAGAGAACGAAACGTGTTGGCTACTATCAAATGGATTATTTATGAAGAAGAATGACAATAAAAGAATGAATATTTAAACATACTTTTGACCATTTCAATTTCTTCTGTAATGACCTTTGGACATCAATCAATATTATACAGCCACTAAAACATTGAAACACTGGAGTCAGGCAGTGTGCTGAGTAGCATTGGTTTTTGAGGACTTGTGGTGTCTGCTCCCTCACACTCCTGCACCTGTCTTATTTTCACCTTTTGTGTATTAATTTGTCAACATCCTAGGAGGCAGAGGTAGATGCAATCTCTCATTGCTTTGCCTCAGCCATCCATTGATAGATAGATAGATAATGATCTTTATTCGGCATAAAAAAAATATGACCATAAAAGATACACACTCAACAATACAACGTTACAGTACTTTGATCATCATATATATTACAGGCCAGTCGGGACACCGCAAAATTATAAAACACTACTATAAACATATTAAGATATTTATAAGAACAATAAAAACACTAAAAAGACGAGCACCAACTGGTGTCCCCATTTATCGGCTAAATAATCAAGAGTCTCCTCCTTTTATAAGCCCCTCGTATTTCTTAGCTTTAGGACAGATCTTAAAAAATTCGTAACACATGATAATGTAAAAACATCAGAGCACAATTTTAAGAACAATAAGGCCACCCGGGCCTGCTTGAACTTGTGTTTCCTTAAAAGCCCCTTGAGATACACTCTTCTCGGAAATGAATAATACGGGCACAATAGAACAAAGTGGAGGGTGTCCTGTGGAGACTTGTTGTCGCAGCCACAGGGCCTCTTTTGATCTAAAGATGCTGTGTACCCTGCCGGGACAGCCAGTAAGTGATGTAACAAGTCCAATCTGAACCGTGTGATTAAGAATCTATCGTGAGCACTGGCTATAATAGCTAGGTATGGTTCTATGCTTTGTGTTGACGTAACCAAAATATATTTCCTGACCGAGGGCTTTTTTAATTCAGTTTCCTCCCTTTGAGCCCCAATTAGTTTAAGAAACTGATCTTTAATAAGAGCTTTGTCCTGTGGGCTCACCTTGGTCGTGCACGAAAATAAGTCTGCCCTGCCCAGCATGGTCAGGGAGTCTTTTATGTATTTTAGCCACGGGATTTTTAACACGTGATCCAGTGACAGGCAGTCTTGAGTTACTTGTCTGCTAAAGCCTGTCTCCTCATTGGTCCACGTATTCACCCAGCACAAAAGGGGTTTCACCTTCACCAGGTCCGAAATGTACTTAATTCCCAACTCCTCATGTGCAATAAAAGAGGGGGTGCTTTGGGAGACTCTCAACAAACGCCTAAAGTACCTATTTTCCTCACTTTGTAGTTCACTTAGCCCAGTGAAACCCCACACTTCACTTCCGTATAGCGTTTTTGAGCTACAGAATGAATTATACAGTTTTAAGATTGTCGCCAGTGACCACTTGCCTAGCCTATGGGCAAAAGATGTAATTGCTCCCGTGGATTTTACTAGGCCTAAACGCTTATTCTCTACTAACTGTTTAAAGTTCAGTTTTTCATCGAACAAGATACCAAGGTATGAAAAGGCCGGTACTTTCCCCAATGTGTGTGCACCGGCTACATAATGGTTCACCTTCCTGCTCCTTTTCCCTAGTTCCATTATGTAGGATTTTGAGAAGTTGGGTGTCAAATCCAAGTCCTTCATAAATACCACAAACCCTTCTAATAGGATCTGCAAGGCCTTGGGCGTGCGAGCAAGGAGAACTGCATCGTCCGCGTAAAGTAGGAGAGGGACTGATCTTAAACCTACTTTAGGGGAGTCAGCTTGTAATGCAGTTAGTGCCGCTTCAAGACCGTTAATATAAAGTGTGAATAAAAAGGAGCTAAAATGCATCCCTGCCTAACCCCACTTGAGCATCTAAAGTAATCTGTGGTCTTCCCCTCTTGCGTGTATCTTACTGTGGCAGAAGTGTTGGAGTGTAAAACCATAAGTATGTTGATTAGTGCCTGATCCGCCCCCAATGTTCCCATGAGCTTCCATAATTTAGTTCGATTCACACTTTCAAATGCTGCACTGAGCTCCATAAAGGCGGGGTAAAGCGCCCCGCCTTTCGCTAAGGTGTACTTCGCGCTAATTAAGTAAAGGTTTAAGCATTGTGCAACTGTGGATTTACCCGAGCGAAACCCATATTGAACATCTGTTATAATACCGTGGGTCTCTGCCCAGTCAGATAACCTATTTAGCACCACTCTACCCAGGACCTTCACAGTTACGTCAATGAGCGATATTGGACGATAACAATGTGGGCTGTCCCTATCTCCTTTTTTAAATATCGGGTCGATGGTTGCCAAGGACCACGAGGGAGGCATTTCTGTTGCGACTGACGCATTTATTACTCTTGCCAGAATAGGTGCCCATACCTCTGGGTTACTACGGAATAAATCAGGTGGAATCCCGTCTGGTCCTGGGGCTTTGTTACTCGTGAGACAGTCTATTCCTAGTCTCACCTCGTCTAAAGAAAAAGAGATAGGGCCAGTTCTCCCAGTCTCAATCTGTAACTGTGGCTCAACTCCTCTCAGGGGCTGATTGTACAAGCCCTCGTAGTGAGCCAACCATTGCTTTGGTAAGATGTTATGGGATAGGGATGGACTGTTTGACTCTTTAAAGCATGGACTGTTTATAACCTTCCAAAATCGGGCGGAATCCTTAAGCTCCGCAGCTTCTTCTAGGTCCTCCCAAGTCTTCGATTGGAGTCGGCGTTTCCTAGTCTTGACTGCCTGTTTATACGCTTTACGACAGACCGTAATCCGCCCCCTGTCTCTGGGTGATTGTTTAAGTGCCACCTTTAGGGCTCTAAGGGCCTTTGAACAATGCCCATCAAACCATCTGGGCATGTCACTCAGGCGTGTAGATGCAGGGACTTTTAGAAGGCTATCCACTAGTTGCGCAATGGATGAGAACGTCTGGATTAAATGCTGGCCCTGCATATCTAAATCTAGACAGTTCTGAATATCCTGCTGACCTCTCCTAAAAAGAGACTTATTAAAAGCAACTTTGTCCACTTGTGCCCAACGTAACCGTCTTCCATGATCCGTTGCAGAAATCAATTCCCCCGACAGGGTGTGCGAAACAGAGTGCGGCTGAGGAGCAACAAGTGATAAGGTTACCGGGTTGTGATCACTAAATGCACTGTGCCTGATATTAAAACTGGTAATAAATCTCCTCACAGATTGAGAAACGAAAATAAAATCAATGTTTGACGCACAGCCCCTGCCCTTATATGTCGGGGGCACAGATATGTCCGAGTGGCCAGTAATCAAATCCATTGTGTGGGTCAGCCCAAAAGTATTTAAGAGCACAGTCAGCTCCCTTCCTGACTTCGTGTGCTCCATGTGTGGCCCTTTATTTAGTGTGCATGCCTGCCAGTCACACTCAGTCACCCTCAAATTAGGACACAGATGGCAGTTAAAATCTCCCATTACTATTAAGTGCGCATGGACACGTCCTTCAGATTGTAATTTCCTAAGCAAATGCTTAGTTCCTCGAAGGATTTTGATCCCAGCAAATTCGGCTGAGCATTATAAAAATTAATAAGTACCAAACGGTAGCTCTTACTAACAAATGTTAGGCCCTGTAATATTTCCGACTCCCAAGGGATCAACTTCCACCTCCCCTGTATCTTTAGGTTGACAAATATAATTAGGCCCCCACTCGCTCTTCCTGCACTTGATCTTCTTGCTGGGCAGAAAAAGGTTTTATACCCTTCAAGAAAAAATATATTAGCTGGCTCCCATGTTTCCTGGATGGCTATTATATCAAATTTTTTAATATAGCGGAGCCACTGCTCATCCTGGAACTTACTCGACAAACCTGCCACGTTCCAAGAGATGAGTTTTAGATCATCCAGATTACATTTCACCTGCGAGCCTGGGACCTTAATAATGTCACCCTCTAGGCTAACTGACCTATTTACCCCTGGTTCCGCGTGTTCACAACAGATATCGTTTATTCCCACAGCGTCGGCCGTCTCGCTCCCCCATGGGCCTGAATATGTTTTATCTGAGTGCCCTCCAGTCTTACCATGCAACCCCCCTCTGCAAGTCAATCTATATCATTCAAGTCCCTTAATGGGGCGAATGCATTTCCTAGCTGCAGAGGGGCCCGCTCCAACTTGGGCCTACTTCCTGTCTGACCATGCCCTGGGGGGGTGTAAGTTTGGACAAGGGTCTGTAGAAAAAGCCCAATGGTACTGGTTTAATCCCAGAATCTGCCATAAATGATTGTGGGGATGAGAACAAAATCTTCTGGGCCATTGACGGGTGCCTCAATGTAACAATAACACAATCCCCTTCAAATAGTTTCTTAGACCTTCCAATCCACGCAACCCTTCTCGCCATCAGGATGTGTCTAAGGTCTTAACTATTAAACGCAAAGTGTTTCCCTAACCAGTGGGTGACCTTATTTATCAACTGGGGGCTGGACTCTTCATGTGGGCTGTCGTGCCCTGGTACCCCCACTAATACCACCGTATACGGACAGCATGCTGGTGGGAGGTCTATGACTTGCAAGGATTGTGAATGGTGGGCTGGTTGAGAGATGCCACCGGGGCCCCTACCCCCCCCCCGAGGCAGGGATCCCTCCCGATCACCTCTTTCAGTCGGTTCCCTTCTATTTTTAGTCAACGGGTCAGCCCTCTGAATGCCAACCGCCTGGCACCTCCGTCCCCCCAGCCCTGTTTTATCCGTGGCCACTGATGGAGGCTGAGACTCAGTGCCTGTTTCTCTACCTGACATAACACTCAAGCCTGTTTGTTTATGGCAAATAAAGTTTGATACAATATCCTGGCTCGAGTGAGCAGCCTGTGGCAAAACTTTCTCAATATTTGACAGGGAAACCTTAATATCGGTGACCGTATTTGATAATTCACTTAAAAGTCCTTTAGGAGGGCAGCCACCAATGTCACAATTTTGTCCTTGAGAGACCCCCAGAATTCTTCTGCGTCATTTCCTAGACCCATGGCGCCCCTTAAGTCTGGATCTTTAAAATGTTCCTTCGGTAGCTTAGGTGCTGTTTTCTTTTGTATCTTCCGCTGTCTCTTTGGTGCTGGTGGACCGTTCTGGTCCATGGAGCGGCTAGTAGAGATCGCAGCCCTGCATAGGTGCATACATGATTTGCTTTTGCAGAAAAATAATACTCTTGGATGCTGTGCCAGTCCTGAAGTATTCAATGGGTTTCACTTTTGAATGGGATGTAACACCTATTACATTTTTGCAAATACATTTGGAGAAGTTTAATGTCCTCTTCAAAATGACCGCTGCTGCCAGTGAATCAGCAGTCAATAGGGTATTACTGATCATGGTCACATAATCCCTTGTAATGAAAACGAACCCCAATCTGCCCAGCCAATGAGGACTTTAAAGTATTATAGTCTAACTGGATGTCTTCATCCAGCAGTGGCCCGTGCGGCGTGCCCTCAGCAGATGAGATAATTCTTGTTTTATTATGTACGTAGCTTATTTTAATTGCATACGTATTGAATATTTGTTTATGCATGTCTTGTAGCCCTGAAGAAGTTCCTAGAGAACGAAACGTGTTGGCTACTATCAAATGGATTATTTATGAAGAAGAATGACAATAAAAGAATGAATATTTAAACATACTTTTGACCATTTCAATTTCTTCTGTAATGACCTTTGGACATCAATCAATATTATACAGCCACTAAAACATTGAAACACTGGAGTCAGGCAGTGTGCTGAGTAGCATTGGTTTTTGAGGACTTGTGGTGTCTGCTCCCTCACACTCCTGCACCTGTCTTATTTTCACCTTTTGTGTATTAATTTGTCAACATCCTAGGAGGCAGATGTAGATGCAATCTCTCATTGCTTTGCCTCAGCCATCCATTGCAAATCATTTGTTTTACACGCCATACTCTTCAAAAAAAGAAGGTCATATTTTGTTGAAGTAATTGCACTGCATTTTCACTATGAAAATTCCTTTGCGAAATGCTTAGCAGCTCAGCAGTCCAGCCTTCTTAGATGGAACTTATTTAGATTTCCAGTTACTTAAGATTAAGTTTTTGGTCAACATCTTTCTTATATGAAACCAGACTCTTGTGTGGTGGAAGGTTTTCAAGGTCTTTGTTATGTCCAAACATATGTCCAGGAATATCTGCATACAAGATGAGAGTAACCCTCAATGGCAAGCCCTGCCTGAAGAGGGATGGCTTTAGGCGGGCCCAGAATGTCTCTATCAATCACATATTTCTAGTATTTTAGCATCTGAAAGACCCTTTTTTGCCATTTGTGTGAGATTCCATTGGATGATACTGATAATTTGGATTTGTGTCCATCTGTATCAAAATGAAAAGCCATATGCTTGACAATGAGGTACCAGACACTCTGCGAATATATAATGATATGATAATATAGTTCATGGTTCAGAAGTCATAGGGCATAAAAGACACTCACAGGCAGGAAGAAAATATAACACCGACCCTCTGCAATGCAGTAATAACAATAGAAATATATGCACCGATAGACTGAACCTTCTCAAACATATTAAGCAAGACTGGTTTATTTCCTGCACCTGACGTATTCTGTAGCATAAAATGATGAAGATGTTTTGCTAAATAATGGTTGCTGACTGTAAATTATTGCAAAGGAGCCCACACCTGACCCTGGTGGAACATGAGGCATCTGGATGTAGTAGAGTATCATGGCATTCTGTAAGTTTGAGGGTATCATTCTCAAGGGAGACTTAGAGGTCAAGACCTCACTCTGAGCTCTCCCTAACTCACCCCTGACCTTGCGGGACCTTGAGTCATCTAGTTGTAGAATAGAAGTGTGGCCTTCAGTGAGTTTGAGGATTGAGGCAGGAGGTAAGTGTGCAGAACACCATTATTGAGATCAATATTCATTTCGTAGAGGAGGTCTTCATTCGTGAATGAGTGAGATGAGGGATTTAGGTAGATAGAAATTGATTCAATATGTATTTTTTTTAGTTGTTTTCTGAAGGCGTATATTGGTGTTAACATTCTGAGGCTGTCAGGAATGAGCACCATGCTGAGATAGCAGCACATGAGAAGGAAGTATCTACTGGCAAAGAAGGACTTGAATTTAGGAACTTCAGACGAAGTGAGTCCTTGCTCTTAAGGGGCTCTAGAAACAATCTTAAGTTCATATACATAGGGTTGAAAGTTGTCATGTATGATTTTGTGAGTGAATGGCTGAATGTTCTTCAGGCCAGAATAGGCAGTCAATGAAGGTCACATAGAATGAGCATGGAGAGGTCTCATTTTCTTGCTTTGTGAAGCAAACTAGCCACACAGTGGAAGACAACTTTGAACAGCATTGGGTGAGGCAATGGGGACTCCTGTCAAGACTGCATTGCCAAAGCCTAATCGAAAGATGAAAAGGGCATGTGCAACTGTTTTCAGAAGAACAGTTGGGAGTACATGAGAATTTGTATACGATTTATGTGGTCATTTTCTGCTTTGGTAGTCTGGTTGATGTGAGGAATGAAGGCGAGGGAAGAGTCAATTACTAACTCAAAAGATAGAGCTGCCTGTGCGGGAGAAGATGAGAAGTCATTTAGAATAAGGAGCTTGAGGAGATTGATAAATGATCATTCTGGTTTCTTTGTAGCAGTTGATACCAAAAGGTTCAAGAGGCGAAATTTGTTTTTCTTCCAGTTTTGACATCAAGTAAGAATGGTTTTATGGTGTTAAAGTCATGTATGTTAGACACTTTTAGATACAGCTATGTTTAATCGAATATTGATGTAGATTTATCCATTAATCTTTTCATATTAGTCTCAGTGGCTTTATGTTAAGGTAAAAGTAGTGGGGGCTAGGATAGATTCTGGAGGAACACAGCATAACATCTTGGCTGGTTGGAAGCAAGAAACCAATTAACAACCATTCTATTGACATGCTTATTATGATGTTCTGGGGTAGATGCTAATCTTCCATGTTTGATTCTGTTCAATGCTGCAGATAAGTCAATGAAGAGGATAATACAAATGTCGCCATTGTCAAGAATGTGGTGAAATGTATCGAGTACTTGAAAAGGTAGCAGATTGTATGCTGAACCAGTCCAAACTTCTGATTGCCAATGGGCCAATAGGCTTTCTCTGTCACTATGAGAGTTAAGTGGATCAGCTACATTTTTTTCAGTATTTGTTAATGATAGCTCTGTTTATCTGACCAGGATGAGGTTTTGTGATAATTGGGAGATTTGGCTCATTTTTAGTAATGATGGGGAAATTCTTGTTTAAGAGAAGAATTGATAGCTTGCACCAATACTCGTGGAAAAGGGCCACATTTTTATTTGATAATTCAAGGTGGGATAGGGTCATAAAATTCAGTAGTAAGATTGGTTTTTCAAATTGTATACAATAAGTTCTTCAGGGGAATGTGGTGAAGGACTCCTACGTCTTTGAGAATTTAAGGAGCCCGTTATTTTTCCTTTTGCTGTCACTGCCACTGCCACTGCCACAGCTAAATTACAGTCCCTGAAGGCGAGACAGGGGCATAGGGGCACAGAACTACAGCCCCCAGCATCCAAAGCGGGACGAGCCGCCACCGCCGACGCAACCGTGAGCGCCAGGAGGCGCATAAAGTCAACTGCGGGCCCCCTGCGCCCGGTGGTGACAGGAGGAGGCGGGGCCATCCCCCTCAATTCGGAATTACAGGAACTTCACTCACGAGCTAGCAGTTAACTTTTGACAGTGGGACCTGAAGATCCAAAGGTACTTTCGATTTTTTTATTGAGCAGGCCCTTAAAGATTCTGAACCCATCAGGGGCAGGAACAATAAAATCAGAGACATTGTTTTTATCCTATGCTTGAACTTGTCTTCAAACTTTACAAAAAGTGGGAAAAATAAAATAAAGGTAACGCATAGTATATACCATTAAAAGACGATTTAGCATGGGTAAAAGAAAGCACACAGCTACCGTAGGAAAAGCATGTTCCCCAGATAAGTCACAAATGTCCCTACTGAAATACATCACAGGGGCTGTGGGGGGCATTGAAAAAAAGATTTTAACAGTGGAGGAAGCCCTAGGTGAGGTGACCCAGTCCCAGTCCTCGACAGCGCAGGTTCTGGCTAACGACCCCGAGGTCCCTGGTGGTAAGGCAGAGGCGGAGAATCTTAGAAGGGAGAATAAGGGGGAGGGAGCAAATGAGGTAAATGGTTGTATACAACTTATCCCTGACAGTGTGTCCCCCTCAAGATCAAACTCACCACCCCCTAAACGTGTTAAAAAGCCGAGATCCCAGGGTGCAGATATTCAGCATGGTAAAGAGATAATACGGAGCAAGAAGGGAACTACTCTCCCACAGGGCTCAAAGCAAACTGAGACCATCACCGCCAAAACTCTTCTAGACCCAAACTATAATCTAATTATTGGTAAATTAGACACCCTGGTGGAGGCACTTAACAACCTTGACCAAGGACGTGAATGAAATTTTAGGGACAATACAAACGAGGTTAATGAAAGTAGAAACAAAAACTGACTCGTGTCTGGAACTCCTGACATTTTTTTCTGCCGGACAAGGGATGCACACGGTACATAAATTAGACTCTAATCCAGTACCTGAACCGGACACTGAAGCTACAACTTTGAGAGCTACAGATGACACTACACTATTACACCCCTCTACACGGTCCTACAGCCTTACCGGCTGCAAAAGAACGATGGGGACGGGGATGAGAAGGGACAGAGCAGCTTCTGGGGACAGATGTAGGGTAACAGGTGATCACGGCCCTCCATTAAGCACTGCAGGAATTATTACAGAGCATAGAGAACAAGCGGAATGCATATCAGATCGCTTGGATCTACCACCAGCTGCAGCCCCATATGTGGTAGTTCTGACAAATGTTCCCCCCCTAACTTTAAATAGCAATGAGAATTGGATGTCCTTGAGAAACAAATCTCTGAACTGGCTGGGTGTGAGATCGGGACTAACTGGCCATCTATTTAATGATTTCAAGATGGTAAGGAGAGTGAAATGGGTAGGGAAGGGGGGAAAAGATCAGTTTGGTGACTGTGTGGTCTTGTCCTTTGGATCACCCACCTTGGTGGAGACGGTCCTACATAGAACAGGGCACATTAAACCTGATGGGAAGGGAATCTTCCTTTGTCCCCTGGGTTATTTCTATCGCCCATCATACCCAAGGAATAACTTAAGATCACATCCTATTACAGAGCTGAGACAGAGGTTTCCACATTACACTGTTCAAACTACAAATAGATTCCAATGTCTGTCTGCATTGGACGCCCAGGACTGACTTAAGGGGGGCCTCACATAACTGAAGAGAAGAGTAGTCAGAGAAATGCGGACACAACCACTGATGGGAGTATTCCCATGGTAACATCCTGGGAAATACCTTCGACAAAGACCACGGTCTCCCAAGTGGTTGAAGTCACCTCTCCAGCTGATTCTACAGATTACCCAACACCAAAGGTAAAACGTCCATTAACAAAATTTTTGGCCTGCATATTTTGGAACGTGGCACGGCTACGTAGCAAAATACAAACCACAGAGTGGCTTGAATTTATAGAGGAATATTTAATTATATGTTTACAGGAGACATGGCTGACAGAGACCATTCACATAAATGGGTATAGAACCTATTTTACTTCGGCATTGCCATCAAGACACGGCAGGGCAAAAGGGGGGTTGTGTATACATATATCTAATGTTTTACAATTTTCAAATATTGTATTTTATACAGATAACCCCTAATACCAATTAGTGGTTTGTAATATGAAAGGCGCCATGAGTATAGTAATAATTAACTTCTATAATAACGCCAACATTAAAACAATAACAGATGTTGTACAGGAAATAAATAAGGACCTGGAGGGTATTGTCAGTGAAAAGGAAAACAATGTGACGATTTTGTGGGGGGGGTGATTTTAACTTGCGACAGTGTATGCCACACTCAAATAAAATGTGTGGGATAACTTATTTAGAGGATGAAGAACAGCCCCACTTTACCCACATCATGTACGGTGACAAGATCAATGAATTGCTCCTTAAATTTGACTTGACATTTGCAAACGAGATTTCAACACCTTATGCTATCCGTAAGAATACTTTTAACGGGAGATTAAATAATAGCATTATAGATCACGTTTTATTATCAAGGCGATCTGTTGGCTCTGTTTTTAATTTCTGTACTCATTCAATCGCTCTCAGCGACCATTTCCCCCTAAGTGTACAGTTATCGTTTGAACAGCTTTTTAAACAAGGGTATGATAGGACTGCTCAACAAGTAGAAATAATTGAATAAGCACAACGAAATGGCTATAGCTTACGCTGGACCCAGGTTATTCCAGAAGAATTCCTCACACAATTGATAACTGAAAAGAAAGATGCCTTTGAATTATGCCTGAATGACTCCACTCCTTCTAATGAGATAATTGAGGCTTTTCTGGTTATATGCCAGGGTGTAAGAGAAAGCCTTTTTTGTTAATAAGGACCGAATAAACAAAGGGGAAAAAGGGTGGTTTGATGCCTCATGTACAAAAGCCCACAAATCCTTGAAGGAGGCACTAAACAGAAATCCTAGGACTGCAAATGAGGTCCACCGCTGCAGAGCACAATACAAACACGCAGTGAAGAGAAGGAAACTGCACATAAGAGAGGCTGCCTGGGAAACATTACAGCAGGCAAGTGAATGTAACGACGAAAGAGCCCTCTGGAAGATAGTTAATTCATCCCCATGGAGTACAGACGACCTTCCCAAAATTGAACTAGCAATATTAGAGGAAGAATGGATTAAGCACTTCTCTAGCATTCATACCGTACCCCCCCCTCCGACAACCACACAGGTCAAGGGAGTCCCTAAAAGTGAGGAATTAATCCCCCATCTAACTGCGTCGATTGCCCCATTTTCCCTGGCAGAAGTTATCACAGCCATACAAGCGAGTAAAAATAGCAAAGCGCCAGGACCCGATGCCATCCCAGTAGATTTATATAAGAGCAACATTGCCTTGTGGGGGTCCACTATTGACTATAGTATTGAGGGCCGTATGTACTACAGGTCTTTTAACAACATGGGGAGAATCAATCATAGTCCCTATCTATAAAAAGGGAGATCGCTTAAACCCTACCTGCTACAGGCCTATCTCTCTGATTGACTCCCTAGCCAAGATAGCAGGACGTATAATCTTGGAGAGGCTACAGAATTGGGCTGAAACCCACCAGAAATTGTCCGACCTTCAATATGGGTTTCGCACTGGGATTGGCACGATAGAACAAAGCCTTAATCTAAATATAATTATTGGGAAGTATGTGAGGATGAGAAAGGGGATGCTTTATTTAGCATTCGTTGATCTCTCATCAGTTTTTGACTGCGTGGTACACGACAAACTGTGGTCAAAACTGAAAGACTTGGGAGTAGAGATCCCGACTATTAGTTTCTTGAGAGACCTTTATACTGGGTGCAGAGCCAAGGTTAGGTATGGTGCCAGAGGGGAATGCACAGAAACGTTTGGCGTGGAGAGAGGGGTGAGACAGGGTTGTGTCCTAGCTCCTTTCCTCTTCTCACTATACATCAACAGCGTGGGGGAGGAGTTAGCGGCACTTGTAAAAGATCTTCCACAAATAGGTGTGCGCCCTGTCCCGGCCCTCTTTTACGCCGACGACGCAGTCCTTATGGCTCGTTCCCCTCTGGCCTTTCAGTTGCTGCTTACAAGCTTTGTCGATTATATGAGAGAACTGGGCCTCCAGGTGAACCAATCAAAAACATACATTATGAAATGCGGGAAGAAAACCACGAAATGTAGGGCCATAACAATATCTGGTTCATAGATTGAGTTTACTGACACCTTCTCTTATCTAGGGGTCCTATTCGATAAAGCCAGTTCTTGGAATAATGCAATCGACAATAGACAGAAATTATTCACTAAGGCATGCTGGGCTCTTAGAACCTTCACGATGCGATTGGGTTCAAACCCCCCCGAGATGATGCTGAAGATCTACAAAGCAAAGTGCCTCAGTATAGCTTTGTATGGGGCGGGTATATGGGGACATAAGAAGTGCAAAGGTGTGCAGGTAGTAGAAAATAATTTTTTTAGATACCTCTTGGCAGTCCCAAAAAATACCTCAGTCAGGGCCGGACTGGGAACAGAAACCGGCCCTGGCAAACTGCTCAGCCGGCCCCCCTGGGGTGAGGGGGCGTGCAGCCGAGCAGTTTGCGAGGGCCGGTTTTGGCCGATTTTGTTACAGGGGGCCGATATTGCCGACCCCCGGTAACAAAACGGCCCCCCAGGGGCCCAAAACCGGCCCCAACCTAGCGGCCTACCGGGGAAACGCCCAGTGCCCGCTATGGCCAGTCCGGCCCTGACCTCAGTATACGCATCTCATGCTGAACTTGGCGCTCCCTTTGTTACAAACATGATTAAGATAGAACCAATTCTATTGTGGCACAAAATCTGGACTTCAGACCACACAGATCTTAACTGTGCACTAATTGGTGATTGTTTAAAATCAGCCTCGTATCCACGTATTGCATGGTTGGCGTATGTCCAGAGGTTCTTTTGTGAAATGGCGCATCCAGAGTACTTTGAGAAACCAGAATCATTTGGAATGATCAGTAGAAAAACGCTAAAAATGGAAGCAATGATACACCTGGATACACTAAAATTGACTACAGAACTTTGTAATACCAAAGGGGATGATGGACGGAGCGCTTGAGCTAATCAAACACTCACCCCCAGTCAACTGATCTGGGTTTAATCCATCATCATTCTTTAGCTCACTCCACCACCCCAGTTCAGATATGGCCATATGCAAATCAGTCTGACCCTGTGCCTCATGGGAACAGTCCAGCCCGAACTGCCAAGCCATGTCTTCCCTGGACCGGAAACAAGCATCCTGGGACCGGTTTCTGGCTATTCAGCCGTCATCAGCCAGGCTAGCTTGAATCCAGTGGCAAAGTGAGCAAGGGACCCACGTCTGGGCATACCCTGCCAACTTAGGGCGAACAAAGCGATACCAAAGGGGATGATGGACGGAGTGCTTGAGCTAATCAAACACTCACCCCCAGTCAACTGATCTGGGTTTAATCCATCATCATTCTTTAGCTCACTCCACCACCCCAGTTCAGACATGGCCATATGCAAATCAGTCTGACCCTGTGCCTCATGGGAACAGTCCAGCCCGAACTGCCAAGCCATGTCTTCCCTGGACCGAAAACAAGCATCCTGGGACCGGTTTCTGGCTATTCAGCCGTCATCAGCCAGGCTAGCTTGAATCCAGTGGCAAAGTGAGCAAGGGACCCACGTCTGGACATACCCTGCCAACTTAGGGCGAACAAAGCGATACCAAAGGGGATGATGGACGGACTTTGTAAACCTAGGGGCATATTTACAAGCCCCTTGCGCCACTTTTGCGCCGCCGTTGCGTCACGCATGTGACGCAGCGGCGACGCAAACCATGCGCCGCGTTGCGCTATATTTACAACGTGGCGCATCTAGGGAGATGCGTCACGTAGTAAACCCCTGCGCCACATGAAACCTGCCTCAGGTTTCATGTGGGCGTACCAGCGCAGGGGGGGGCGTTCCGGCGCAGGAACGCCTCGGAAAAGTGACGTAGTGAAATCTACAAGATTTCACGCAGTCACTTTTCCGACGCTGGTGCGTCAAATCCTTACGCCTGCTTCAAGCAGGTGTAAGGATTGACGCACCATGTTAGGGATAGGGAAGGTTGGAACAGAGCTGGAGTTGCGTCGCGCTTGCGACACAACTTCAGCACTGCGCCAACCTTCCGCCGGCAGATGCGTCACGCATCTGCTTATCCTTGCGCCACGATGCGCCGCATTGTAAATGCGATACAAAAGGGGATGATGGACGGAACGCTTGAGCCAATCAAACACTCACCCCCAGTCAACTGATCCGGGTTTAATCCATCATCATTCTTTAGCTCACTCCACCACCCCAGTTCAGACATGGCCATATGCAAATCAGTCTGACCCTGTACCTCATGGGAACAGTCCAGCCCGAACTGCCAAGCCATGTCTTCCCTGGACCGGAAACAAGCATCCTAGGACCGGTTTCTGGCATTTCAGCCGTCATCAGCCAGGCTTGCTTGAATCCAGTGGCAAAGTGAGCAAGGGACCCACGTCTGGGCATACCCCCGCCAACTTAGGGCGACCAAAGCGATACAAAAGGGGATGATGGACGGAACGCTTGAGCCAATCAAACACTCACCCCCAGTCAACTGATCCGGGTTTAATCCATCATCATTCTTTAGCTCACTCCACCACCCCAGTTCAGACATGGCCATATGCAAATCAGTCTGACCCTGTGCCTCATGGGAACAGTCCAGCCCGAACTGCCAAGCCATGTCTTCCCTGGACCGGAAACAAGCATCCTAGGACCGGTTTCTGGCATTTCAGCCGTCATCAGCCAGGCTTGCTTGAATCCAGTGGCAAAGTGAGCAAGGGACCCACGTCTGGGCATACCCCCGCCAACTTAGGGCGACCAAAGCGATACAAAAGGGGATGATGGACGGAACGCTTGAGCCAATCAAACACTCACCCCCAGTCAACTGATCCGGGTTTAATCCATCATCATTCTTTAGCTCACTCCACCACCCCAGTTCAGACATGGCCATATGCAAATCAGTCTGACCCTGTGCCTCATGGGAACAGTCCAGCCCGAACTGCCAAGCCATGTCTTCCCTGGACCGGAAACAAGCATCCTAGGACCGGTTTCTGGCATTTCAGCCGTCATCAGCCAGGCTTGCTTGAATCCAGTGGCAAAGTGAGCAAGGGACCCACGTCTGGGCATACCCCCGCCAACTTAGGGCGACCAAAGCGATACAAAAGGGGATGATGGACGGAACGCTTGAGCCAATCAAACACTCACCCCCAGTCAACTGATCCGGGTTTAATCCATCATCATTCTTTAGCTCACTCCACCACCCCAGTTCAGACATGGCCATATGCAAATCAGTCTGACCCTGTGCCTCATGGGAACAGTCCAGCCCGAACTGCCAAGCCATGTCTTCCCTGGACCGGAAACAAGCATCCTAGGACCGGTTTCTGGCATTTCAGCCGTCATCAGCCAGGCTTGCTTGAATCCAGTGGCAAAGTGAGCAAGGGACCCACGTCTGGGCATACCCCCGCCAACTTAGGGCGACCAAAGCGATACAAAAGGGGATGATGGACGGAACGCTTGAGCCAATCAAACACTCACCCCCAGTCAACTGATCCGGGTTTAATCCATCATCATTCTTTAGCTCACTCCACCACCCCAGTTCAGACATGGCCATATGCAAATCAGTCTGACCCTGTGCCTCATGGGAACAGTCCAGCCCGAACTGCCAAGCCATGTCTTCCCTGGACCGGAAACAAGCATCCTAGGACCGGTTTCTGGCATTTCAGCCGTCATCAGCCAGGCTTGCTTGAATCCAGTGGCAAAGTGAGCAAGGGACCCATGTCTGGGCATACCCCCGCCAACTTAGGGCGACCAAAGCGATACAAAAGGGGATGATGGACGGATCGCTTGAGCCAATCAAACACTCACCCCCAGTCAACTGATCCGGGTTTAATCCATCATCATTCTTTAGCTCACTCCACCACCCCAGTTCAGACATGGCCATATGCAAATCAGTCTGACCCTGTGCCTCATGGGAACAGTCCAGCCCGAACTGCCAAGCCATGTCTTCCCTGGACCGGAAACAAGCATCCTAGGACCGGTTTCTGGCATTTCAGCCGTCATCAGCCAGGCTTGCTTGAATCCAGTGGCAAAGTGAGCAAGGGACCCACGTCTGGGCATACCCCCGCCAACTTAGGGCGACCAAAGCGATACAAAAGGGGATGATGGACGGAACGCTTGAGCCAATCAAACACTCACCCCCAGTCAACTGATCCGGGTTTAATCCATCATCATTCTTTAGCTCACTCCACCACCCCAGTTCAGACATGGCCATATGCAAATCTATCTGACCCTGTGCCTCATGGGAACAGTCCAGCCCGAACTGCCAAGCCATGTCTTCCCTGGACCGGAAACAAGCATCCTAGGACCGGTTTCTGGCATTTCAGCCGTCATCAGCCAGGCTTGCTTGAATCCAGTGGCAAAGTGAGCAAGGGACCCACGTCTGGGCATACCCCCGCCAACTTAGGGCGACCAAAGCGATACAAAAGGGGATGATGGACGGAACGCTTGAGCCAATCAAACACTCACCCCCAGTCAACTGATCCGGGTTTAATCCATCATCATTCTTTAGCTCACTCCACCACCCCAGTTCAGACATGGCCATATGCAAATCAGTCTGACCCTGTGCCTCATGGGAACAGTCCAGCCCGAACTGCCAAGCCATGTCTTCCCTGGACCGGAAACAAGCATCCTAGGACCGGTTTCTGGCATTTCAGCCGTCATCAGCCAGGCTTGCTTGAATCCAGTGGAAAAGTGAGCAAGGGACCCACGTCTGGGCATACCCCGCCAACTTAGGGCGACCAAAGCGATACAAAAGGGGATGATGGACGGAACGCTTGAGCCAATCAAACACTCACCCCCAGTCAACTGATCCGGGTTTAATCCATCATCATTCTTTAGCTCACTCCACCACCCCAGTTCAGACATGGCCATATGCAAATCAGTCTGACCCTGTGCCTCATGGGAACAGTCCAGCCCGAACTGCCAAGCCATGTCTTCCCTGGACCGGAAACAAGCATCCTAGGACCGGTTTCTGGCATTTCAGCCGTCATCAGCCAGGCTTGCTTGAATCCAGTGGCAAAGTGAGCAAGGGACCCACGTCTGGGCATACCCCCGCCAACTTAGGGCGACCAAAGCGATACAAAAGGGGATGATGGACGGAACGCTTGAGCCAATCAAACACTCACCCCCAGTCAACTGATCCGGGTTTAATCCATCATCATTCTTTAGCTCACTCCACCACCCCAGTTCAGACATGGCCATATGCAAATCAGTCTGACCCTGTGCCTCATGGGAACAGTCCAGCCCGAACTGCCAAGCCATGTCTTCCCTGGACCGGAAACAAGCATCCTAGGACCGGTTTCTGGCATTTCAGCCGTCATCAGCCAGGCTTGCTTGAATCCAGTGGCAAAGTGAGCAAGGGACCCACGTCTGGGCATACCCCCGCCAACTTAGGGCGACCAAAGCGATACAAAAGGGGATGATGGACGGAACGCTTGAGCCAATCAAACACTCACCCCCAGTCAACTGATCCGGGTTTAATCCATCATCATTCTTTAGCTCACTCCACCACCCCAGTTCAGACATGGCCATATGCAAATCAGTCTGACCCTGTGCCTCATGGGAACAGTCCAGCCCGAACTGCCAAGCCATGTCTTCCCTGGACCGGAAACAAGCATCCTAGGACCGGTTTCTGGCATTTCAGCCGTCATCAGCCAGGCTTGCTTGAATCCAGTGGCAAAGTGAGCAAGGGACCCACGTCTGGGCATACCCCCGCCAACTTAGGGCGACCAAAGCGATACAAAAGGGGATGATGGACGGAACGCTTGAGCCAATCAAACACTCACCCCCAGTCAACTGATCCGGGTTTAATAGATTATCATTCTTTAGCTCACTCCACCACCCCAGTTCAGACATGGCCATATGCAAATCAGTCTGACCCTGTGCCTCATGGGAACAGTCCAGCCCGAACTGCCAAGCCATGTCTTCCCTGGACCGGAAACAAGCATCCTAGGACCGGTTTCTGGCATTTCAGCCGTCATCAGCCAGGCTTGCTTGAATCCAGTGGCAAAGTGAGCAAGGGACCCACGTCTGGGCATACCCCCGCCAACTTAGGGCGACCAAAGCGATACAAAAGGGGATGATGGACGGAACGCTTGAGCCAATCAAACACTCACTCCCAGTCAACTGATCCGGGTTTAATCCATCATCATTCTTTAGCTCACTCCACCACCCCAGTTCAGACATGGCCATATGCAAATCAGTCTGACCCTGTGCCTCATGGGAACAGTCCAGCTCGAACTGCCAAGCCATGTCTTCCTGGACCGGAAACAAGCATCCTAGGACCGGTTTCTGGCATTTCAGCCGTCATCAGCCAGGCTTGCTTGAATCCAGTGGCAAAGTGAGCAAGGGACCCACGTCTGGGCATACCCCCGCCAACTTAGGGCGACCAAAGCGATACAAAAGGGATGATGGACGGAACGCTTGAGCCAATCAAACACTCACCCCAGTCAACTGATCCGGGTTTAATCCATCATCATTCTTTAGCTCACTCCACCACCCCAGTTCAGACATGGCCATATGCAAATCAGTCTGACCCTGTGCCTCATGGGAACAGTCCAGCCCGAACTGCCAAGCCATGTCTTCCTGGACCGAAACAAGCATCCTAGGACCGGTTTCTGGCATTTCAGCCGTCATCAGCCAGGCTTGCTTGAATCCAGTGGCAAAGTGAGCAAGGGACCCACGTCTGGGCATACCCTCGCCAACTTAGGGCGACCAAGCGATACAAAGGGATGATGGACGGAACGTTTGAGCCAATCAAACACTCACCCCAGTCAACTGATCTGGGTTTAATCCATCATCATTCTTTAGCTCACTCCACCACCCCAGTTCAGACATGGCCATATGCAAATCAGTCTGACCCTGTGCCTCATGGGAACAGTCCAGCCCGAACTGCCAAGCCATGTCTTCCCTGGACCGGAAACAAGCATCCTAGGAACGGTTTCGGGCTGGACTGTTCCCATGAGGCACAGGGTCAGACTGATTTGCATATGGCCATGTCTGAACTGGGGTGGTGGAGTGAGCTAAAGAATGATGATGGATTAAACCCAGATCAGTTGACTGGGGGTGAGTGTTTGATTGGCTCAAACGTTCCGTCCATCATCCCCTTTGTATCGCTTGGTCGCCCTAAGTTGGCGGGGTATGCCCAGACGTGGGTCCCTTGCTCACTTTGCCACTGGATTCAAGCAAGCCTGGCTGATGACGGCTGAAATGCCAGAAACTGGTCCTAGGATGCTTGTTTCCGGTCCAGGGAAGACATGGCTTGGCAGTTCGGGCTGGACTGTTCCCATGAGGCACAGGGTCATACTGATTTGCATATGGCCATGTCTGAACTGGGGTGGTGGAGTGAGCTAAAGAATGATGATGGATTAAACCCAGATCAGTTGACTGGGGGTGAGTGTTTGATTGGCTCAAACGTTCTGTCCATCATCCCCTTTGTATCGCTTGGTCGCCCTAAGTTGGCGGGGTATGCCCAGACGTGGGTCCCTTGCTCACTTTGCCACTGGATTCAAGCAAGCCTGGCTGATGACGGCTGAAATGCCAGAAACCGGTCCTAGGATGCTTGTTTCCGGTCCAGGGAAGACATGGCTTGGCAGTTCGGGCTGGACTGTTCCCATGAGGCACAGGGTCAGACTGATTTGCATATGGCCATGTCTGAACTGGGGTGGTGGAGTGAGCTAAAGAATGATGATGGATTAAACCCAGATCAGTTGACTGGGGGTGAGTGTTTGATTGGCTCAAACGTTCCGTCCATCATCCCCTTTTGTATCGCATTGTAAATGCGGCGCATCGGACGTGGCGCAAGGGTAAACTTGCGTGATGCATTTTCCCAGGCGCATCCCTACTGATATGCAGGGATGCGCCAGGGAACGTAAATATGCCCCAAAGTGTTTTAAAAAAATCAACTGATTTTAACTACTTTTAATATACAGCCATATCTTAAATGTGTTTTAAACACTCGTCATAGGTATATTCTTACGCGTTTAAGATTAGACATATTTCACAGGTTAATTACCTTTCCCATTATGAATGATTGGTCTCCAAATCTCCCAAACTGCCCTTGTGGTGACAGGATGCCTCAGGATACTATGCATGCGGTACTTTTTTGTAAATTTTACACTGGGTATAGAAAGAGGTATGTCTTCCCGCTTATTAGACACATGTCCCCTCTACAATGCCGCCCTGCATACTTGTTTTTACAATCGTTGCCAACATTAGAGGTGTGCTGCAGAATGTCGTCATTCCTATGGGCTGTTTTTTTATGCTAGGAAAAAAACATTCTAGTTCCTTCCACTTAGTTTGTATCAAAAAGCACAAGTATAAAGGAGGAAGGAAATGCAGCAGGAGGCAATTATAATTATAAATTTTTAACAAGATGTGCCTATGTTTATATTATATATAACTGTAACTTATTAACATAAAGCGATATGAACCGGATGAAAGTTTTTATACGAGGACTCCATGTTTTATACTGTAAGAAGTGTAATTTATTATTGGAAAGCGAAACGAAATGTATGTATTAATGTTCTTTGCACTGTTGTTCGCTTCTTTTATGTGTAATTGCTTTTATGGATGTTCTTTTATTTATGACTCCGGATAAAGATCTATTGATTGAGAATTTAAGGGGGTGGATGGTGGGTAGATGTTCAGGTCAATGTTGTTTCAAATTATATTGATAAAGTGGAATGAGAAGCTATTACAGTCGTTTTTTGGGAGCCAGTTGGTTGTTCTCTTCTGGGTGATGCTAAGAGATTAATTTGTGAGAATATGTTTCAGTGTATATTCGAAGATGAGTTTATTTTGTCTAGTAGATACTGGGACTTTGCATTTTGAATGAGAGATTTGTAATCATCCCTACCCTTCTTTTAATTAGTGGGAGCCTGTTAAATATTTGTCTTATGGCATTCCTTTTTCATTTTTCTCTGTATTTTCTTTTAGAAGCATGTTGCTCAGAGAACCGGGGCATACATGGCCTTAGATGATGTTTTCTAAGATGGAGTGGTGTCTGTTTACTTATTTCCATGGAGATTAGATATTTTTATATCTTCAGCATTTTTTCTACATCTTTGAAGAGTAGAATTTGGCAGAATGTTATCCTTCAGAATCCAAAGTGTGATTTTTATTCAGCCCTATGTCTCTGCAGCATATAATGTCTGTTTGTTGGTGGAGGCCATTGAGGCTGATGAGTAAAGGAACTCTGTGGAGGTGACACTAGTTGATATGGATAGGTGGTAGGCAAATTATGTAGTTGTTTATTACCCTTGCCCCTGTCCCTTCATGTGTGGGAAGTAGGGTGATGCAATTGGTCTCAGGCATGCCCTAATGCTTGAGCTTCAGGTTTTAGTGTACCCATTCAGTTGTTATCTTGGCTGGCCATGGGGTGCATCCCTACTGGGAATATGATCGGAACACCACTGGCAATGTGATGTGAACTGCACAGCCTATCCAATGAATGAGTGATGTACACTGGAGCTTGATCTGAACCTTATGTCTCCTTGATCTGCCTGGTGGTGATGGATTGATGGCAGCCATGACTGTTGGTGTATGCAGTGACCAACAAAGCTCTGAACAATGATGGGGCATACCCTGAACCAGGAAATGAAACCAGGGCCTAGAAACACTCATTTACTATTATTTGACGCAACGTGACACAACAAGGGAGCTTGGTGTGCTGCACTGCATGAAGGGGAGAGAACAGAAATGCTCCATATTTATAAAGGTATGGAGCAGTGGCGGCTCCTCCATAGGGGCGTGGGGACGTCGCCCCACTGCTTTCTCGCAGTGCAAGAAGCAAAAACATAAAATGGTAAAACTACCATTTTATGTTTCTGCTTCTTGCACTGCGAGAAAGCAGAAGTGCCTGGAGTGCCTGGTTGTGGGAGGGCTGGTGGGTGGTCCTGCTGGGAGGGCAGGGGGGAGTGGCTTGCCCAATGTTGTGGGCCCTGACTGCTTGGGTCGGCCTGGGGCCGACCAAAGCAGTCATGCGCACTCTCCCTTTTCTCTATGTAGGCTGCATGCAGCCTACATAGAGAAAAGGGCCTCCGATTAGGCTCCCGGCTGGGGCGCTCTCCGCTGCGCCTCACCAATCACAACGCTGCCATTGCAGCGTTGTGATTGGCTTAGGGCCCAAGGAGGGAGGCTGCCTGTGGCTGCTTCCTGTAGCGGGAAAATGTTAACGCCGGAGTCGGACCCGGCCACTGCCAGGAGCTGAGGCGGCGCGGGACTCAGGACCCGGTAAGGTAAGTTTTTTTTAATTTGTAATTATAACTGATCCCCCCCCCCCACCCCCGCGAGTCATGCCGCCGGCCGCGACTGCGAGATCGGATGTCAGCTGTGGGAACAGGTGTGCTTTCCCCCTTTCGTTCCCGTTTTTTGGTAATGTGGCACTTTATGTTGTGCAGAAAAAGTTATAAAGTTTTGTCCACTTTAGGACCAGGGCATACTTGACCACATTTTGCGAACCGCAGAGATTTGGCGGGTACCTCGTGGGTATGTCATCACGTGCAATATGGACTATGGTGTTCTCTTTTTTAACCTCGAGTTTTCGTGTTTAGTGCAAGCTGGGAGCAGTTAGTTCACCTTTGTGCCCTTGGACCAAAGCAGCAACTTCCGATTCGACCGAAAAAATAGTACACACTCATTGGTATTTCCCCTATACTATAGCATTGGCGAGAGAGTAATATCGAATAAATCTTTGTATACTTTTCTATTGTCGTTGCACCCACTTCTTTAATTTGTCCCACCCTCTTCAGCCTTGAAAATTGGTGCTTTTTGGGTGAAACCATTGAATTCGATCGAGGAAAGCGGTCTCTTAGATGGTGACAGTGATTGGAGATAGGGTGGGCACACTGAGCCCCCAGGGAGGGCCGGGTTAGAGTAATTCAAGGATAACTTAGGGTGTCAGCCACCTGCCCGACACAAAGCTGATAGTGAATGCGCTCGTGTTCTCACCACTTAGACGCTCATCCGAACTTCAATGCGAGTTGAGATCCAGAACATCTGTCCAAGTAGTAAGTGTGAGGGTGTGACGAATAGTACGACTAGATCAACACACGTGCTGAAAACACACACCAACGTGCGCTGTGCCCGGGCCATGTTGATATGTATTCATGTTTTGGTTTGAATAATGTTAACCTAGGTATATTCTTCCCCCGTGCAGTTGTTATAAAAGTAAAACACTGTACTGTGTGCCCAGAGCCTTTAGTAACGTATAATATAGGGCATTAGGCATCTGGCAAGGTTTCCAGCCGAGAATAGAACGCGGTAGAAGGGATGCACAGTTTGTTATTTTAAAGAGCGCCCACTTATCGAATTCGCCGCTACTAGGCACTTAGGGGCAGATTTACAATTCCTGGCGCATCCCTGCAAATCAGCAGGGATGCGCCAGGAAACTTGCGACATGCATCACCATCCTTGCGCCACCACTGATGCGCCGCATTTACAATGCGGCGCATCATGGCGCATAGGAAATGCAGATGCGTGTCGCATCTGCCGTCGTAACGTTGGCGCAGTGCTGGAGCTGTGTCGCGGGCGCGACGCAACTCCAGCACTGTGCCGACCCGGCCTATCTTGCACATGGTGCGTCACACCTTACGCCTGCTTCAAGCAGGCGCAAGGTTTAGACGCACCGAGGTCGGAAAAGTGACTGAGTGAAATCTAGTAGATTTCACTCAGCCACTTTGCGAGGCGTTCCTGCGCCGGAACGCCCCCCTGCTCCGGGAACGCCCACATGAAACCTGACGCAGGTTTCATGTGGCGCAGGGCTTTACAACGTGACGCATCTCCCTAGATGCGTCACGTTGTAAATACCCGCAGCATGGCGCTGGCTTTACGCCGCCGTTGCGTCACAGAAGTGACGCAACGGCGGCGCAAAAGTGGCGCAAGGGGCTTGTAAATCTGCCCCAGTGTCTTTTCTCTCTCGCGGTTCAGCGAGCATAGTATCTGAACCCTTCCTAGGTCGCGGGGCGGGTGCTGCTGCGGTCTGTTCAGGGCACACAGCTGGTCCTTGGTTTGGGGCAGGGCAGGGGGGGCTGGGTCGGTCTCGGAGCTCTGTTCTGTGGCTGGACTCGTTCTCTTCAGGCGGTTCAGTGAGTACATCTCTACGGACCCGCCCCTGACTCACCACGGCCGCTGTCCTGAGTGGTTTCGGAGGGCCACACGATGAACAATGAAGGCGCCGGGTCCTTTCCAGCACACGCAGCTTCTCCGTGTGTAACTTTATCCAAACAGAAAGGAATGCTTCCAACCATACAGGATACAAGAATGTTTCTTTTGAGACGTCTATTTTTTTTATTTTGATGCTATTATCATTTTACATTTCAACCAAGAGAACGTAAGGGGAAACGAATCGCCCGTACCATTGCAAAAACGACACGAGCAACGAAATCGAAGGATTGTTTTTTTTTTTTAAATATTGTAAATTGCGTTCATCACAGCCCATGGCGGAGCACCGGGTGAATATGTGTGCAGTCTGCTCTGTTTGTGTTGGCAGGCAGAGGCAGGGAGGGGTTACAGCAACTCTGTGCTACTGTTCCCCAATTAGACACAAGGAGATGATGGACGGAGCGCTGAAACTTTTCAGACACTCACCCCCAGTCACATATCTGGGTTGAATCCATCATCGTTCTTTAGCTCACTTCACCACCCCAGTTCAGACACAGCTATATGCAAATCAGTCTTGGCCCTGTGCCTCATGGGAACAGTCCAGCCCGAACTGCCAAGCCATGTCTTCCCTGACCGGAAACAAGCATCCTGGGACCGGTTTCGGGCTAACAGCCCTCATCAGCCAGGCTAGCTTGAATCCAGTGGCAAAGTGAGCAAGGGACCCACGTCTGGGCATACCCTGCCAACTTAGGGCGAACAAAGCAAAGACAAGGAGATGATGGACGGAGCGCTGAAACTTTTCAGACACTCATCCCCAGTCACAGATCTGGGTTGAATCCATCATCGTTCTTTAGCTCACTTCACCACCCCAGTTCAGACACAGCTATATGCAAATCAGTCTTGGCCCTGTGCCTCATGGGAACAGTCCAGCCTGAACTGCCAAGCCATGTCATAACTTCCGTAGCCCAGAGAGCGACCCGAATGCGATGGGCGCGAGCTCTCCCTGCAACGATCATTACGATGCCCCATCTATGCGGTTAAGGCGCGATGCTGATCACCACAACGACCCTCTCAGTGCCCCTCTTTAAGCTGCAAAGAAGCTGGACCGGGCAAGGCACTACGTGACCCGACAGCGGTGGGTGCGAGTTCGCCCTGCAATGACCCCTCACGGTTCTCCTCCATACGCTGCGAAGCTGCGGGGCTGTTCACTGCAATACGCGACAGCCTCGGAGCGGGCAGGGGAGAGCTCCGCAGATAGGACGGCAGGCACGATATAAGAGCGGATCCTTCCACGAGGCTTCGACACAAAAGAGGAAGTCAATCAGTGAACAAGGTGTTAGAGGAGACGTGATGGGAGGCATCGGGAAAAAAAATGTAATGAAAGAGGAGTAGTGAGTGGCCACACTAGGGGAAAGCGAAGCTCACATCGAGACTCGACCGGGACGAGACCACAGCTCAAGCGCCCTGATCTTGAATACAGATCGTCCACAGGGGGCATGATGTAAGGCGCGCAAAACATAATAAACGGGAACATTTACTGAGAGGTCACATGAAAGAAACTCTGGTACTTTAAACAGAGGGAGCTTACTGTGTCAAAAAGAGAACAGCCAGAGGCACAAGGCACACATCAGGAGCTACTGGTATTTTAAGGAAATGTATATGCTGCCTATTTTGGCCTCATCTGGATCACCCGAGTACTACAAAATGGCCGAGCATTAATCGAACCCCTCACACAGACACTGAAAAAGGACTAGGGAGAATGGACAAAGATACCTTAGAAATAAAAACAGGACTAGCACCACCAGGATACTGAAAACAAGGTAAACAACGATAGACAAAAAAAGAAGACTGGGGGCAGGGATAAGGAAGAAACAGGATGCAGAAGGAAAAATAGGACTGTCACCAGCAGGACTATGAAACCATTGTAAATTAATACAATATAAGGAATTAAATAAGTTAGATAGGAGCAACATTACCAGAATAATTAATTATATAAATAACTATTTATATAAATTGTAAATTAATACTAAATAAGGAATGAAACTTAACTACCTCTTAGGGAGACTTTCTTATCACAAATGTGTCTTTACCTGCTGCTAAACAATTTTTATCTTATTCGGATAGTTCCAAGAGGCTCTCTACTTAATGTGCAATTTGCCCCCTTTATTATTTTCCTCATTTCGACGCTTTAATTTTTTATAGGTTTCCTTACCTGCTGCTCGACAACCTGTAATTTTTCTCCTGAACTGTCACTCGATGTGTTTTACCTTTTGTGATCTGTGCATCCAAATTGACCTACCTCCTCTTGATGCTCTTATACTTCAAATTTTACGGTACCTGCTGCTAAGTTATCGGTATTTTGTAAAAAAATGTTTTGCCTTATGCGCTACATGCACCCAAATTTATCTACCTCATTGATGCGTTATATCTCAAATGTTGCTTTGACTGTTGTTAGTCTATCTGTATTTCATTTGGAATTGTGACTTGATGTTCTTTGTATAATTTGCTTCATGCTCCCAAACCGAGCTACCTCATCTGGATTTTAATTGCCTTGAATGTTGCATTGCCGGCTCCTTATTTAGCCACTCAATTGCACATAGCACTTTGCCTCTTAGTATTATTCTGATCTCCCTCCTACTTCTCTCTTCTTCCTCCCATTTGTCTCTATTGTGCGGTCTCCCCAACCGGCAGACCACTATTTCATCCTCTCCTTCTCCTACGTGCTGACTTAGATCACGGTCTTAACTTCTGGATATCCCCCCTTTTTCCAACGGCTCCCTGTCTCAAGTCACCTCAATACAAGGCCCTTGCCCTGGTTTTGGGTCTAATTTCCCTTTCACAGACTTTTCTCCCACCCCCCCCCTCTTCCACTCTCCCCCATCCTTGCGCCTTCCTTCAATCTCCTGCCCGCACAATTGATCATCCAAGCCGAATTACCATGCCTCCCCTCAATCATACCCTTACAGCACCGGATACACTCATTACTAGGTGTGGCCCCAACTCTTGGTCCATCCTTTACCCTCCCAACCTCTCTAAAAATGCTAAGAAGAACTTGAAACACAAACTATTAATACGTCACCAAGAAACCTTATTTGTTGATAATTATCTTAGCCTCACCTCCATTATTAAAACTAACTACATCTTTTACTCCAGACACCACTCTAAATGGAAAAGTATCTTCCTACGCTACCTCCCCATAACGAAATCTTGCAAAATCCCATATGGTCTGAAACTGTCCACCACCCCTTCCTCCACTTTTTAGGCGAAATTGACATCTCTATTTTTAAATCCAGAAATTTCCTCATACAAGTCTCTGAAAACCACCTCACCATCTTTGAGCACCACTTCAGCTCCTTATACGATCTACTATCTTCTCCTGTCCATATCACTGCAGCCTCGCAATCACAGGAAGTCCTCCTGGCTTTGCCCCTTTTGACGCCAACCCCGCCGCTCCCTGTTTCTGCAACTACCTATGAAGTCTCACAATCCCAGACCTCTGATCCCACCACCCCCTTAGCATCCTCTCGCTCGCTTGACATTTCCACATCATACTTAGCCACCCAAACCCTCTCTCCCCATGCCTCATCTGCCTCTCCACCTTCTCCTGATATTCCGTCATCCCTCTCGGCTACCCAAACCCTCTCCCCTCCTACTGACGCTCTCCCACTCAACCCCAATCACTCCCCTCTTACTTCTCATTCCTCCCAGCCCCCTCAGACTGATCCCCCTACTCCGATCCCCTACACACTGCGTCCCCTCGCACCGACCCCCCTTCTGCTCCACTATGGACACCAAGCTCTTCCAATCTAAATGACCCCCACCCCCATAGACAAGATGGCACCCCTCCCCACTCGCCCCATGCCCCCTCATCCTCTCATTGCACCCATCAGGCCCCTGGATATGCGGGCTCTCACACTACAATTCATCCTCAGTCTAGCAGCTGGAACACCCCTCACTTCCCGCCTCCTGGGTTCCTTCCACGTCCACTTCCTATTCCTCTCTCCCTGACTAATGTGGAACATGCTCCTCTCCCCCCGACCTCCTTGCCTCCTTACCTTCCACGCTCTTAACCCAATCGCTTCTTAACATTGAACTCCACCTCTCTATCCTGCCATTGGAACTTTCATCTCTCAGGAAAGACTTTAATGCCCGCTCCAACACTAATCCTACCAATCATCCCTTTACCATGGGCTCCGTACAAACTAACTCTACTCTCCCTCAACAAGGGTGTACTACTCCTTACGGTATTTCAACCGATGGACCTCCTGGTAATTGTCCTCTCATACCATCCCAAGCCCCGATCCATCTCTCCTCCCTGGACCCCTGGGACTTAAATAATACCTACCCCCCTAGCTCCATGACTACTGCCCCTCCTACACTTCACTCCACTATTCCGGTGACCCTGGGGAGAAGCCGTATCCCTACCTCTCCTGTCTCTCCCAGGCCTCCTCCGCAACTCACCGTGATTACTGACCCTCCTACACTTCACTCTACTATTCCGGTGATCCTGGGGAATAGCCGTATCCCTACCTCCCCTGGCTCGCCCAGACCTCCTCCGCAACTCACCACTATCCATTCCTGCTGGCCCCCCAAAACCAACCCTAAACCCCTCAACTGCATGCTGGTCAACTGTCGATCGGCCGCACGACATGCAACAGAAATCTCAGAAACCATCCTTAGCGAAGCCATTGACATCGCTTTTCTTACTGAAACCTGGCTTAAGGCCCACTCCTCATCTATTCTTGACCTGCTCTCTCCCCTGGGATACTCCATCCTCAGAAAAGATAGGCTTGACAAAATTGGTGGGGGCCTAGCCATAATCTATAAAGATGAACTCCAACTCTCCCTTGTTCTGAATTCCGATCATGCCACTTTCGAATACATTGGAGCTGAACTTAAAGTTCAGGGTTCCCCTCCTATTCGGCTACATAATATCTACCATCCCCCTGGTGACCCTTTGCCCTTTGTGGAGGAATTGTCTGACCTACTTTCCCAAGCCTCGATTTCCAACTCCAAAAATCTCTTCCTCAGAGACTTTAATATTCACTGGAACAAGAAGGATGATCTCTCGGTTAACATCCTCAATGACCTCCTCGACGTTACTGACTTGAATCAACTCTGCCATTCGCCAACACATTCCAAAGGGGCCACTCTTGATGCTATTATTACTAGCAAAGATCTGGCTTCCCTTTCCCTCATTGTCCCCATTGACTGGTCGGACCATCACCTTATCCTCTTCACGATCAATAGTGCCGTACCTCCCCCTTTCCCTAAAAACATAAAAAATAGGAAATTAACCGGAAATCTTCACCTTATTCCCCCAGGCGAACTGGCGACTAAGATTAAAGCAAAACTTCAACTTTTACCTCCCTCACACAATGCTAATGACCTTACCGAACACTACAACAAATCCATCATCGAGGTCCTTGACCAAATTGCCCCAGCCAAATTAAAACCACAAAAACATTCCCGCCAAATCCTGGTTTAATGCTGATCTCAACAATGAGAGACGCTCGCTTAGGCTGTCCGAACACACGTGGAGACAACACCCCTTCTCCCCAAATCTTGCCCTCCTCAGAACCGCAAGGGCTAATTACAAAAAACACATCCTAAATGAAAAGGCCTCCTTCTTCCGCGCACAACTCGACCGAGCCAAAAATAGACCCAGGGAACTATTCAGCATTATCAAAAATCAAACTGCCTCTGCCCCCCCCCCCCCAAATTGATGGCCTCTATCCAAAGATGTGATGAAATTGCGAACTTCTTTTCGGAAAAAATCGCCAAGATTGATCTATCCTTTGCCGTTACCCTCCCACCACAGCGCGCTTCACCCCTATATGACCTCCCATCCAAGTCTCCTTTTACACCTTCGCCCCCTCCTGACTCTGTTCATCTCCCTCCCACCGTCGCCCCTCCAGAACATTTCCTCACCAGCCCACAGCTAAAAAATAATGCATCTTGGCTTAACTTCAGCCCAGTTTCAGAGCGTGAAGTCCTCAACATCATCACTAAGCTTAAACCCTCCTCTCATACCTTGGACCCTCTCCGCGCTAACCTCGTTCAAGATTTAAAGCATATCATCGCTCCTTATTGGACCACCATCATCAACTCCTCCTTGGCCACAGGGTGTGTCCCTGTTTCCCTCCAGCTTGGCCAAATCACTCCCATCCTCAAAAATACTACTGCTGACCCCACCGACCTTAACAATCTGCGTCCTATCTCTAATCTTCCTCTTCTATCCAAGGCTCCTCGAAAAATGCGCCTTGCTCCAACTGGACAAGCACATTGACTCTTTCAGCCTTCTGGACACATTACAGTCAGGCTTTAGAAAGGGCTGCAGTACTGAAACTGCTATGCTCAACATTGTCGATGACATCCATCACTCCCTCGACAAGGGGAGGCCTCCCTTCTCATTCTTCTTGACCTATCTGCTGCTTTCGATACTGTTAACCACTCCGCCTTACTCAACACCCTCAAAGATCGGTTCAGCTTCAATGGTCCTGTCCTCGAATGGTTCACCTCCTTCTTTCAGCACGGAACCCAACAAATTAAAATCAGCAATTGCCTCTCTAAACCTACTCCTGTCTCCCTGGGTGTTCCCCAGGGTTCTATTCTCTCTCCCTCTCTATTTAACCTCTTCATGGAACCCCTCACCCTCATTCTTAAGCAAGCAGGAATCAACTACCACCTCTATGCTGACGATACCCAGCTTTACTATAATATCAAATCCCAAACTGACATCCTGCACCTCAATGATGCCCTGACTAAGATTCAACAATGGTTCCATCACAATTACCTTAAGCTCAACCCTAAAAAAACAGAAGTCATTCTCTTCGCTCCTAAAAACAACCGGCTCCCCATTCAACACTGGATCTCCGACCTTAAAGCTCTCAACTGCTCTTTGTCCACCTCTAACTCAGTTAAATCCCTCGGAATAAGCATTGACCAGAACCTCAGCCTTTCTCCCCACATAAAAAATGCGGCCAAAGGCGCTCTCTTCTCTCTACATCACCTCAATAAAATTAAACCCTTCATTCCTGCTGATGACTTTAAGTTAGTTGTTCAATCACTAGTACTTTCTAGATTGGACTATGGTAATGCCCTTCTCTCTGGAACACCGAAAGTCCCCCTAGCCCCAATCAAATCAGTACTTAACCTCGCGGCCAGGCTTATTTCGGATTTTAAGCGGTTCGATCACATCTCCCCCATCCTCAAAGATCTCAAATGGCTTCCCATCGAAGGCAGATCCACCTACAAGAATGCTTGCATTACGCATAAAGCCTTGCATCATCATACCCCATTGTATCTCTCAGACAAACTCCACAAAGCGGGCTGCTCTAGAGGAATGAGGAGCACAAATACCCTCATGCTAGTACCTTCCTTGGTAAACAAGAAATCTACCCAGTTACGCTCTTTCTCCGGAAATGCGCCTACTATCTGGAACTCACTCCCCAAAGATCTACGTTGCAACCCCTCCTACCTTAGCTTCAAAAAAGATCTCAAGCAGCACCTTCTCAACAAATACTGGGGTCCTTAATCCTGCCACCTAACAGGGTTTCACAACCTGCCCATGACGGTGCTATGGTCTCACCACATTATACCTGACGTACTACCCCCCTCCTCTCATTCTCACATATATTTCCACCCTCCCCTTACTAGTTCTCTTATAATCTCTGCCTACTCCTACATGCTATCTCCTCTCCCATCACCCTCCTCAGTTTCCCCTTCCTCCTTACTTTCCCCCCATCCCTGACCACCCACGCTAGATCAACTATCCAATTCTGGTTATGGACTAACTGTACTCCTTATTTTCTTGTCCATGTATTTACTGTTCTTTGCATTTTGTTCTTATTATCTTGCACTTTTCTTTTTGTACAAATGTTATATTGCATTTTGTTCCACTCCCAACCCTTGTTAAGCGCTCTGATACCTTTGGGTCTAGCCAGCGCTATATAAAACTGTTTAAATAAATAAATGTCTTCCCTGACCGGAAACAAGCATCCTGGTTCCCCAATTAGGGCAGTTTAAACCTTTGGTTATCAGAATTGCCCTTGAATTTCTGGGGAACTTTTGTTATTTAGGATTAATAATTGGCTGTTCAGCATAGTCTCCCACATTACAATGGGACTCGCAGATAATTTTCAGTGAAATAATATCACTGCTACTAACAACAATCATAGCTGACAAATCGAACATCTTAATTCGAGTTCTTCAAACACATACTTGCAGATGTTAATTCCTTTAAGTACATTTTCTGAGAACTCACTATTCAGTACTGTCCTCAGCTTTTAGTTAGGTGTTGATGCAAGTTATGTAATAAAACATTTAGTCAATAAGCCTGGCTTGATATTTTTCATATATTTATCATTTGCATCATTCACACAACCTTCCTCCTCCCTTTTCTTGCCTCCTCCAGCCCTCCCTTCTTCCTTCTTCATTCACTTTGCTCCCCTTCCCTTTCTCCCCATCCTCTGACTATTGCTTCCTTTCTTCATAATTGCTATATTTGGATCCTCCTTTTTTTCAACAATTTGCAGTAAATATGTGGTGTAAAACCCACCATTTGAATCCATTTTTTTCAAACTTTTCTTGCAGGGGGAGAACACCCCCGCACCCTCCTTTTGCAGTTTGGGCTCACTCGCTGCGCTCGCTTGCTTACTACATTAGGGTACAACATTTTTCACCCACCACTTTCAAAATCCACCAGCCGCCGCTGGTATGGAGCATTTCTGCTCTCTCCTTACAGTGGTGCACTGTGTGCTGCCTACCGCCAATGCAGCTGCCCTTACACCATACTAAACAATGCTCTGTTAGGTAGGCAACCATTTGGGCCCATAACACAATTTTTAAGACTTTGTAAATCTGGGCTTGTGTCAAAATACATCGGCCGATGCATGGGAACGCGATGCTCCAACCATGTAACACCTACACATGCAAACTACTACAGGGAAGCATTGTCATCTGCATTGCATTACTTTGTATTTAATACACCACACAAGGTTGCTGTGGGTAGCTTAGTAAATGCCAAAAATGATTTTCCATCAGGGCTGTGCCACAAAAGTGATGCAACCTCAAAGCAAAATCATAGTAAATCTGGCCCTACATATTTGACTGAAGAATGAGTGTCCCCATCAGCCAAAGCCCACTCTCTCATCAAGGGCCATTTCCACAAGAGGCCACATGTACTACCTGCTCGAGAGTGCCAAAAGTACCACAAACATTTAGACTGCAGTGTTGTGCAGCAAATCTGGGGCTCCATGAATGAAGAAAGAGGAAAGGGTAGAGCCAGGCTGAGGCACCAAAATTAACTCAGGTTGCACTGCCCTTAGCTGTTGCTGAGATGTACCTGACAAATGGCAAATGAAGTAGAATCTATGGAACCAGAAACAGTGGGATTGATGGGTACTGGCTGTACCAGCCTTATTGACCTTGCTGCCACCCTCCAAAGACATTTGCCAAGGCATTTAAAGTGCTCAGAGAGATATGCATTCTACTTATGCGTTTATAGGCAGGGATTCAAAATGCCTATGGACCTTTTAAGACATCCCCCAAATACAAATGAAAAGTCAGAATATCACATTTTTCGGACAAGAAAGCACAACAAAAACACATAACTTCCAAATCACGACATTTTTCAAAATGTTTTACAGGCAACCATGAGAACCTCTTAAATGACTGATGTGAAAATCTTGTGCATTTATTTGAAAAATAAAGGAACGCTTGGATGAGGGGCCTTAAAGCTGCCGTGAAATGAGATCTCACTCTTATGTGTGTTCACCAGTAATTTCTTTTAAGGTCATTGTCACATACGTAGATAATATTTTTGATTATTCATTTCATTTTACAGCAACTGCTTTCATTGCATCTAGAAATATTAAGAGAAAATATTGTTATAGAAAATATCGTGGCTTAAATCTCCTCCAAAACTTTGTTAAGTATTTGTAGGTATATATTTAGTATCATAAATTTTTAGAGCACGATGCACTTTGGCTAAAACAAAAGAAAAAAATGTATGAAATAAACGGATGTACCTGAGATATTCCTGATCTGGTTGTGCCGCTGTGTCCTGCTCACCTGAGCTTAAGCAGCTCACGGAGAATGGAGCTCTAAAATATCTTTATGGCGTGACATGTACCGAAATTATATATGCTGCCGAATAAATAGTCTTTACCTTCTAACCAGTGTGGCTCGAGAATCTTTTCTTGGATTGATTCGGTGCATGGGATATATATATATATATATACATGCACACAACATCCAGCTCCCACAGAAACATCCATGGAAGAAGGCACAGACTCGAGGCAGTCAGGATACGGCATCTGTTTATTTGATCAGGTCACCTTCAATCCCAAAGATGAAAGAGAGACGTGTTTCGGCTTGCTGGAAGCCTTTATCAATCTAGTTGGCGCCATATGCACAAACAATATATATAGCCCTTCCCACTTGGACTATAGATAGACATAAAGAAAATACTATCGAGTATTTAACCTCCATGTATGCTGCATGCAAAAAATGCTCACTTCAGCTGAAAGTCAGCGTTATTTCAGGTAAAGCATATTCTAGTAAATGTATATATATATCAAAAATCCTCGCCTACTTCAATCTCCTCCGTGGAGAATAACGAGTGCAGACCCAAATTCAGTGCAATTATTTATTGTTCACCCAAATCCGCCATAACGCGTTTCGGCCGTGACCGACCTTGATCACATGATCATATATATATATATAATTTTTTTTTCACTCAAAAAAACCAAAGGTGACAGGGACATTATAGTTAGGCTGACATTTCACTCGTATAAAACCAGTGAAATTCAGCAGATATAGTTAGCTTAGCTAACTATAATTTGCACCCCCGCAATGCACTACTTATGACCTCACATATTACATTACTCATGACATGGTCAGTGACATCACTGATGACATCTCAAATGGCATCATTGATGACGTCACTGATTACATCATCCATTGACTGAGGGCCCGATTCTGATGCGGGTTGGAAAAGCTTCCCGACCGAGGGCCTGATTCTGATGCGGTTAGGAAGGCCTCCTAACGGCATTTGCTCCTTCCAAATCGGATCGGGAACGTGTCTTCCCGACCGAGGGCCCAATTCTGATGCGGTTAGGAACAAATGTTCCCATTGAAGTCAATGGGAGTTCAACCAAATCGTATCTGGAAGCATCCGGATGCATCCTACTCCGCCGGTCGGACTTTCCCGATCCGAGTGGGTCGGACACCATTTCCCAACCGATTCGGTCGGGAAGCTTTTCCAACCCGCATCAGAATCGGCCCCTGAGTGTTTTAAAAAAGTTTATGAGTGTTAAATATATATACTAATATTGGTGAATCAGTGGCTGTATGAGTTTCAGTATGGATGATTCAGTGGGTGCGTGACTGACTGTATAAGTGAGTGATTAGGTGTCTCAGTGAATGTATGGGAGAGTGACTAGGTTGTGTGAATGTCTGTATCAGTTTGTCAGTTGTTGTCTAAGTGGCTGTATGGGTTGGTGAGTAGGTATGTGAGTGGCTGTATGGGTGATTGATTGGTTGCCTGAGTACCTGTATGGGTGTCTGAGTGTCTGTGTGGGTGGGTGAGGGGGTGTGTGACTGCCCGCATGGATGAGTGAGTGGGTGAGTCAGTGGCTGTGTGGGTTAGTGAGTGCATCTGTGAGAGGCTGTATGGGTGACTGTGTATGGCTGTGTCTGTGAGTGAATGGATGTGTCAGTAATATATGGGTAACTGCACATGTGAAAGGCAGTATAGGTGAGTGCTGGAGTATATGAGTGACTGTATGTGTGAGTGAGTGATTGTGAGAGTGGATATATGGGTTAGTGTGTCCTTGTATCAGTGAATGTATAAGTGAGTGAGTAGGTGTTAGTATCTGTATGAATAAGTGAGTGGGTGTCTGTATAACTGTAGAGGTGAGTAAGTGGCTGTGTCATTGACTCTATGGGTGAGTGAGTAGGTGTGTGAGAAGCTCTATGGGTGACTGACAGTGTGTGAGTGGCTGCATGGGTGTATCAGTGGATATATCAGTGGATGTATTGGTGAGTGAGTTTGATTATGAGTGGTGGTATGGGTGACTAAGTGGATGTGTGTATAGACCTAGGAATCAGTGAGTGGGTGTGTAAGTTCTGATATGGGTGTGTCAATGGCTTTGAGAATGGTAGTGTGGAAGTTGGAGTGGGTGTATGAAAGGTTATATTGGGGTGTTAGTGGGTGCGTCAGAGATTCTGTGGATGATGTCATCAGTAATGTCATCAGTGATGTCATTTGAGATGTCATCAGTGATGTCATCAGCAATGCCACTGACAAAGTAATGAATGATGTAATATGGGAGGTCATACGCAGTGCATTGCAGGGGCGAGAGTTATAGTTAGCTCAACTAACTATAACTGTTGAATTTCTCTGGTTTTGTACGAGTGAAATGTCAGTCTAACTATAGCGTCCCTGTTCTATTTCCTAACTATAAAGTTTCTGTCACCTTTGATTTTTTTCCAGTGAATTTCTCAGGTTTTTTAAATTCTATTTCCTAACTATAACGTCCCTGTAGCCTTTGTTTTTTTCAGTGAATTTAAGCCACCACCACATTGAAAACTTATAACTGCAAAATGAATTATAACCAACCCACTAAATGCTATCTAAATGAACCTATAATAGCATGTGCAACTCCCTTAACATCTCTATAACACAGTGTATAACTCTTTCAGTGGAATATGTGACTGCATGCATCACTCTGTCAGTAAGTCTCTCATTCACTGTATAAGTATTTGAGTGGATCTGTGAGACAGTGCATCAGTCTATCAATGGTTCTGTAACGAACTGCGTGACTGTCTCAGTGCATCTATGACTGAGTACATCAGTGTCTCAATGGGTCTGTGGTTTGGTTGCATCAGTCTCTCAGTCGATCTGTGAGTAGGTGCATGAGTGCCTCTGTGCATTTGTAAGTTAGTATATGACTGAGTGGGTACTTGAGTGTCTAAGTGGGTGTCTCAGTGGGTCTGTGCATGAGTCTCTCAGTGGGTCAATGACTGGGATAGTGAGTGTCTGAGTAGTTCTGTGAGTGGGTGTGTGGGTCTCTGAGTGGACTGTGAGTGGGTGCGAGTGGGTGCGTGAGTCTCTCAGTGTATCAGTGACTGGGTACATAAGTCTCTGAGTGGGTCTGTGAGTGGGTGTGGGAGTTACTGTATGGGTGTGGGAGTATCTGAGTGGGTCTGTGAGTGTGTGTATGAATGTTTGAATGAATCTGTGAGTGGGTGTATGAGTGGCTCAATGGGTCTATGAGTGTGAGCATGAGTCTCTGAGTGGGTGAGTGAATGGGTGCACACATGAGTGTCTGAGTGGGTCTCTGACTGGGAGGGTGAGTGTCTGGGGGTCTGTGAGTGGATGCATGAGTCTTTGAGTGGGTGAGTGAGTGTATGAATGTATATCTGAGTGAGTCTGTGAGTGGGTGTGTGAGTCTCTGAGTGTATGAATGAGTGACTGGGTGCATAAGTCTCTAAGAGGGTATGTGACTGAGTGTGTGAGTGACTCTGTGGGTATGTGAGTGGGTGTATAAATGTCTGAGTGGATCTGTGAGTGAGTATATGAGTGTCTCAATGGGTCTGTCAGTGGGTGTATGAGCATCTCAGTGGGTCTGTGAGTACATATGTGAGTGGGTCTGTAAGTGGGTGCATGAGTCTCTGAGTGGGTCTGTACACAAGTGCATGACTTTCCAAGTGAGTCTGTAAGTGGGTGCATGAGTATCTGAGTGGGTCTATGAGTGTGTGCATGAGTGTCCACGTGTGTCTGTGAGTGGGTGTAAGAGTCTCTAAGTGGGTATGAGACTGTGCACATGAGTCCATGAATGAGTCTCTAAGTAGGTGCATGAGACTCTGAGTGGGACTATACATGGGTGCGTCACTCTCCGTGTGACTCTGTAAGCGGGTGCATGAGTACCTGAATGGGTATGTGAGTGGGTGTATAAGTGTGTAGGTGGGTATGTGAATGGGTGTATAAGTGTGTTATTGGGTATGTGAATGGGTGTATAAGTGTCTGAGTGAGTTTGTGAGTGCGTCCATGAGTCTGTAACAGTGACCGGCGAGTGTGTACAAATATATAAAAAAAATTGTGTTATATTTACATCAATGTTCGCGGTGTCGCCACGATATTCACGATGTACCCACGATAGTACATGGGGGCCACGCTGGCGATCGCGGCATCGTCATGAATATTGCACGCAATAAAAAAAATCAATTTTGGACACATAACTTGTGTCACTAATACCCCCATTTTTCAAACATGGGGTCAGACTATCTCCACCATGACCCCTTATCTTAGCTTTGACACAAATTTTCAGCCCCGGGAACCGTTCCCGATCAATAAAATAGCGGCCGCAACTTTCTGTCCAGGTTGCAGCCACATAACTTGTGCCACTAATACCCCCATTTCTCCATCATGGGGTCAGAGTATCTACAACCTGACCCTTTATCTTAGCTTTGACACAAATTTTCAGCCCCGGGAACTGATCCCGATCAATAAAATGACAGGCGCAACTTTCTGTTCAGGTTGCCTCCAGCCAGTCGGAGCATTCCCATTGGTGAGCGCATTCGCGATTTACCTCGAAATCATCGCAATGTAACCACGATCACCGCAAAACCGCCGTGAAATATCCGCTGCCAGAGATATCACTATATTGTTTGGTTTTAATTTCTCAAAAACTACTGAAACGATTTGCACCAAATAACGAAAAGCACAATCTGTGTAACAACATCTACCTTTCTGCCAAATTTGGTGAAATTCCGTCGAACGGTTCGGGCTGTAGGTTCGATAACGCATCCCCATGGGAATTACCATTACAAATGCACCCTTATTTCGCACCCCTATTTCCCGATCCCCACTGCTCGGATCACCCCTAAACTTTTCTTGATGCCCAGAACCTACTTTGACTCATTTTTGGGAAAATTTGATGAAGATTGGTCAAACGACGCCAAAGTTATAGGCAAGTCAAAAAATGTTTTTCCCATGGAAACTAGGTCCTAAATATAACTACCTACTGGCGACCGGCAGTAGCATATATATATAACTCCCAATAATGCACACACTCAGGAGATGCTGCATTACGACTGGTTGGTTCCGCCAGCATCGGCCACCACCTGACCATGGGCCGTGGATTCCGGAAGAAACATTGTTTGGGTATATATATATATATATATATATATATATATATATATATACCTTCTGTGCAGGAAATAGAAAAACACTCTGCTTGGCCTTGATTGGCATCAGTAGAGAATGGGTCTCTAAAACGGATTCCACTTTTGCAACTTCAATGCACTGGATTCCAAGTACTGGTTCAACTACAATGGCAACATGACAAAGGTTTTAGAAACATGATTTTATCTACAATAGGTCACCACTAAATTATACAGAGACCATCTGTTGGGCATAGATACCTCTACTTCCGTTAAGGAAAACACAGAGCAGATGTGTGGAATGTTCACACAATTCAGAACTACTGGCAATTGTTTGTGATCGCTTTCTAGTTCACAGCTTTTCACCCAGTACGCTACTTCAGACCAGGGTCGGACTGGCCTATAGGGCAATCAGGCAGTGCCTGCAGGGCTGGTCTAACAGGTCAGTGTGTGGGCCGTTTTTTTGGCTGTTGTGGGTTTGTTTAATGCTCTACTAGCCGGTTTCACTGCTGATTTCACTGATATTAAAACAAACATTGCTTGCAGCAACATCAAATCAGTGCAGTCTTCCATATCTTGCAAAACACCTATACAGCGTGTCTTTACGAGTTCAAAGCTGGCTCAATTTGCAAACACAGGCCACTTTTTTAGCTACCTAATTCACTAATGGTGGTCACTTTTATTTCTGTGCCCAGGACTTGCCCGCCCAGTCCAACCCTGGATCTGACTCAGTCAGCCATATGCAAATCATCCTTAGTCATGCTCCAAAAGGAGCCCCAAGTTCCAGGTACCCTCTGAAAGGGAGCACAAACAACACCAGACTAGGTGTGGCCTACTTAAGCCTACTAAGTGAGGTGTAGCTCGAGTCCTATAGCACAGAAGCCAAGGAAACCACATCTGGGTATACTCATCGCACCCATGGTATTGCACTAAGGAAAACATAAAGGTGATAGGTGGAATTCTTGCAAAAGTGTCAGCCATCTATCTTTCAGGCATTCACCATCACCTGAGACAGCCAAGTTATCTATGATACGTTACCAATTAAGAAGACCTACTGGGTAATATGTGGGACGCTTTCATCACAGGTGATGTTTCACTTAAATCACTGGGGGGCATATTAGCAAGGGCGTTATCGCCGCTTTAGCAGCACTTTTTGCCGCTAAAGCGGCGATATTTCTATCGCCCTATTAGCAAGCTGTCGCTAACAGCTGTTAGCGACAGCTTCATGGCGAAAGCGACCGTTTTGGTGCCGCTTTGCATGTCAGCGATATTTATCGCTAATGACATGCAAAGTAGGCGTTCCTAACTAAAAGCGACTGCAAACAGTCGCAAACACAACTTCCCCCTATTACCAATGCCCGCGAAGCGATAAAAAAAGTCGCGCTAACCGCGATTATCGCTGGAATTTAACACCTGCTAAAAACCTGACTTAACCATTCTTGTCAATGGGAGGTGGATTGTAAGGTTAAGTCCTCACCTGCCTATTAGCAAGCTTTTCATTAGCGCAGTGAATTTATCGCTGGATTTCTCGCGCTATTGCTGGGTTTCGCCGCTATTGCTGGACTTTTTATCGCCTTGGAGATAAGCGTTGATAATAACGCGTTATCTCTGCGATGAAATCCAGCGATAGCCGACGATTAAAAAAAACAGCGCTAAGCGCGCTTTGCGATAATTATCGCAAATCCTTGGTAATATGCCCCTGGGTTAGCAGAGGTGACATTATATACCATTGGACCAGTGATAATATCAACTGAAGTAATATTATCAAACTAAATACAAATAAAAATTGGTAACAGACACAAACAGCTGGCTATTAAAACTTGCATAAACTTTAGGCATGCTAAAGTCAGGATGCCCAAATAACAGTTGTAAAACAGTGCCAAAGTGGAACCATTTACCACAATAATTATAAATGCGTCCTAATAATCATATCCCAAAATTTTCCTCAGGAAGTTCCAATTCGGGTTGATCTTACGTAAAAGAGCCCCTTATCAAAATATCAGTCTAGCAGAGTATCATGAATAAATAACTGGGACCACTCAATAACTGAGTTCTATATCAGGGTAAAGTTAAAGGGTTGTATTACAAAAAAATCAGGCAGCAAAGAATAAATGATTGAATTGCCGTGAAGGCTCAGATGAAAAGTTATACGGAGTTGTCAAAATTAGAAACAATTCTAAGTCTCGAATGAGCAGCAAAATCAAGAAAAGGTCGGACAGCATCCTCCACAGAAAATTGAAAGTCTTTCCCTGCCCCCAGAATCAAGGGGTCTTGTACACAATTTTTGCATGGAAAATTAGCTGAAACAGAGATTCAGCATTGTATCATCCCATTAATCAATTATTTAGCAAATCTGAGAAATCAATATCAACAACATTATATGTTAGCACTATCCGATCTTCCAAGGAAGCATCCTGTTTTCAACATCATTGCCGCCCAGAAATGTTTCAAACTAAATAAATAACATTAAACAAAAGCCATTCATGAAGGAGTAAATCTTAACTGAGTTACTGAAACGCACCGGAAGGGACTTGTGATTTTGTTACAGTCTGAAACACCAGAAAGTTCCTTCAAAGCACAACATGAAAATTACATCAACATATCATTGTTCTGCAGAGTTGTGGGGGCAAAAGTTATGCGGGGGAGCCCGATGGGAGTGGGTGAATGCAGGAGTGAAAACAGAGGCAACAGCAACATCCATTTTATCCAATATGGAGTTTTTCACCAAAATGTGGCATAAGTAAATCATGTTAATAAACACAATTCTAAACCTCTTATTAAACTCGCTTTAACTGCAGTCGTAATAATTCAGCATTTACGACTTGGATCCAACATATAAAACATTAATACTCAATATTATTTATCACACAAAAATATAAACTTTATAATAATGTTAACAACAGTCCACGGACTTAGCAAGCAACAGCACATAGGTAGCAATTTTGACTCCTATGTCCCCCAAATGACATCAGTGGTGTTCATGTAAGGACTTGCAGTGAAACCACCATGAGAGCACACTATAGTTCACATCGCAACAGTGACCTGCACATGAAACATTTCCATCATCCTACATGAAATATATAATTTGTCTTCTGGTCAGGCATCCTTTCATAATGACCGAGCATACTGGTTATTAACACACCAGTAATGAGGAATTTCTGAGCAGTTTTCTCAACGCCGCAGTACATTCCACTCCCTTAATTACCTCACAACAAGATTTTCTCAGTGTTGCCAAGCAACAGTTCCTCTGTGGAAATTCACAAATGGTGAGAAAATAATCTCATTAGGGAATTGTAATTTCTGTTTAGTGTTCCCATTTGTGTTTCTTCTCCCTTGGCAGAAATGTAATGCATGGGGTTTCGGAGGGTACTCATTTCAGTGCCTCTTTCATTGCCAGCACAATGCCAGCCGAGGTACTAACTATTCACCTCAAGTCGCGTCCTTGCTGGATCCACCCGTAGAACTGGAGAGAAAGAATCAAAAAGATCATCTGGCTGAGTTTTTACCATCTACATTTTTTCCTTCCTTCCCTTTAGCCTTTATGTGGGGATTGAGGACCACTGGGCAGGACTTAACTCCCAGTTGTCTAGGATGTAGGCTAAGGTGGTGTTATGTTGAATAGGGTTGGCTGATCAGGCTCAGATGTGAGGGAATGCTTTGCACAATGATCAATGTGCGATATTCCTCAATAACTTCAAAGTAGTTGGGTGCCTCCTCCTCCTCTGTTCAGGAAGTTGAAGAACTAGATAAGCATATATATCCCTCTTGGTAAGGGCAGACTCAGAACAGCAAGCATCTTTATGGGGCTTACAGTAATGTGACAATACTCTCAACTACTGACACTCCATAAGAGACTTCCTATTTGAGGTGTGCGTCCTATTCAGACCTTCCGAATCCAGGGCGAAGACACACAGCCTACACTCCTATAGGAGAACACAGCACTCACCCTGACCCTACCACCACTTATCTATATACTTTATGGGGAGAGTGGCAGTATCTGGGTATCATCTGTGTTTCCTAGTTTCTTAGTTGTAAAGCGCTCCCAAGCTCCACATTCCTGGTGTCCCTGCAGGTTCTCTAAGTTGTGGCACCTCGCTGTTCCTGGTCAATAAGGTGCATTTTCCAGGGAGGGGGGGCAGACCACAGAAAGGCTGATTTACAAAGGGAGGGAACATGAAGGTGAATGGGCTAAAGCGATTCCTAAACCAGTATTCCCATCATCATTTTCATTATCATCTATAGCTCTTCTCCTTCTGGTGTTGTGTTTCCATCAGGACCAAGGTCACTCCATCCCTCGGAGTGGTTGTGGGACCACGATGCCTGACAGCCATTGGCTGAGGACGGAACTAGTGCCCCCTGTCACTTCTTTCAGGTTATCCCTGGATTCTGTCCCAATCACTGTGGTATTCACCCACAAAGAGTGCTTCATGGATGAGGCAAGACACCAGCCTCTGAAGAGGTGATCTCCCCCTCAAACCTCTCGTGAGACCACCAAGGAAGTGCTCTTAGAGGGTGGAGACGAACTACACATGATATCTAGATTATTCAAAGCCCTCAAGGGAGTCAGAGTGAAAACCCCACTGCGGGAACCACTGAAAAGGGAGGAAGGATTGGGGGAAGCCCTCCTGGATGAGGAGTGGGTAGGACTTTTGCAGTAGTTCAAACTATAGCCTGTAGCCCGAGGTTTAAGCTGACTCATGTCAATGTCCTGCATTGTACATACCTGACCTCTTCAAGATTGCATAAAATATTGCCCCAGAGGTCTCCCATCTGCCCCAAGTGTGGGAGTGGCACGGCCACTTTCCTGCACATGATGTGGAACTGCTGGCTGGTATGACGTACTGGGAAGAAATTGTGCCAATCCTTAAAAGAGTGATTTGCATATAGGTGGCACTAGATGTGAATCAATGTGTACTAGGACTCTTATCAAAACTCCAAAACGTAAAAAATGCCACACAGAATTGTTGCTCTGGGACTGGTATTGGGGAAGAGGTGCATAACAATTCGCTGGATCTCGCAAGAGCACACACGTGCAATGCTTGGCTGAAAGATAATACCTAGTGGGAACCTACTGAGGAGCAATGCTTGAAACAGGTTCAGACTGATGAGAAAGCTTTAGGTGGCATTGCAGGGTGGGGGAAATGATAAACTTGATCACCACTGACACAGAATTAACAAGCAGCGATGAGCCTGATGATCCAGATAGTCTGCAGTAAAATCCGACTTGTGCATCAGAGGCACTACGTTTTTGGAACCCACAGACGACACTGCCTGCCTGGCTGTTATGAGAGGAGAGGGTGTGCTGACTCTTCCCGATCTCGGTTTGGGCATTTGTTGTCCATGCTGGAAACTGAGCCTTGACGTGCCCCTGCCGTGGTTGGAGGCTCAGGAAGCCATTATTTGCTGCTGTTACAACTGTGTCAGTATTCACGTCAGTCCTGAGGATACAGTCTGCACTCACACCATCAGGCTTTCTCTCTCTTTTATTGTCTTTTCCCCCATCCCTCCCTCCCACCTTCTCTGATCTTGATTCTCTATGAGGAGGGGGTTAGATGAGTGAGGGGGAGGGAGGCAGAAACTTGCTAGGTTGATGACTTATTGACATGTATTGATGATGGTTCTACATTTGTGATTAATTATGCTTGTCTGCCATGTTTTGTGTACTGTTCTTGTTTGTGGCATACTCTTGTAGATTATTCTATCACAGGCAGACAGTCCCACCCATCAATCTGGCCAATCAAACAGCTACTCTGCATGCTGACAGCTAGTCCCAGACCATTCAGTTCATATATCTGCCCTCCCATTGCTATAAGAAACTAAGGGGCATATTATCAAGGCGCCGCGATAAAATTATCGCCGCTTTAGCGTCCGTTTTCGGGCGAAAAGCGGCGATAATTTTATCGCATTATCATCAAGGACACGCTAGCGCGTGTTCCCTTGACTTAGCGCCCGTTGTCAGCACGCCTCGCATCGCATCGTTAATGAGATACAAAGGAGGCGTGCCTGACAAAACTCCATGGGAAAATATCGCTAACCCAGCTTCGCGATATTATCAACGAGGGGTAGCGATATTTGAAATCGCGTTAACTATGCCTTAACGCAGGAATTTAACGTCTCTTAAATTCCTGACTAAGGCATACTTAACATGGGAGGTGGATTGTGGGGCTAAGGCCACAGGGCCATATCATCAAGTTATCGCCGTTTTCCATGGAACATCGCTGGAAAACCAGCGATGTTCCATGAAAAACCCCGCTTTTGCTGGAATATTTATCGCCATAGCACTAAGCGTTGATAATACAGCGCTAGCTTGGCGATATATTCCAGCGATAGCCGGCGATAATTTAAAGCGCGCTAAGCGCGCTCAGCGATAATTATCACTGGGGCTTGATAATATGCCCCTATGTGCCTCATGGAAGAAGGGTTTTAGCATTTGCAAACCCTCAAATTTGGTAAATTAAAGGGTTTGTGAACGTTAAACCCCTTTTTCAAATGTACTAAATCTCTTAGAGATTCGGTAAAGGTTTTCCAGATCACTATATGGCTTTAGAAATGATTTTAGGATTGCTATTTCGAAGGGGTGTGTTTTGGGAGTCCCTTTCAACTAGTGATTCTGACCCTCCTGTATCAATGTTTTCTGACCATAATCTAGTCGCAAAACACTGAAAAGTTACCAACTCCCAAGTTGGGGCACAACTGATTGGCAAAGGGGAAGGGGTCCCCTTTTGCCCCCTTCCCCTTTGTGAATCTTTAAAAAGGTTCCAGGCAGAGTAGCCAGTGGTCCACTTTTAGAAAAATACAACACAATCACAGACATTGTGATCTGCTAACCCTTGCAGGCTACCATCCCTGTGATTGTGGCCAATTGTTGGGGGTAGCAAATTGTGACTTGCCTAATGAATATTAATTAGGCAAGTCATTCTGCGACCCCCTGTGAGGTTGGTCAGCAAAACACTATTCCATTCACAAAAAATCAGTGCTTAGTTTGCGACCACTTATTCCGAATGATATAATGGTACATGAAGCCCTAAAGAAGCCCTAAATGTTATTGCTAAGATAGCACTGCCATGTAAGGAGACCAGTGGGAGCAGGCACATAGAGCATTCACTCTCCTAATAATGACAATAACGTCAGTGACTGACTGCGTTTACCAGCTCATTCACCCTCTACAGTAGTATCATCTGAGGTACACAATGGGGGCGACATTGAATTGTCTCACTTCTTTCTCAAAGATGCATCTCATCTTTTTTCATAAAAGATGTGACATCAATAGTTTGGAATACATCCACATAACACGAGTTTGCCCCAGAGCGCCGCCTTCAGTGTTATGTTACATCGCAGCAGCTTTTACTGCTGCTAACAATCTTGGTCAATGTATGAAACGCTGTTTTCTCAATCCAAGTCTATTTCCATTACTTGCACTTTCTCTATTAACGCGCTCTCTTGGGGCCAGATGTACGAAGCTTTGCAAAAGGCCCGATTCACAGAAAAAAGCATTTTTAAATGTACAAAGCCCTATTTGTGATTCGGTAAGCTATTACTGATTTGCAAATTGTGTTTGCGAGTTGCTATTAGGAAGGGGCGTGCCAAGAGCGTCCCTTCCTAATAACGAGTCGCAGGGGCTTGTATGAATGTTTTGCGACCGAAATGCGGTCACAAAACATTCATACTTTACCGACTCTGTGAAGGAGGTGGTAACCCATTTGCAAACCAGAAGTGGTCCCTAAGGGACCCCTTGCCATTTGTGAATGTGGGCGCCAACATTTTTTAAGAGCAGGCAGTGGTCCCACGGATCACTGTCTACTCTTAAAAAATGAAAAGGACATTTTTCATTTTTAAATTCATCCCTTTTTCCTATAAGGAAAACGGGCTGCATTTCAAAATAAAAAACTGCTTGATTTAAAAAGCAGTCACAGACATGGTGGTCTACTGACCCCAGCAGGCCACCATCCATGTGAGTGCTAGCCATTCCCAATAGGTTGCAAATTGCGAACTGCCTCATGAATATTAATGAGGCAGGTCCCTTGCGACCCATTGGGAATCACAAACAGTGTAAAACACACTGTTGTACATAGCTGTTTGCGATATCCTAATTGAGAATCGCAAAAATTTGCTAATAGGAAATCGCAAGCGGAAGTCTATGTACATCTGGCCCTTGGTGTCTTAATTTTCGATCTGTCAAGGTCAAGACAGCCACATTGCTGAGGAAAGCTTTGACTTTCGTTACTTTTCTTTAGATACATGCATTGTTATATGTATTTAATGTTTTTTGTTCTTTGGTGTTGCCTTTTAGGTATAAGTGCGGTTAGTAAATCATGACCTCTTTTTATAAAAATATATTCCAGAATGTGTCTGACTGCTATGCTAGAAAATATGTCCCTGCGCCCACTAAAGCTTCTTTCAGATAAAAGATTGTGATGCAGGTCAAGTGAGTTCGATGGTGGCTCCTGACACCTGCATCTGACCTGCAGGTCACAGGCTTCCAATCTCACCAAGTTCCACTTAGCTGGTCATCATTTTGGAGTCGTAAAATAAGTGCTATTGAGGTGGACAGTAATAACATTTGTTAATGACAGTGCTACAAAATGGCAACCGCGGCAGGTGCAGGTAAGAGCAGTGGGGCGGGGTGGGGGGAGTCGACAGATGATGACGGAAAATAAAATTAAAAAAGAAAACCACTTACCTTGTGCTTGCCGCAGCGCAAGGTAAATGTTTTTCTTTTTTTTTAATTTTATTTTTCCTCGTCATCGACTGTTGAATCCCTCCCACCCACCGCTCTTACCTGTACCAGCCGCGGCTGCAAAATGGCTAATCTGTGAGAGAAAACGCTATATAACCAGGGTGTAGTTTGGTCAGTAAGACTGGGGGTGTGAGCTTCATATTTTCCGACAATCACGGTGGCATATCATGTTAATCAGTATATAAGAAGCAGCACAGGAGGGAAGCTTAAGGGCCAGTGGAAAGGGAAAGGAGCGTGGATTGTGAGTGGTACTTAAAACACCATTTTGTAAAATAACCACGTTTTAAGACCTTCAAAACAGAGACGAGAGTATGGGTGTTTGTTTTTGTCTGAGTGAGTATTTAAAAATCCCAGGTGTAATCCGACAGACACCTTACCATACCCAACTGAAAACTCCTCTACCCAACTATTTACTAAATTATACATTTAATAGGGGGGTGTAACACCCCAAACACCCATCTGCGAAGCTACACCCTGCATATAGCATTATTGATTAACAAGTTATGTCAGCTCTCGTTTAAACTTTTCAAGATTTCGGTTTCAACTCTTTCCTTTCCACCTTACTTGATTCTCGGCATTTGTGGGTACCATTTTGTGAGGATATGCAAGAGTATCTGATCATCGATGTCTACTTTATCTGTATAGATGAAGACACGATTTGCAGAACTCGAGATAACAGCACTGGTGTTCAATAGTGGCAATATATTTGCTCAAAATAAACAAGCTTTGCATTATTGGTGATGCCAAAAGCAGCACGTGTAAAGAACATAGTCTAGGTTTTAATGCTGCTAAGAATTAAATCCTTCACATTGAAGGCAAAGCTACTTCCTTGGGGCCTCCTGCCACTTTAGCCCACGCAAACCAGAAATGTAGGGGGTCTTCTCTGACTCCAACATCTTCGTTGCAAGTGAACCATATTTGAAAACAAATTAGATTTCTTCTCAGGCAGGCAAAATACATCACTGCAAAGTTCCCAACTCCCCCCCAGAGAAAAGATCTTGTCAGAGCCATTCCTGTACCTAAATTGACTATTGCAATCCAATTTACTCAGCAATTCACAAAAGACTGATTAACATAATGTAGTTAAAGCACACATTGCAGGCCGAATTATCTTTGATGAAAAAATAGATTATTTTCGATTTTTTTTTAAAAAGCTTAACTATTTACATACCTCTTAGAGAAATGCCCTCCAAATTTGCCTCGTCCTCAATTTAGCTTCAAAAAAATTAGATACCTATAGTTCAGAGGCAACCGTGAAACTCACATCTGATCTTTTTGGAGAACCCCGGCTCCCTCAATATTCAGAATAACCTGAAAAAGACCTTGTTTAATAGCTACTTTGAGTGTTTAATAATGGCAAATTCTCAGTCGGTCGTACCATTCCGTTTCTTTCTTCGGCTTTCTTCAGCATCTTAGCCTTGAATAGCCAGGGTCGGACTGGCCTATAAGGCAATTAGGCTGTGCCCGATTGGCTGGTGTAACATATCGGTGCGTCGTTTGTGGGCCATTTTTTAGCTGTATTTGGGCCTCTTTTATGGCAGGGTGGGCCGGTTTTTACTGTTGATTTCCCTGATGGTACACCAAACATTGCCTGCAGCAAACAAAAATGCATGTAGTCTCACATGTCTTGCAAAATACCCACATAGCGTGTCTTTAAAAGTTGAAAATTGGCCTGATATGCAAATGTGGGCCCTTTTTTGGCTATCTGGGTCACTAACGGGGCCCACTTTCATTTTGGTGTCTAGGCCTATTTTATGTCTCAGTCCGACACTGTGAATGGCCCTTGGTCTCTGTCACTGTGTCTCTGTCCTCAATCTCTTATTGTGTTAAAAATCCACTATTACGAGTGTTTTGTATTTATATTTACATTTATTTATTTCTTATGTGCAGCAAATACCAGAAAACAACTCTCAATGCACGGATGGGAGGGGCAAAGAGAAAATGGGCGTTCCAAAAGGGACAAGAGCAACAATAAAACCAGTTACAGGAAAAGGACATATCTGTAAGTCTAACATCCTTTAGGTATGGTGGGAGATATAGTTTTTCAAAGCAGTTTTGAAGCTCTTAAGTGATGGGGCATTTTTACAATAGACGGGAAGATCATCCAATAGTTTGTCCACACGAAGGTAAGGTATTTCACACTAAGGCCCTCATTACGATGTCGGACGGACTTGGGTCCGCCTGACACCGTTGGGGGGAAGGAACTGCTCGACCATAGGTCGGCGGTTCTGACACCCTAATTTGGATGCGACCGCGCATTGTGCGGTCGGAAACAGCCATTTTCCAATGGAAGCTTGTGCGGTGGGCTGAAACCGCTGGCAGCACAAGCTCCCATTGAAAAATGGAAGTTGGTAAACATCCCTGCACCGTGTGGCAGGCCTCTGATGTTGAGTGGGGCATTAAAGGTGCCCCCAAGGCCCATTTGCGGAGGGCCAGGGGGGAAGGAGGCCCTGCTAGGGGCCCCCAAAGTCCGTTTCCAACAGCCAATCCATGTAGGAAAGGCCGACGTTGATTGGCTGTCGGAAACCGACTTCGTAATCGCGACGGAGGAGCCGAGCCTGGCTCCTTTGTCATTGAAGGGATTACTATTCCGCTCCTGCTCCGATGGGCTCACGGTGCCCATTGGAAGAGGAGCGGAATCCCCTTGAGGTTTTCCCTCCGACCAATGTAATCAAAATACGGCGGTTGAAGGGAAAGGATGTCGGGTGGAGGCCGCTGGTCAGAGGCTCTCTGCGTGACATCCAAATCGGGCCCCAAGTCTTTTTTTCGCCATTTGGTGGTGATGAGGTTAGTGTCTTTGTAAGATTGAAGGTTTCTTTTAGTCTTGGTTGAAACAAAAAGGTTTGTGAGATACCTGTGCGCTTTTTGATGAGTAAAGTTCAGATGACAGAGAGTACATTGAGTGCGATGTGTTGGTTGATAGGAATCAATTTAATTTAGATCCATAGGTGGATATGTGGTTATGTTTCTTTGGACCGAAGGGTCTGATTGCCCATTTTGAGCCATTAGTGGTTTAAAGTATGAAGTGGGGCGTTAACCAAAACAGTAGAGCAGTAGAAAAATCTGCATAAACAAGTGTGGAGCAAATTATAAATATGTTGCACAGATGTTAGTGAGCATTTTTTTGTAATTGCTTGTGGGGAGAAATAGAGTTCTGAACCAAAAATGACACCAAGAGTTCAAGCTGTTTTGACGTGCAGGAGGTGGTTCTAGGACTGCTAACCATTTGAATCGCTACAGGATTTTTCATTTCAAAGGACAGGACTTCAGTTTTAATGGTATTGAGGCGGAATACATTTTTAGCCATCCAACATTTCATTACGAGCAAACATGTGCTGATGACTGAAGTGCCCTGGCTGCTTTGATGGAGGTTGACTAGTAGAGTACATTTGCCAGTTTAGATTGAAAGAGGATGTTGCATCTGAAAGAGGTCACGAGTAGGTATTGAACAGAAGTGGGGTAGAGCATCAAGTGACAACAAAGCTAATGGTCACAAATTTGGATGTGAACTGACTAGGTTGGATACATTTTTTCCTGTTGGTAAGAAAGGAAGATAGCCTAGTGAGAGCATTTTCATGAATACCAAAGACTTTCTGAAGGCACTTAAGAAGTATTGTAAGAAACTGGCTTACTGGTTAAGGGGGATGGAACCTTATTCAAGCAGCATCCACAACCCTTGTCAGAGTGAGGCACAAGTAAACCCCAAATTAACCTGAGCTCAACCCCCTGGTAGCTTGGCACAGAGCCGTCAGGCTTAACTTAGAGTCAATGTGTAAAGTATTTATGTAGCACTTCAAACAGTAATAAAGTGAAAACACAACACAAGAAAAATTCCCCCACCAATTCTGAAAACCTAGAGTAACTTTTGATAAATTAAACAAGGCCAAAACGAAAGAAATTCAATCAGTAGAAATTGAGATATGCAGCTTTAAATATTTCAGAGAAAATAGTGCCAAAAAGCAGAATGCGCCAACTGTGGAAATCTGGCTGCGCCGAACTGGGACAAAGTTACAAGTTCAGAGCAAATGAGATGGAGCAAAGACTGGCTACAGGGACTCAGTGAAGGTACCACGCTGAGGATGCGTCTCCCAGTTAGGGTGATGCTTCGGTTCCAAGGAGCTGCAGAGCTATGGTACTAGGTATTGCATCAGCGCGAAGATCCCGTCGATGAGGGCTTGCAATGCAAAGTCCAGCGTCAAGGATGCTTCGCACAGTTGAGGCGATGCGTCGGTTCCGGAGAGCTGCAAGGCTGTGATGCGAGAACCTGTGTCGTCATCGAGACTGCCATCAATGAGAGATTTGCAATGATTGGTCTGCGTTGGTAAAACTTTGCTCAGCAGCCGTTCCGATGTGGGCTGCAGAGTGGATACAGAATCCTTGCATTGGGTGAAACCTCGCAGCAGAGGCGATGTGTCGGTTCTTCTCTGGTTTGAGCTGCACAGCAGAGGAGATGTGTCAGTACTGCTGGATCCACAGATGGGCTGGCAGAGCACCAAACGGCCCACTTCCAAAGGTTCAAGACTGGGGTGGCACCACTTGGCAGCACAGGACTTTCAAGTGGCTGAGTCCAGGTGCTGGGTTCAAGATTGTTAGAGCCTTCTGTCCCTGAGGGTCTAGTCAGAAGGCCAGCCATCAAGCCCTTGGACGGTCTGGGAGGGGTCCTGGGTTCAACAGATGCAGGTCCAGTCCTTCTCACCCAGGCAAGAGCAGCCTTCAGAGTAGCAGTCCAGCAGAGTGGCAGTCCTCTCAGCAGCACAGCAGTCCTTCCTCCTGGCAGAGTATCCACAGGTCCAGAAGTGTACTAAATAAATGGTATCTGGGGTCCAATATTTATACCTGGGCCTTCCTTTGAAGTGAGAGAAGCTTCTAGATGTTTCCCTTTGAAGTCCCCAAGCATCCTGTCTACCCTATGCTGGCTCCAGATTGACCTCAGGGGGTATGCAGCCCTGTGTGTGGAGGCAGGACACAACCTATTCAAGTGCAAGTAGGGCTGTGCCTAGCTCCACCCTCCCATCTTGCCAGTGATGGCCCATCCAAGCAACCCTAGGCTTTCTATTGTGTGTGGCTGTCTTGGAGGAATATACAAAGCCTACCAGTCAACTACACCTAGTCATAGACAGCCTGCAGACAAAAAATGGCTAAGGCAGGAAAATGCCAACATTCTAAACGTGACATTTTCAAAACCAAGAGAGAGGATTTTTCATTACATTTCCAAAGACACCAAACATGAGCCGTGTACCTGCTCCTATTTGGAAATGATCACTTATTAGATGCAATAAGGTACTTCCAATGTTAGCTTATGGAAGAGGTAGGCCTTGCAGTAGTGAAAAGGTTTTCCACTACAAGAACATGTTAAACTAACAAGTACATGTCCCACTTTTTAAATGCACTGCGCCCTTCCCTATGGGCTGTCCACGGACTACCCTAGGGGTGACTTATATGTATTAAAAAGAAAGGTTTGGGTCTGGCAAAAGGTTCATTTTGCCAGGTCAAAAGGGCAGTTTAACACTGCACAAACAGGCTGCAATGGCAGACCAGAGACATGTTTAAAGTGCTACTTGAGAGGGAGGAGTGCTGCAGGCCCACTGGTAGCATTTCATTTACAGACCCTGGGCACAGGTAGTACCACTTTACTAGGAACTTATAAGTAAATTAAATATGCTAATTGGGTTTAAACCAATTCTACCATATTTAAGTGAGATAGCACAAGCACATTAGCACTGGTTAGACCAGTGGTAAAGTGTGCAGAGCCCCAAAGCCAGCAAAAACGAAGTCAGCAAAACAGGAGCATTGAAGGCAAAAAGCCAGGGGGTAAACCACGCCAAGGATGCCAGGTCTAACAAGTTTGTAATGGTTGATAGTGTTGGATGCTGTAAATAAGCCTAATTATTAATGCTGCCTTATGCCTTTTGACTTGGATACTGAGTAGTTGTCATCTGATATCCAGAATCATTGTTACTGTGCACTGATTTGGAGTGAAACCAGATTGTTTATTTGTTAATAAGGTTTGGATTTTAGGTGAGTTTTCCATTGAGATGTATCTATTGGGTCAATCATTTTTGCCAAATAATAAGAAAGATATGGGTCTGTAGATAGAAATGTTATGTTAGTTCCTGCCTTCTTTAGGAATTATTTATTATAGTTTGTTTCAGGTACTTTGGGTGTATCGCTTGTTCTAGAGAAGAGTTGATGATATATGAGATGTCAACCACTAGGGTTCTAATGTGAGCTTTCATTAAATAGGAGTAAAAAATCCACTTTTAAACCTGAGGGCCGGGGTTTAAGGGTGAAGATTATGAAGTTAATAGTAGGGGTGTGTGATATAGTCTGCTCCACCATCAGAATTGACGGAATTTTGGTCATTTCACATTATGCTTGCAACGTGGAGTTCTGGGCACATTCTGACAACTTGTTTTCTCGTGCGCTGCTCTAAAACATTAAGTTGGCAAGTGCCAGTGAGATTTGGCACCACTTAGCATAATTTTTGGTTGCTAGGAGGGCACCCAGCGAGAGTTCTCCAACAAGAGTGGTCATGGGCAGTCGCGACTGTAGAAAGTAGACAGTAGAAAAGCCACTTGAGTAGCAGCAAAATTAACTCGAGAAGCTACTCGCTTGGGCGTCCTGCGTGGTGCCGTTCATGCTGTTTTTTTGGCGTGGAACAAGTTCCCAGTGCTAAATCACAGGGCAAGCAGTGCAATGTACTTATTTCAGCCCATTTCCGGAATTACGAGGACTGGCAGAGTTTTTTTAAACTCCACGGAGTTAACCTCAGCAAGTTCCGCCCAGGCCTAGTTAATATGTGCTTGTTAGAAATGGGATTTCTGGTTGGCTAGGGCTTGCGCCTAAGCCAGGCAGAAACCACCACTCTAGTCAGGGCAAGGGAGTTACACGCTGAAGATAACCCCTGCTCACCCCCTTGGTAGCTTGGCACGAGCAGTCAGGCTTATCCCAGAGGCAATGTGTAAAGCGTTTGCGCAACACACACACACAGCAGCAACACACTAGGCACACCACAAAAGAAACTCCACACAAGGTTATATAAAAAAATAGCCTTTGTATAATCCAAAACACATTAGAATCATAATCACACATATACACTGTGCCAACTGGCACTAGGCAATCTTTACAGGGGATTATATACACAGGACAGGGCCAATCGGGCCACTGTCAGAACTTTAGAAAGCACAAGTAGCACATATGAAACACAACCAGTAACTACTGGTAAAATAATGACCTCAGCATCCTATATAGCAACATAAACGCATTATGTCTGCATCACAGTAGGCATAGAACACATTATGCATAAATACCAGGGGCATAAATCACATTTGGCAACCATCAGCATAAACACATTATGCATACATTTGGCAGTGCACCACAGTGATACTAACTAGGTGCATACATCACCTTAGGGCCTTGCGCCCTATCTACACCATAAAGTCGACCCCAGGCCAACTGGCCTTTCTAGGGGGCCCAATGCCCTTTGTCCAGAATGTCAGGGCTTGTACTGGGGCCTTCCACTGGCCCTTTTGCTGCCAATGCAGCCAAAACCACGATGCGCAATGCGCTGGGGGCGTGGGGTGCTTCTCACCCCTTCCTTACTATGAAAACAAAATGCCCCAGTGTTGCTGCCCGCTCTCTCTCGCGGTGCAGCTGGAAATAAGGCCTGGCACCACTGTGCCTGGGGTGCCCCTCCGTCTCGGGGCTCCTCTCTCTGAACATGCCCCCTTTAGCAAATGAGGCCTCCAACAAGCACGGGCACCATGGTGCCAACCCAAGCCCCACTCACCGGGCTCCCCGGGGACTCTTTTGGTGCCGCTCTCGGCACCACGAGAAAACAAAGAAAGGCTCACGGGCAGCCCCACTCACTGGGGCTCTTAGCAGACACCTCTGGTCTCCTTTGGCAGGCACCGACAATGTCCCTCGACCGGCCCCGTCTCCGTTGCTCACCAGCACACAGCAGGACTCTGGCAGGGAGCCCGCGAGGCTCCGCTTCCCTCTTGGACTCCTCAACACTGCGGGGTAGGCTCCCGCCCACGGTCAGGCTTCCGCCGCCTGTCTTCTTCTTCGTGGCCACGCCCCGAGTCAGGCAAGTCCCGCCTGACTTCCAGTTTTGCTGCTCTCGGTGGCGGCTTCACTCCGGGAGACACCACAACGCGGAGTAGGCTCCCGCTTTGGTTTTGAGGCGCACAAAATGTGGGGTGGGCACCCGCTCCACAAATAACGGCACCAGCATGCGGGGTGGGCTCCCGCTAAAATGGAGGCATCCACAGCGGGGTAGGCTCCCGCTTTCCAAAGCACAAAACAACGGGGTGGGCTCCCTCTTTCATTAGCAGCGGCAGTGCGGGGTAGGCTCCCGCTCTGCTGCAGAAGCACCCACCATGCGGGGTAAGCTCCCGCCGTCCACCAGTAGCACGGGGGAATCCCTACGCCGGGGATTCCCTCTGAAGCGATGTGCAGCTCAGCGCTGCGAAGCCCCAGCACTCCCTGTCCTGGGGATTAGAAAGGTAGTGCTCACAAGGTGCTAAGTCCAAAATGCAGAGGGGCAGAGCTGGGCACAGGCAGGCCAGCACGTAGGGACCCCCAGGAAGCTGCAGCTGGATCCCACGGCGGTTCCTCCTTGCCCAGCAGTCCTTCGGCCTCCCAAAACAGGTACAAGTAAGCACACCTTACATGGGGTCACAGCCCCAATATTTATACAGCATTCTGTCTTTGTTCTGCCCTGGCACAGGGCCTGGGGGAACCAGCCTCAACTGGTTCTGGGGTTTTTTGGAGCACTCTGTTTACAGGGCTCCTCTTCCCCTTTGTCAGGTAGGGGCTTAGTCATCAGACCACCACAGGGGGGCGGAGCCAGCATTCACCCAGGCAGGCACAGACCTATTCAGGGTCAGGGGACTACTCCTCCCACTACTCCAAATGCAGATCCCCTATTCAGCCTAGCGATGACTCACCCTGCCCTCCCTGGAGCCACACACACCTCACCAGCCCCTGTCACTCCAAAGCCAGACATTCAATCCACATCAGGCAAGCAGACACATAGCACACAGAAATGCCAACTTCTAAAAGTGGCATTTCTAAAATAGTGATAATAAATCTGCGCACACCATTGCACAGCATTTATTATTACTATTCCAAACATACCAAACTTGACCACGCTGCTCCTCTCATATCAGGAATTACCACTGAAATACTTATCGGGGAATCCCCAATGCATTCCTATGGGAGGGCAGCCTCACAGCAGTGAGAAACCAAAATGGCTGTTTGTCACTACCAGGACATGTCACACACTTAAGGTACATGTCCTACCTTTTACCTACAATGCACCCTGCCCATAGGGCTAGCTAGGGCCTACCTTAGGGGTGACTGACATGCAGAAAAAGGGGGGTCACAGACATGGCACACACTTTAGGTGCCACGTCACAGCGGCAGTAACACTGCGTGCACAGGCCCTGCAATGGCAGAGGCCTGAGATAGGTTTGAAAGGCTACTTTGGTGGGTGGCGCAATCAGCGCTGCAAGCCCACCAGTAGCATTTAATTTACCGGCCCCGGTATCTGAGATACCACTTTACAAGGGACTGACAGGTAAATTAAATATGCCAAACAGGTGAAGACCAATCTTTACCATGTTTACCACAGAGAGCACACACACTTTACACTGGACAGCAGTGCTAAAGTGCCCAGAGTCCTAGAACCACCAACACCATGTCAGAAAAAAGGCTAGGAGGAAGGCAAAAAGTTCAGGGATGACCCTGCAAAAAAGGGCCAAGTCCAACAGTGCAATTACATCAAATTGGTTTAAGTTGTAGGGAGCATAGAAAGTGTTTATACTGTCAACTGTGTGAGTTAGTTGGAAAGACATACTGGTGATGACTTTAGAGTTATAGGTGATGTTCCTCCATATGTTCATATTTTTTTTAGCAAAACTTGCTGAGTTTATCACATATCTTCTGGGATGGTGTAGGTATGATGGCTGCTTTGCAGAGTGTCCAGTTCTTTGTAGATGATGAAGGGTTCTTTTGTAGAGTTTTTGCCTGTTCAAGGAGTCCTTTGTAGAAAATGTTCTTTGCGTATCCGATTTTCCTTTTTTTGACGTAGTGATGGGCTTTACAAAGTTGTTCATCGTTTGACAGGTTAGATTTTAAACATCTGTCATCTGATGTGTTGACTTTTCACTTTAGCAGTTCCCATTTGAGCCTGAAAAAGGGTTTTGTTTAGTAATAAAAAAAAATTTGTATGTGACCCTTTCTGGCCCTAAACAATCAGAGATAAGGGTTAGCTAACATTATAGCTTATGGTGGGGCACCTATTCTGCACTTTATATGGACTCAAGTCAATCAATACTTATAGATGTACCACAGTAAAACTGTACTTGAAACTATCAGCCAATTTGTCAAGTCGTCAATGCAGGTTCTTGCCACCCAGCTTAATGTTTGGCAACAAGTACAACTTAAGAAGGGAACTGAAACAAAAGAAGAGGACAGGTCAGCAACTGTGCAACTAAGAAGAAGAATGAAGAAGTAAAAATATATACCCCTCCACTGCCTAGAAACATCTGGATGCCTATGACATCAGCATGTGACAGTGATTGGCATAACTATTAACAGGAAGCTCCAGCTTCCTGTTAGATTAATCCTTCCGTATTTACGATATTTGGCCCTCAATCCAAGCAGCTGATTATTCCCGTTATACAACACGTATCGGAATTATGAGTTTTGAATTTTTTATCGCATATGGTACATACTATGTGCGATAAATATTCCCCATTAACTTTTGGCAGCTCAAACCTGCCAGAATTTAAACGGAGAAAAGGACTGGAAAACACTGGGACTTGCATATTTTGGTGTGGTAAGCACCAAATCTCCAAGTTACGACACATTTGAGAGTCAAAAAAATCAGATGAGATGCTATTTATCTCAATCAATAAAAAACCTAACCCCTGGTATCTATATTTATCAGTTGTCACTTGTAATGTGCATCTATGAGTATGTGTAGGCACTGAGATCTCCAACTGCTATGGTTCTATTGGGGTGGCCACCATTCCACGCATTTTTATTTGGGTGTCAGGGCTGTTGCCTGCATGTGCCATTAAATGGGTCACAGAGATCAAGGTGGAGAAGGCAGCAGCATAGCTTAAAACGTTGTTGCAGACTCTGGGCAGAATAAAATGGACATAATCTGCAACAGTTAATGGTAGCCAGAGATGCAATTTCTGCACTGTGCCATGTGTTTGGGCATGGATGCCTGCAGGGGTTAGCATAGGTCGCAAGAAGCTGTCCTTTTGGGATGCAGTGACATAACGAAACCTCAGCGGGCTTCCCTGCAAGTTATGGTGAGGGAGCCCTATTACCCATTCCCTAACAGTCTTGCTGCTTCTGAGTGTTTTATTTGTTTGCAGCTGGCCAGCTCAAAGGGGTCCCCTTTGAAATGGTGTGGGGGGGAGGCCTGCACCGCGGGGCTGTCGAGGGCTCCATTATGCTCTGTTGAGAACGTTCTGTAAGTTTTGTTATGTTTTTAGTTCGCTGTTGCCCTGCTCATTGCTCACTGTAGCCAGGGCCGGACTGGCCGTAGCGGGCACCGGGCGTTTCCCCGGTGGGCCGCTAGGGTGTGTAGTGAGGTTTGTGGCCTCATTGTCTACATTGCTAAGTTAGCTTAGGCCTGACTGCCATGATGCCTTTTTTGCACACGTTACTCTGTGACTTTGTTTTTCTAGACTCTGCGTGTGCCCGGCTATATTAGAACTGTTTGCCTTTTTGCCTTTCACCTTTTTCTCATGTTCCCTGTGGGTTTCGTCTGCACACCATGTATAAGGTCGAAAAACAACGTCCCTTGTTGTTGCTGATCTGGTCAGCCCCTCGCACTTAGACATAACACGAAATACAGCTGCACTGGAGAAATTCGTGTGCTTTTAATATTGTGATCTCCCTTTTGGTGGCACTTGGAGAAAAACCTTTCCAGGGAGAAGAGCTGTGATTTTCTGATGATGTAAACCTTGCATCTAGATACTGAGGTATGGGGGTCCACCTGACAAAGCCCAGAGGTCTTCTATTTTTATAATAAACTAGTTACTAGCACGGGGAGGGTGGTAAGGCAATTTAGCCCTATATCCACTACCTTTATAAAATGCTGTCCCCGTTTGTATTCTATGGCATTGTAACCATGCTTATTATTTTATCGTTATGCATTATGCTGATAGTACTGGCACGTGTACTTTATCTTAGAGCACGATAGTTGAAATAAACATTTTAAACTATACTGTGTCTCTTATTACGCACGTTGTGGACAAGTATGAGTGAGTAATGAAAGAGTGTTCTTGCACCCGCGATTCCTGAGAGAGTCCGTGTTCTGGGATGTCTAATCATTGGTAGCTTCGCTGTAGTACGGAGAACGAATGAGACGCTAAAGCTAGTCGGATTGGGATGGTGGGTGCTAAGGTGCATGGTTGGTACACCACTATACACCGAGGTCCTATTTTCCTGTGCATAGCTCTGTATATGTGCAGAATCCCCGCAACATGGCGCCACCAACGTGGTGGGCTTCTTATCTGCGAGACGCTTGAGTAGTGCTTGTGCTGGTCCACAATAACCTTCGCTTACGCTTCCGGAAACGTATGTGAGGGTGATACCTCCTATATTGATGTTTTTATAGGTTTTTTTCAAGCTTGAAGTTATTAAAAGGTGTTTATGTTAACCCTCTATTGCGCTGCCTCACATTAGGTTGTCGATCATTCCTGGTCTTAATGGCTGCGGATGTAAATATCCCGGCACATAGCCGCTCTGCGCTCCGGGCTCATTTACTGGCTTATGGAGTGCCAGACGCGGGTGTCGCTCTCATCTTTGTGGTGCAGGCTGATCCGGCTCACCACTTTGAAGTGTTTTACTCTTGGGTCACTTTTCCGGCGGTGGATGGAGCTGACAATTTGTTTCATGTTTACGCTCCCACTGCCCTACCCAATGCTTATCGGCCTTATCAGGCTCTTGAAGTACCACTTACGGCATGGCAACACAATATTTGGTTTAATGGTGCCCTCCCACATCCGGTCACCCCGGTTCGTTTAAGCCCCTTATCCATCGAGGGGGCCACTTGGCCAGTCTTGGCCGTGTATACTCCACATACACGGCATTTAGCAGTTCCGGTTGATGAACTGCGCGTGATGCATACGTCTTTAATCCGCGTGCATAGAGCTTTGGTACAATATGTTACAGGCAACGTCCAGGGGGCCCCTCCTGGAGTTGCGGCGCATCTAGCTGGACCGGGCGGTGTAACCATAAGTCCCGTCATGGTTAATTCGGTGATGGGCAAGCACCCACAGAATAAGGATGATTTGCCTTATTGGCTTGCAGAAAAATTTGACCAGCTAGAGGCTGTTTTTCCAAATACTTCTCCTGTGGACAAACACAGGATTTTGACAATTAGCTTGCCGAAAGACTTAATTCCCGAGTTGGCAGAATGCAACAACTGGGGCAAGGTATTCACAGCAGTGTATGCGAAGTGTTTCGGCACTCCTTCCATGACGGTTCTCCCCTCTGTAATTAAACGGGTGCAGGATGAACATGGCCCTGAAGCGGCTGTGGAATTGGGGATGAGACTGGTGGGAGTGTTCGATGTGGTGGCTGATCTAATCCTTGCGAACGTCAAGGGTGATGCAGTCAACTTTCAAGTCGCTAATGCTTTGGCTTTGGTCCCGGAGCCGGACAAGCCACGCGAATTATCGAAAATTATTGCACAGGCTTATAAAACCATTGGCCGCAATAGTTTGGGGGTTAAGCCTTTTGCTAAAATGCAAACACAATCAAACCCACAATAAAAAACTCAGTCTGAGAAGGAAGAAAAACCGTTCTTTACTAAAAAGAACTGGAAGTTGAAGAAACAGGGTAAGCAACAACCAAAACCAGGGTCACGAAACGCATCCCCGGTTTCCGTATCTTCTGACCGCACTTATGATTTGCGCGATAGAGCAAGAATTAAATCTCCAGATAGATTTCAGGTCCCTGACCCGCGTTCTCCTCATTCTTCACAGGCACCATCGTTCTCCCAGACTGGTGGAGGGGATCGCCCGGATAAAGGCAGGGGTCGTGAGGCCCCACAGGGACGAGACCAACCTCGACAACCAGGCCGAGGGAAACCAGAAGAATTTCCACGTTCTCGTCCACAGTTTCAGAAGAAAAAAGTTGCAGCTTTAACAGTGAGGTATGCCACAGACGGTGAGAACGAGACTCCTGAATTGGACGTGGGCAGTGACGCTGCTAGACAGCGCCGCGGAAGTTACCATAGTGCGGGAGGCACTGCGTCCTCATGTGGAGGCGACAGCAACTGATACATTCATTACTGTCGAGACAGCTGACACCCGAGTGGCACCCCCTGACAGACTATTTAATATTATCATTCAAATTGAAGGTGACATTGAGCGTGTTATTAAAGGGATTTTTTGGGAAAATCTGACCTCTTCTTACGACATTTTGTTGGCAGAAGCAGATTGGCCTCCCCCATTCGTGCTTGCTGCACCGAGAGGGGAGGAAGTAATCCTCCGAGCCTTTCGCGTTGTGTCCCCAAGGACAAAGCGGAGGCGTTAGCAGCTGAATGGGCTGGGGCCCTGGCTCCGGCGCTATACCATAAGCACGTGGGCTGGGATGAGGATTCTCCCCCCCATGATATACCTTTGTGGTCTCTGCCACAGCCCCAACCCCAATATCCCCTCCGGCGGGAAGCTAAAGGTCCCGTTTCCGACATTCTGACTCAGTTAGAATATCAAGGAGTAATTGAAACATGCGTTTCACCGATGAATAATCCCCTTTTTGCGGTTTCTAAACCCGATGGGTCGTACCGTTTAGTTTTGGATTACCGACATTTGAACTCTCATTGTCGGACCTTTGCGGTACAAAATACCCACAGTTCTGCGCTCGTAGACAGTCTTGTTTGCAAAAAATATAAAACGACACTTGACCTATCCAATGGATTTTACACGCACAATTTGTCCCCGGAGTGCAGCCAATGGAGCGCTTTCACTTCCGGCGGAAAACACATAAAATTTCGGCGTTTGCCCATGGGCTACAAGAACAGCCCGGGAGTCTTTGCCGCCCGTGTTGTCTCTTTGTTGGACAGCCTAGACCCAGATGCGTATTCGTACGTCGACGATATCTATCTGACAGACGACGAATTATGGCCGCATCTTTCCCGTGTGGACCGCATTATTCTTGAATTTGCGGTCTTAGGATACAAATTTAATTTTGCCAAATCTCACATCGCAGAAGTCACTGTTTTGTTTTTGGGCTATGAGCTCAACAATGAAGGTAGGGACTTAGCTCCCCATTTCTTGGAGAAGTGCGCACTTTTGCGCCCTCTAACGACACTGAAGAAACTTCAGTCCTTACTGGGATTTTTAAACTTCGGGCATTCTTACATTCCCGAATATGCCCAGCGTATCAAGCCTCTTTATGCCTTGATACAACCTAACTTTTCGAAGTCATGCTGGCTCCCTGAGCATTCCTCTATACTGCACTCTTTGCAGTCTGATCTACTTGAATCTAAGTTCTTGTTGACTCGTGATAACCACACGAACCTGGTGATTAGAATTGTGCCAGGGGCAGTGGTTTTCACGTACTTAACGTTTAACGAAGGAGACACAGTACCTATTGCATACAAGTCGCATCTTTACACTTCAGCGGAGTTGCGCTTTTCCACTGTGGAGAAAGTTTTGACTGCAGTGCAAATGGCGATTCTTAAGGAACGCGCACTGGCACAGGGAAAACGCATTTTGGTGGTAACACCATATCCTGCCCTTGAGGCAGTGACGAAGGCAAGTGTACCAAACTCTAAGACTTTGCACCCCCGTTGGATACAATGGGCTACATCTTTGACGTCCCCGGATGTCACTTTTATTTTTGATTCCTCTCTTCAGACACAGGAGTTCTTCCAGTATGAATTTGTTCATCCTCCTCCTCTGTCTTTGCTGCCGCTTGAGGAGTACAAATGTATCATTTACACCGATGGTTCGGCGCAACCGGCCACGGGTTCTAAGCATGCTTATTCCGCAGCATGTGCTATTGTTGCAGGTACTATGGTGAACGGTGAGTTCAAATCGAGTGTGGTGCACACGCAGGCACTAGGAGACAGTACTGCACAATTGGCCGAGCTGCGTGCTTTGGTGCTCGCACTTGAGTTCGCGAATTCAGACGTGATGACTCTTATTGTATGCGATTCTTACTACTGTGTTCAATCCTTCAATGACAGCTTATTCTTTTGGTCTCAAAACGACTATAGAGATGCTAAAGGCAGGACAATTAAGCATAAAATGCTTTGGGTTCGAGTGGCAAATCTTAAACAGCGTCTGCCTCTCACACAGGTGATTCACACTCTTGGCCACCAGCGTGTGGGCGCACACGCGGTCCGTATCAGTTTGGCGGATGAAGCTGCCAAATCAGCAGTAGCCACGTGCTCAGTAGCAGCAGTTACAAGATCCATGACTAAAATAGATAATGAGATTTTGGCAGCTATTGCTGCAACAAAGGAAGGTGCTAATTACCCACGGGGTTTCCCTTCCAAGTACTCTTATCACTTAAGTCCCGAACAGGTTCCTTACGTAAGAATTCCAGACATTGGTGATCGGCTGATTCCCAACGCGGACCGCAGAACTTCCTTGATAACGGCCGCACACGAAGGCTTGGCTTCTGCCCATGCTGGCGTGTCTGCGACTGTTTTCATCTTGCAGCAGCGTTACTGGTGGCGAGGTTTATATAAACAGACCCGTACTTATGTGCTTTCTTGTGACGTTTGTCAGCAAATTAAGCCTTCAACGGTTACACGACCACCACAAACACAGCTCTGCATCTCTAACAAACCTTTTGGGTGTGTTTACCTCGATCACTGCGGTCCATTTTCTTCTGACACTGCATATAAATACATCTTAGTTGCAGTAGACTCGTGCACACGTTTTATCTGGGTTTGGCCACAACGAAGTGCTGACGCTCGAAATGTCATCAGGGATTTGCGTGTCTTTGTGGGAATTTTTGCCTGTGGCACCTTCCATTCCGACCAAGGTCCAGCGTTCGCCTCTAAGGCGTACAAGGACGCGATGAGGTCACTGGGGGTGCTGGTGCAATTTTCGTCTCCATATAGGCCTGAGGGCAACTCGATTGTGGAGCGAATGAACCATGACTTAAAGCAATCCTTGACAGCTAGAGTCTTAGGTACTGGCAGGAACTGGCTGGCCCACTTATATAGCGTGCAACGTGCACATAATAATCTCCCTAGAAGATCTCTGGGTGGGCGGACCCCATACGAAATGCTCTTTGGCATACAAATGTTTGTGCCAGACCTTGATGGTCTAGACATGGCGGCGAATGCCGCAATCTTTGACGTAGATAATCATTCTACTATGTTGCAGGACTTACAAGAGACCCTTGACAAACTTGCTAACGAACACTTGCCTTCAGCCACTGACGCTGCGCTGCAGATTCCGGTTGCCGGCTGGCTTCCGAAAGTTGGAGATCTGGTCCGAGAGAAGGTGGAGAACAAAAAAGAATTTGGCCCCTCTTATCGTGCACCGGTTCTTGTCCTTGGCTTGAAGGGTACTCGTACAGTCATCTTACCACCGCTTCCTGGTCGCAAAGACAACAGATACATCTCAGTGAACAATGTCAAGCTACAACATCTGGCCGATCCTGAATAGCGTGACACCTGCGGTATCATGTCCAGCCATTTCAAGGACTCCTGTTTGTGGCCCTCCACCTTACACAGACACTGATTTTGCCATTGAGATGGTCGCTTTGCCTGATCGCCTGCTCAACTTCCCGGCTTCCTCCTGCAACGAGGAAACCGAGTATGCCTACCCCGCCAACGAGTCGGTGGCTCATTTACCTACAACACCACTGAGCTCTACCCGTTTTTCCTTTGATTCGGCTTCCACCTCATCACTTATCCCGTCCAGCTTCAGTATTTTTATATCCTGGTTCAGAGACAATTTTTTGGTCCCACCTTGGACATACATCTGGTTGACGCTGTTCCTGATTTTCCTGTTCATGTCCATTGGCTTTGTGACAGTTTTTTTCTTGCTCATCAATGGTCACTATTTGCCAGAACGCTCTGCGGTAAATTGTGTCGCTGGAACTCTGGCTCCGCATTCTTCATCTCACATCATGAAGCGTGACCACACATTTGTGAACATTTCCGCTTTCCCAGTCGCTGATGGCATCGTATGGGATGCAGTGAATTTCCAAATTCATGGACCAACCGAAATTATTAATGTACTGAATGTCCTCCGTGTTTCCATGGGTGATGTGGTGAAAAGTAATGTTCATTCTGACGATTGGGATGTGCATGCCGTTGAATCGTTATTCTCTGATTTGAAATATTATGCTGCTTTTAATGCTGAAGATTTGTACTTAAATTCTGCAAGTTATGCTTATTTATATTGTTACCAGCATTGGGGCAACCATTTTCTCCACAAACCAAGTACACTTCGGGGTACTTTTAATTACACCCAATGGGAACATTGTCCGACCCCTTTGCCAGGTAGCTCCCAAACACTTAAAAGTAAATTTACTTACTTTACAGACTTTGATAGATCAAACCCTGGGTCCTATTATTTTAAATTGAACACTTCGTCCACTCAGAAGGTCATGTTGACCCACACCAAATTGCTGTATTCGAGTTCCTTTTTGGACGCATTAGCCGTGGGTGGTTATGGGTACTGGCAGGACACCATTGACTTAAAATCTATTTGGGGCACCAAATCATGGCAGGTACGCTGTACGGAAGCCTTGCACCGTGCTTGCCTAATCCCGGCCCAGATTTTATTTTTAAATAGTACGATCTATCAAACAACTTGCTGGGGTTTGGCTACTTCCAAACAATTAAATGCACCCTCCATTCCCGTATTATCTTCCACTCCCAACGAGAGCTTGCATTTCAATATTTCCCTTGCAAATTTGCAAGCTTTGTTTCAAAACAATTCGTTTAATATCTCTACGTTTGTCCAGTCACCCTGGTTGGCTTGGCCCATAGCGTCGAATGCCTGCCAACTACGTTTCATTGACTCTGCTCCTGGTTACAAACAGGATAGGCCAGATCCACGGTTTTCTGACTCTCGTACTATTACAACATATTCTGTTGGTAAATTGTGTAAACAGTGGTTGCAGCACTCTTCATTAGATTCTGTAAAACAACATTTATCCCTCCTATCAGGCAACATTGATCTGTCCGATTTTGTTCTAGGGCCTCGAGGTCCTAGACCTAAAAGATTTATTTATGAGACTTACAATGAACTCTGGAAGCTTTCGCAAATTGAAGCTGCTTCTCGTTTACGGGAAATCGATCAGGCAAAACTAGAAAAAGTGCTTGCTGTTGTTGACAATAGTATTAATACCCTGTCTTCCCGCATTTACACATTAGAAAATATTGTTTCCTCTGTTGTTGATATTGTACAGGATGATGTGTCTGTGTTATATCAAGGTCAGAATCAATTGCGTTCAGTAATGCAGTTTGCATGGACGTTGCAAACGTTGAAAATGGGCAAAGTTCCATGGCATTTTTTAAACACGTCTGCCTTGTTCTTGCTGTTTAATTTAACTGACAAACAGCAATTCATGTCCATGAAAGATGCAACATACACTCTCTTACATATCGAAAAGATAGAGCCGTTACCGTTCTCTGTGGCGGAGACTGACTCTGCAGTGTGGCTAGTTCACGGGGTTATCGCTTTGCCTTTTTCTTTATTTGAGTTCAGCTCATGCATGAAATATTATCCTGTTGGCCGTTTTCCGCCTTTAGGCAGTGCCTTCTTGCTTGAACTTTGGTCCCTGCCTTTCATGTACAGATGCCTTAGGGACGGAAAGGAGGTCTTTCTCACAGGCGAGTCTTGCGATTCTACAGTGGGTCATTCCCTAATTTGTAAAAACATCAAATTACACGGGGCTTGTAATGTTTCTGCTCCGAATCTTGCTTGTGTTTTGAAGGGCATTCCGGCTCCTGTTATATCACCTACTTTCACTGTGCTTGCAAATGGTAGCTATCTGCTTCTGAATAATCAAGACTGCTGTGGAATGCAGGCAGGCATCCCCTACATTGTAACGGTTTCCCACCGTGTTGTGTGCTGCAAAAATTTGCTTTTTCCACCCCCGCACGACATGATAGATAGTTCCATTTGGCCTTCCATACCCACTTTGAAGGCGGATTTCAATAAATTGAGCAGAATAAAGGTGCTATTATTGAACCAGGAGGTTATGCTCACTTCTGCACGGGAGACCTTCGTCCTCCAGGTGGCTAGTACTCACAGTGAGATACAGGCTCTTTTGAACACAAACCTCCCACAACATTTCGGTGATCTGATTCACAGCGTTTTCAATGTTTCTAATACCAACGGTCTTGTGCACTTTTTTAAAGTTGTGGGCTCTGGCCTTGTTACCTCCTTTCAAACTATATTTGGAGTGATTCCGGCTTTTATTCATTCTATTTTTTCCAGCGTCTTTGGCGGCTTCCCATTGCTTCTAGCCTTAGCTGCTGGAATATTACTTTTAATTTGTTTGCTGCGCAATGGCTGCACTTCCTGGGGGCCTACTCGACCAAGGTCGACTCCGGATGCTCCGTGAACGCATGCTCATCAGCTTTGGCATCCTACCATTGGCGACACTCGGTGTGTCCTATAAACTTTCTTTTCGCTTTGCGTATTTCACTTGCATGCAACCTGTGATGTCTTGCTTACGATGTCCTTTCTCTTGGTCCTTGGATGTTTGCCTCTCCAATACGTCTCTGTCGGATCCGGATTTTGGCCAGTTGTTGGGCCCCTTAGTGGCCCATGAACGGGACTGTTCCGGCACAGGATTGATGGCGCGTGTGGCTGCACTTGGAGTTTTGGCGCAATGGGATATCTGGGCGGCTGCTCAGAATCTCCTACACCAAAGTTATATTGAGTATCACGCAAGTTGTCCCGCAATGCTGATCACAGCTCCCTATTATGAGGAGCATGAATGCAGTTTTGATTTGTTGAACTGGATGGCATCTCTTTTTTCGGACGATACCAATGATGTCCTCTTGGAAGGTGTGGCAGTTTTCTGCGCATACACTCTATTGGATTAGGGGCCTTCACTTTCAACGAACTGAAGTTCTGGATTTTTTTATTGGCTTTCAGCGTCCTAGTTTCTAGACCTATCTGGAATTTTTTATCCCGAACTTTTTTTTTTTTCATTCACTGTCCTTCATGGGGACTTTTCATACATAGACGTTTACATTCTGCTCCATCTATTTGAACTCTGTTTTCGTCCTATGTCTTGACCTATGGACTGACCAGGGGAGGGTGTAGTGTGGTTTGTGGCCTCATTGTCTACATTGCTAAGTTAGCTTAGGCCTGGCTGCCATGATGCCTTTTTTGCACACGTTACTCTGTGACTTTGTTTTTCTAGACTCTGCTTGTGCCCGGCTATATTAGAACTGTCTGCCTTTTTGCCTTTCACCTTTTTCTTATGTTCCCTGTGGGTTTCGTCTGCACACCATGAACAATGTCGAAAAACAATGTCCCTTGTTGTTGCTGATCTGGTCAGCCCCTCGCACTTAGACATAACAAGAAATACACCTGCACTGGAGAAATTTGTGTGCTTTTAATATTGTGATCTCCCTTTTGGTGGCACTTGGAGAAAAACCTTTCCAGGGAGAAGAGCTGTGATTGTCTGATGATGTAAACCTTGCATCTAGATATTGAGGTATAGGGGTCCGCCTGACAAAGCCCAGAGGTCTTCTATTTTTATAATAAATTAGTTACTAGCACGGGGAGGGTGGTAAGGCAATTTAGCCCTATATCCACTGGCTTTATAAAATGCTGTCCCCGTTTGTATTCTATGGCATTGTAACCATGCTTATTATTTTATCGTTATGCATTATGCTGATAGTACTGGCACATGTACTTTATCTTAGAGCACGATAGTTGAAATAAAAATTTTAAACTATACTGTGTCTCTTATTACGCACGTTGTTGACAAGTATGAGTGAGTAATGAAAGAGTGTTCTTGCTCCCGCGATTCCTGAGAGAGTCCGTGTTCTGGGATGTCTAATCATTGGTAGCTTCGCTGTAGTACGGAGAATGAATGAGACGCTAAAGCTAGTCGGATTGGGATGGTGGGTACTAAGGTGCATGGTTGGTACACCACTATATACCGAGGTCCTATTTTCCTGTGCATAGCTCTGTATATGTGCAGAATCCCCGCAACAGGTGGGGGCCGGATTTGGGCCCCTGGGGGGCCGTTTTTGTTAACGGGGGTCGGCAATATCGGCCCCCTGTAACAAAATCGTCCAAAACCGGCCCTCGCAAACTGCTCGGCTGCACTCCCCTTCACCCCAGGGGGGGGGGGCGGCTGAGCAGTTTGCCAGAGCCGGTTTCTTTTCCCAGTCCGACCCGGACTGTAGCTCAGTTTCCTGTAAATCATACAGTATCTTTGCATTTAAAAATACTTATACTGACCTTCTCTGAAGGTTCTCCAGTACATGCCATGTTTGTGTGACTTATGTGTGGCCGAAATGAAGTCTCTGTCATGTTTCGAAAGCTTGGGCTATAGAATGCCTTTAGTGTGTACTGTGTGAATGCCGTCATCAGTGTTCTGCTCAACACTATGGGCCTGATTATGAGTTTGGACTGCAGGAGCGGACCACAATGCTGGCGGCTAGCTCCGCACCGCCAAATCTGTGGTCGGGCTGCCTGCCAGATTACGAGTATTTCTCATGTCTGGTGTGCTTTTTTTGGCAGTCCCACGCAGTGCCTCTGAAAATGGGCACCACAATGGGAACGCCCAAAACTTTTTCTGCACGATATGGACTGTATAGTCCATGCCGTGCAGGAACTGGGGTGCATGCACACACGGGGGCTTATGTTGTGCCACCTTGCATGCAACCCAGGGCCCAGAGGCATAAGGGGGCCCTGCAGGGCCCCGTTTGTTTCCTCTCCGCCACGGTTTTCATGGAGGAGGAACTGCCATGAAACCTGTGGCGGAGAGGAAAGGCATATTGTGCTTGACAGGACTGCAGTGGTCCCGCCAAGCATATTGCTGCCTCTACACCACCACGCCACTTCCAGGGAACGACGGGTCCCTGGCGGCATCCTTGTAGCAAAGGGGGTAATACTGCCCTAGTAGAAAATAGGGCAGTCGGAGCGCCGGTGTGGCGGTGGCTGGACCGCCACCGCCTTGCCTCCACGAGTCTGGCAGTCCTCGGACCGCCAGACTCTTAATAGTGCCCTATGTGCCTTGCTAGTGGTCCATGCACATACCAAAAGCTGCTATAATGACTTGTTACTATTTTATTGTTCTCTGTCAAGGAACAACCTTTTGTAGTAAGACATTGTTTCAGCTTTTGCAATGGCAAGACTGGTGATTGTCTGCAGCACATATGAAAAAAGATGAGTCTATGGAGCTTCTCAAATGCTTGCCTCCTTTTGGCCAATGTGCTACTTGAAACAAGATGGACACCCCTTTGATGCCCTTTCTTCTTCTTCTAGTTGTTAACTTTCATACCATGGAGGAGCCTTGTGGTGAAGCTGGGTGCTTATCTTTCGTCTTCCAGCAGCAGGTAATTTACACAACACTCAAACATTGGCAATGCTGCTGGATGGAGTGTGATCCAGTCCCAGAGTCAATAGCTGGGACACTTTTCTCTTGTTTAAGTTTTATGAGTTTTTGTATATACAATAAAGAATGTACATTTGAAAAACAAACACATAGTCATAATTAAACAGATCAACAAATCGTAAGTAAAAGCACAGAATCTCTCAGTGGAACATGCTGTCTTAGCCATAAAATGTGATTGAATGGACTAAATGCTTGGGAGATTGAATGCTTAGCAGATTTCCATGATCAATATTCACTATTTAAATGAGCCCCATTTAGAGCCTTTGAATGCATATTTATCCTATATGGTTATCCTGGAAATCTTGCGTGGATCTGGCCATCCTAGACATATGTTGAGAACCCTTGATACTGGCCTGATTTACAGAGGTAAATTACACTTTTGAGTAAGTTTAAACTTTTAGTAAGTTTACTGCTTTTTGATATTCAAAAAGTCTGTTACTATGAAAAAATCGAAAATATAGTATGTTCAGCGCTACATGACCAACCATGTACTGTAACACCCTAGCATAGAAATTAGTGGAGTTTATTAAAAGTGATTGTTACATTCAAAATAGGTTATTAAAATGTGTTTATAATTTAATATTAAATATGTACTATATTTGTATATGTTGCTAACATTATTTTATATTTATTAATATGTTTGATTATTTTAAATGATTTAATTTAATTTAATTTGAGGATTATTTCCTATGAGGTTTTATTTTAAGTCCCTACCTCCGTTATTTTCTATTTGAGGGTGTTGCAGTACTAGTGGTTGGCAATATGTATAATACAAAAGTGAAAGTTACAACAAAAAGTACAAGTTGCAACAAGCGTGCAGTTTGTGAATACCTAAAAGCAGTACATTTACTCAAAAGTGTAAACTTACTCAAAAGTGCAGTTTGTGAATCAAGCCCTGTGCTGGTTACTGAATTCAGATGTGTAAAAAGACAGAAAAAATAGGAGGCAATATTTAAAAAAACAAGTAGACTGTCTTCAGTACTACATGCAGCTTCTGTGGATAATAATTATTCCTGCAGGATGTTCATAGCAGTTAAATTTACTTTTTGACAAAAGCAGTGGTTAGCCAGCAGAGTTTCCCTAGATCCAGCCATTCTGGAGCTACTTCGGACACTTCTGCTATAGCAGAGGATTTCAGTCGAGACATTTTAATTAGGCAATCCAAGGAAGTATATGGGCATGGTAATACTTCACCCTGGATTTTAAGGAGGAGGCCTCTATTTTCCGTTTTGAAATGGGCTTCTTCTCACCTTTAAGTGGCCCCGGCCCTTCTTCTCTTTCAAAGCACTGTAAATAAGAGGTGTCACTATTGCCTAATTTAATGGTGCTCAGTTTACCGACCATCAAAGGATGATGTGGCACTGATTCGATTTGAATTCATCAGACCATAGTAGATGTGAGTAGAGCACTGAGTGTGCCTACCTGTGTCATCCTCCTAAGTTCTGACTCACACTCAACAAATTGCTGTATTTACTTCCATGTTATCACAAGCAGAATTCAATTTTGCCCTCTGACAAAACACCACCGAATTCAGTGGTGTAATGAAGCTTGAGGCCTCCCCATGCAAGTTACATGGACGGGGCCCCCCACTCGACTGACCCATTCAAGTCTGTCGCCCCTGCACAGTGCCGGAGGGGATCCCCTGGAGCTCGGGACCCCCCTGCACCGTGGGGGCTGCGGGGGCTATTGTTACGCCACTGACCAAATTGTTGTCCTGAAGCTGTGAAGGGTAGTTAAGGTTAATATTTGACAGAGGAAGTGACCCCATCAAAAATGTGATATTTGCGTGGAGTTTGCCAGCCATCACTGAGGGCATCACTGATTGATATTCCGCTTAAGGTGAGCAGTGACACATTGCCCTGTATATGTATTGTATGACACATATCAGGCTGTCTGTTATTGTAAGAGGTGCCATGTGCCCAATGGATGTCCTGAAAGTGAGTGACATCCCTGTACTTACAGGATGTTAGGTTAAGGTGCCAGTGCCTGAAATGCCTGACAAAGACAGTTAATCCACCTGCACTGAAGATATCTTTCACCTCACCAGCCTGGAATATTTAATTAATGTATTTATTTATAGGTTTTTATGGATTCCAAAGCCTCAAAGGGCAGCCCAGTGCTGTACATAGCACATGGATACCAGGCCCCAGCATTATTTAAATTAAGCTGTCGTAACTGACATAATTTCAGGAATTTCGCAAATTGCTTGTTACGTGGATTTCTCAAAATCACACCATTGCGCCACATCGCGTCATTACTGCTGTTCATGGCAAATTTGTACCATGAGTGCTTTGGGACAACAAGAACAGCCAGAATGAGAGCAGCTGTTGCTTGTGGTAATTGCGTTTTTTTACTGTGACATTCATCTTTGCATCAAAAAGTGCTGAAAGGATGCATTTCATGCTAAAATATAGAGCAAAATGATCGATTTGCATTTTGTGTAATTAGATGTAACATTAAAAAATTTGGGGGAGTTTACTACTTATTCGCGCAGCGCAGTGCAGCAGCCACAATTGCTGTGCTGCGAGGAAAGGAGAGAGGAGGAGAGTGCCAAATTTACTAAAATAAGGCACTCTCCTCTCCCTAGCGCCGGCGCTGAAATCAGCTGCCGTGCACCACGGTGCCATAGTGCAAGGGTGTCTCCGTGAATCTAGCATAGGTTTTGTACTTGAAGGCTACCCTTCCAGTACAAAATAATATGCTGAGACTCACTTCAAATCTGTTCCCTCTTTGTATGTATGCTGCACAGTGCAGTACACATGCAAAGTCGGAAAAGGAAGAAGAAATTAAAGCATTTCTTCTTCCTTGCGCCTACTTTAAAAGGGCGCAGTTTTATGATGCTAAACCGTGTCTACTTTGTTTAGTAAATTGGGTTTAGCGTCAGAAACGTTGGGTGGTTGCATGGGAATGCCCATGCTCCACCCATGGTACACCCCCTTGACGCTAAGTAATGCAAAGCAGCGGGTGTAAAATCTTATTAAATCTACCTCTTTTTTTCCAGCACCATTAACACATGGAAACCACAGAGAATCACTGCATTGCTAGTGAATCATAACAAGCATACATTTAATATCATACATTTATAAAATGGCATCAAATGTACTGCAAGTATCAGGAATTTAAATATTAACCCGAGGTCTCGTCTTCAGATGATTTTTTGCAGTTTTTCTGTGTGAGGTAAATTGAGAGAGTTATACAAAAGCATAGTTAAAATGGCTTCAAACCCAGAGCAGAGCTGGGAAACAGGCCACCACCTGGGATACAGAGTAGGAAGATAATGAATTGGCTCAAATCCTTGTCTGTTCAACCTTGTATCAGAGATGTGACGCTAAAAGGAGTTTGCGGTACATAGAAATAATTACAAACTTACCTTGCAGCACTACCTTGTGTAGTCCTGTTACATTAGACTAGTTATCACTTTTGATAGGATTCTGTATGCGTGAATTAAATCTTCAGCTTCTGCAAGGTGCACTGACATGGGGTCCATGCAGGGTTTAAGTCTCTGGCAAATAGTAAAGTTGCATGCATGCATGACATTGGTGCCAAAATTAGGTATTTCATGTAACATGATGGTACTTACAAGGGTGAAGACACTGAAAAATAAGAAAGTGGTGGGTGCAATACTTGCCTTATTCTCAACCACCAGCAATTACTTTGTGCCACTTTCCAGTCCATTGTTCTGCTGCTCACTGTTCCAATACATACAGGGACCAGCTATATGCTAATCAGTCTCCATTCTGCTGTAGTAGCAACATTCCCGCCTGACTTTAAGGCCACACCCTTTTAATGCAAACAAAAGCAACACCAGACAAGTAATGGAACTGTTGACCCTCATCAGTGAGGTATAGATTGATCCTTATGACACTGAAAGCACAAGACCCACACCTGGGCAGACCAGTTTTACTTAAGTACCGCACTCAGAAAGGCTGAAAAGGGCTGGGGCTGTTTGTATTCCTGTCTATAGAGGATCTGTTCTGGGAGTTGTGCTAGATTGTTTCTGTTGGTGCAGGTTTTAGTCAGATTTGCATATGTAAAAAGCACATCACAGAACCTTTGGGAAGGAATAACACCTACTCAGACATACCAGAATTATCCTGAAGAGACACTTGCATTTCATAGATCACTTATGCCAGTGGCACAATCATATAAACTCTCAAATAAACAGGATGTATATTAGTGGCAATGGGGGGTCTTATGTACTTACTGAGCTCCCTAGTCCCCATGCTACTCATTACGGTTGCTATATCTTATGTAGACCAGAGTGCATCCCTAATCTCCTTAATATTGAGGGTAATGTCCTAGATGGTTGTAATTAGGTTTCTGTGTCTAAATTCTGTTTGCACTGGTTGTGGGCCATGAGCTTCCCATTCTTTCTATAAGGGAATATACAAAAGAACTTGGCGCCCTTGAATCCTAATCTTGGATACAGCCGGCAATTTTAGTCTGGTTGATTCCACGAGTAGGGTCCAGTAACGATCTAGGACATTTTTAAGGTATTGACTAGTGCCTATACATATCCACAACATTGGTGGTCCTCTATGGTTACCCAGCATGCTTGCCCACTGATGGCCCGATTCACAAAGGCATAGACCCCACACTTGTGGCTGAGTGCCCACACTCATGTCGGGACCTCTGAACAGCAGTTTATCATTGTGGAGGTGTTAGAAATGGGATTTCTGGTTGGCTAGGGCAAGCTCCTAAGCCAGGCAGAAACCACCACTCTAGTCAGGGCAAGGGAGTTACACGCTGAAGATAACCCCTGCTCACCCCCTTGGTAGCTTGGCAGAGCAGTCAGGCTCATCCCAGAGGCAATGTGTAAAGCATTTGCGCAACACTCTCACACAGCAGGGACACACTAGGCACACCACAAAAGAAACTCCACACAAGGTTATATAAAAATAGCCTTTGTATTACTCATAAAACACATTAGAGCATAACCACATATATACACTGTGCCACCTGGCACTAGGTATCACTTTACAGGAGATTATATACATTACAGGGCCAATCGGGCCACTGTTATAACCATTAGAACACACAAGTAATGAAAATCATCAACAACCAGTAACTACTGGCAAGAGGCACTTAGCATAAACACATTATGCATAAATCATATTAGGCATACATCCTAAATTAGCCCCAGTGCACCACAGTAACACTGATAAGGTGCACACATCTCCCCAGGGCCGCACGCCCGGCCAAAACATAAGGTGAACACCAGGCCGACTGGCCTGCTCCTCGGGGGCCCGTCTTGGGCTTCCCCGCAATGCCCTCTGTCCTACAAAGTCAGGGCTCTCCCTACTCCGTGTTTCCTCTCACACGGGGCCTCCAACCTGGCCCCTCCTGGCTGCCGGTGCAGCAGGAACAAGTGCACAATTTTCACAAGGGGCGTGGTGCAACTCACCCTTGTCCCCCCCAAACAGAAGTGCCCCCATGTTGCAGCTGCCCGCGATCTAGTGGCGCAGCTGTGTAAACCCACAGGCACTCACAGTGTGCCTCGTAATCCCCACTCACCGGGGCTTCTTGTTGCGAGGAAATACAAGCCAGTGGGCACTAACAGTGTGCCTTCCAAGCCCCACTCACCGGGGCTTGTCTGTGCAGGCAAAATAGGCAGACAGGAAGGGTGTAGCCGCAGGGAGCCCGCGAGTCTCCGTCTTCGTCTGCCCAGACATGCGGTACTCTCCTCTGCCTCTCCCGACTTCGGCGGACACGCAGGGCTCTCCTCTTCCACACGGGGAGCCCCGCCTACTGTCAGGCACCGTCATGCCTGACTTCCTCTCTGAGGCGGCCCAAAGCCCTCGAGGCTCCATCTCTCCTACCAGCCGGCCCCGCCCACAGTCAGGCTCTGCCTGACTTCCGATTCACGTCGCGGCTGTTCTCGCCACACTGGAACACGAGCCCGCTTCTGGATCGTGGCGAAAGGCGCCCACCACACACTCCTGGTGGGCTGACAAGCACAGAGGCACAGGCCCACACAAAGGCTTGGGGACCACGGGGCTCTCTTCGTCCTCACGAGAGCCCCGCCTACAACCAGGCAGCCTCTGCCTGACTTCCGGTCCGCGTTGCTCACTTACGAGCAAAGTTGGAGCCCCCCTCCTTGGGCTCAAAGGTGCCACAATGGTGAAGCGCCCACAACGCGCTTTGAGTGGGCAGGACCCCCTTTCTTCAGGGGCACCAGAATGCAGCAAGGCAGCGCTCCCCACTTGTCGGTTCCTGGATCAAGCCAGAGCACTCAGCCCTTCTAGCAGAGTGCTGGGGGGACACGCAGGCAGGGCGCAGCCAGGCAGACCAGCACAAGGGGCAGAGGGGCAGTCCTCCTGGCTCAGCAACGAAGCCCCATGGCGGTTCCTCCTGGCTCACAGCAGCCCACGCAGTGTCCACTCTTCAGTCCCAAGTAAGTACCAAAGTTCCACACCTTACTGGGGTCACAGCCCCAATATTTATACTACATGTCTTCTTTGTTCTGCCCTGGCACAGGGCTTGGGACCCAGTCCAAACCAGTTCTGGGGGGCACTTAAACATTTTATTTACAGTGCACAAACACCCTCATTGTTAGTGTAGGCTCTGGCCCCAGACACGCCACAGGGGGGCGGAGCCAGCATTGTGGAAGGCAGGCACAGTCATTTTCAGTCCCAGGTGCCACTCCTTCCACTACTCCAAATGCAGATCATGCCTATTCAGCCTAGCGCTGACTCACCCAGCCCCTCTGGAGCCACTGCACCTCCCCAGCCCCGTCATCCAGAGCCAGACATGCAATACACAACAGGCAGGCACAAAGACACATAGCACACAGAAATGCCTACTTCTAAAAGTGGCATTTCTAAAATAGTGATAATACATCAGCGAACACCATTACGCAGCATTTATTACCACTATTCCAAACATACCAAACTTGATCATGCTACTCCTCTCATGTCAGGAATTACCACTGAAACACATATCAAGGAATCCCCAATGCATTCCTATGAGAGGGAAGCCTCACAGTAGTGAGAAACCAAAATGGCTGTTTGTCACTACCAGGACATGCCACACAGTTAAGGCACATGTCCTACCGTTTACCTACATTGCACCCTGCCCATAGGGCTAGCTAGGGCCTACCTTAGGGGTGACTGATATGTAGTAAAAGGGGAGTCACAGACGTGGCATCCACTTTATGTGCCACGTCACAGTGGCAGTAAACTGCTTGCGCAGGCCCTGCAATGGCAGAGGCCTGAGATAGGTTTGAAAGGCTACTCTGGTGGGTGGCGCAAGCAGCGCTGCAAGCTCACCAGTAGCGTTTAATTTACTGGCCCCGGGTATATGAGATACCACTTTACAAGGGACTGATAGGTAAATTAAATACGCCAAACAGGTGTAGACCAATCTTACCAAGTTTACCATAGAGAGCACATGCACTTTACACTGGACAGCAGTGATAAAGTGCTCAGAATTCTAAAACCACCAACACCAGGTCAGAAAAAATACCAGGAGGAAGGCAAAAAGTTCAGTGATGACCCTGCAAATAGAGCCAAGTCCAGCAGGAGGTCCTGCCACGAGTGAGGACTCCCTGTCTCAACTGCAGGGCCTCCACCACGACTGCAGAGACCCTTCGTGAATCGGGTCCTTTTTGTCTTCCTCTTGGAATTGAAGGTTCTATGTTGCCAACCAATCCAGGGGCCACTTCATCCTTTGGAGTAGTGGCGGGGGCAAGGTCACACTGGGAGCACAATGCTGTAACCCCGGATAGGCCTTCTAGCCACCTGTTCTATTCTCAAGCTACCCCTAGATTCTGTTTGGTCCTCCTTGGGACAGGAACTTTCCAATGCAGGGCCATCCCAAAGAAGATGAGATGAGAAGAAGTGTTCCCTAATCATGAGATACCTGCCAGCATTCCTGCCGTGAGACCATTTTGTATTTTGCCTAGTTGATTGAAGCGGCTAGATCTAAGGATGTCACAGGGGCAGTTAGATAAGTAGCCTAGAGAGACCATTAAGGGTAGCAACATAATGGTGATAGGTGACATCCAGCGCCTAATAACTGTTACCTCTTGTTGATGTCGTAGAGCGATTTGGAAGCCAGGACTGCTGTGCCAATAAATAAATGTATCCACTGCAGGTGTCTGTGTTTGACCCATCGTTACAGGTTCAAATCATGGTGGCTGTATTCATCTTTTCATCTTTCCATCGTCCATTCAATGAGTTCCATTTAGTTGGATAACATTAATCATCTATTATTTATCAGTAGTCTGAAGAGAGCCCTTGGAGTGAGAGTGTGCTTTACAAAAATGCCATTTTGTTATACTGTAGTGTGCAATTCACCAACATGCCAGTGGTAGCGTAAGTGACATCACATTTATTTTAGAAGTTTTATATAGCGCTGGCCTGACCCGAGGGTATCGGAGCGCTTTACAGAAGATACATTGCAAAGATTGACAACAAACAAAACAAAAAGAACGAATACAATAACCTTGCAGGATGCTTGTTGATCGGTCTGCTTCGTAGTCATGGGACATCTGTATCGTAGTCTCGAGGACATGGTGTTGGAGCAGTGCGGGGTGTCTGGTATCTCGCTCCGAATGCTCCTATCGGCTCCCTAGGGAGCGGTTGAGGAACAGGATTTTGAGTTGGCTTTTGAATTTAACAAAAGAGGGAATGGTTCTGATGTGAGGGGGAATGGAGTTCCAGATTTTGGGTGCGCTTCTGGCGAAGGAACGGGCCGCAGTTTTTAGTTTTCGAGTTTTAGGTGGGATGAGTAGGAGGGAGTTTGAGCTTCTGAGGTTCCTGGCCTGACCGGCTTTTTTGAGTTTGGCCGCCAGGTATTCGGGTTTGCCGGTATGTAGGGCTTTATGAGTGAGGCAGGCTGTTCTGAAGCTGATCCGCATTTCAACTGGGAGCCATTTAAGTTCTCTGAGTGCAGGGGAGATGTGGTCGAATTTCTTGATTCCGGTGACCATTCTGGCTGCCGCATTCAGAGTAGTTTTGAGGGGGGCTAGGTGTGACTTTGCAATTCCTGAGAGGACTGCGTTCCCATAGTCCAGTCTTGACAGCACCAGAGTTTGAGTGGCCTGTTTGAGGTCACTGGGCGGAATGAAAGGTTTTATTTTGTTCAGTAGTTTGAGGTTGAGGAAGGCGCTCTTGGCCGAATTCTTGACGTGTCTGGTCATGCTTAGTTTCGGGTCTAGAGTGATACCTAGTGATTTGACAGAGTCAGCTAGGGTGAGATTCCCATTGAGCACATCCACGGCCTTTAGCCATTCAACGATTTGAGGGTTCTCCTCCTTGTTCGAAATGAGAAGTATCTCAGTTTTGTCAGGGTTTAGTTTAAGGTGATTTGAAGACAGCCAGTGTTGGACATCTCTCAGTACGTCATTGAGTCTTTGAATGTCACTGAGGGAGGTGGTTTCCAGATAAATCTGAGTATCGTCTGCTTACAGATGAAAACGGATATTGGCTGCTTTGAGTAGTTTGGTGAGAGGTTCCATATAGATGTTAAAGAGTTGCAGGGAAAGCATTGAGCCTTGAGGGACTCCCTTGTTGACAGGGTGAGAGTCAGAGGCAAAGTTTTTTATTTTTATTTTTTGGGTGCGATTGTGCAGGAAGGAGGAAAACCATTGGAGGACCGCCTCCCCAAGACCGGCTCTTTCTTGGAGAGCCCTAATCAGGAGTTTGTGGTCTACTGTGTCGAATGCTGCCGATAGGTCAAGGAGAATGAGGAGGCAGCATTGGTCAGAGTCTAGTGGATTGTGGATATCGTCGATGATGTTGAGGATCGCGGTTTCTGTGCTACAGCGGTTGAATCTGCAGCCAGATTGGTGGGAGTCAAGGAGGTTGATGTTATCCAGGTGTTGGGTTAGCTGTTGGAGTATGCACTTTTCTAGGATTTTGGACAGAAAGGGAAGGTTAGATACAGGTCTAAAGTTATTCAAATCCGATGAGTCAAGGCCGGGTTTTTTCAGCAGGGGTGTGACTTGTCCTACTTTAAGGCAGTCTGGAACGTCTCCATTTTTCATGGAGCTGTTAATTATCATGCACCACAGCGGTGCTAGGGAGTGCTTCAGCTTTTTGGTTAGTAGGGGCGGAATGGGGTCAAGGACATGAGAGGAGGGTTTGGAGGTGGAGATCAGCGTGATTATCTCATGTTCTTGAATGGGGCGGAAGCTTAGCCAGGGTTTGGAGGAGGGGCAGGGAGCGATAACGACCGCCCCGGGCGTGGTGCTCTTAGTGGGTCGAGTGTTGACGGAGTCCAGTGAGTGTTCGATCTTAGTAATCTTGTTGTTAAAGAAGTTGGCAAAGTTGTCACAGAGTTCTTTGGATGCCTGTATTGAGGAGGTCGCGGGTTTGGACGTTTGTTGCCTGATGATGCTATAGAGTTCTTTGGGTCTATTTTTTGCGCTGTCCAGCGCAGAGCGGAAAAACGCGGATTTCTTGTTTTTGATGTGGTTGTTGTATTTCTTGCGAGTAGTTTTGAGTTGTTCGCGGAGGGAGGAGGTAGGGTTCTTCCTCCAGCTTCTTTCTTTGGCTCTTAGTTTTCTCCTTTCGGAATTAGTGTTGGTGTTGAACCAAGACCTGGACGGAATGGTTCGGCTTTTTTTCAACTTTCGAGGAGCGAGTTGATCAAGCATAGTCACCACGTTAGAGTTGTACCGCGTGGTGAGTTGGGTAGTGGAAAGGTGGTCGTTGGTGCAGGGAAGGAGCGAGCTTATCCTTTCTTTGAAGACTTCCATGGGAATCTGGGAGAGGTTTCTGACCCATTTGGGGGGGTCTTGCATAGGTGGTTGCGAGAGAATTTGTTGGTTGATATGAAATAGGATCATGTGGTGGTCCGACCAGTCCACGGGGAGTATGTGATCGATCGAGATTGCATCTCGTTGGGCGATGATGGCATCTAATGTAGCTCCTTTGTAATGTGTCTCCTCTGTGCAGTGTTGGGTTAGATTATTGTCACAGAGGAGATTGGATAGCGTTTGAATTAGCGGGTTATGTGTTTCATTCCATCGTAGGTTAAGATCACCAAGAATTAGGTTGTTGGAGTCTCCGAGAGTGCAGTGAGCAATCTGGTCAGATAATTGTTCCCCAAATGCCGAGGTGTTGCCTGGTGGGTGATAGAGAAGGTGACAGATTAGTGTTCCATTATCTTTGGTCTTTATGTTGGCGGTAAGACATTCAAAGGCGTTGTACTTGTATGAGTCTATTTCCGAGATGGCGATGTTGTCTTTGTGGATGATAGCTACCCCACCCCCTCGTTGGTCTTTTCTGTTTTTGTTAATAATGGAAAAACCTGGGGGCACAAGCATGTCTAAGCATGGTGAGGAGAGCTCATTGAGCCAGGTCTCCGTGATGAACGCAATGTCAACGTCCTGCGAGAGAATAGCTTCTGCTAGTTCGGTTGCATGCATGGATGCCGATCTGCAGTTGATGAGCATGCAGTTGGTGGAGAGCTCTTTTTGCTAGGATTCTTTTCTTTGGGCGCCCTAGGAAGGGAGGTGAGGAAAGGCACTCTAGGGAGTTTTGTGCACGTAGGGTCTCTTCCGAAACCCGTGATCACTTGGATCTTGGATTTAGGGGAGTCAAAGGGGGTGCGTCGTATGACGAGGCTAGATCGGTCGCTTCTTTGTCAGACATCGCGATGTCTGACAAAGAAGCGACCGATCTAGCCTCGTCATACGACGCACCCCCCCTTTGACTCGGTCCTAGTAGGTCTTGAGGAGAAGGGCTCCATGCCGGTGTTTGAGCGATTCTGAGCCCTAGTGACGCTGACTGTGTTTCTTAGGGTTTTTTGTGACAAGTCCTCTGTGTCTGTTCTTGAGGGTCTTTGTATCTGTGTCTCGGGGGTTGCTACGGGCCTAGTGTGGTGCTGGTGGTGGTTGGAGTTGAATGGAGAGGGTACCCTAGGAGGGTATTGTTGGGGCCTTCGGGCCTTGTCGAGGTTGGTGAGGATTTCGCTCAGACCCCGGGATATTGCTTCTAGCTGGTTTTCTAGTGAAGTGAGACGCTGCGCCATGGTGTCATGGGCAGGGGTGAGGGCATCATGGGGAGGGTCGACCCGTGTGGTGTAGGTCGTGTTTATGGTTAGATGCCTATTACTCCTGGTGTATAACATGTTGTCCCCTTCTGGTACCCTGGGAGGGGGGTGCATTGGGTCATGGTGTGAAGTCGACCTTCTTGAGATCTGGGCGAGTACTAGTGTGATTAAGGGTCGATGGCGACCGAGCGGGTTCAAGGAGTTGCGGATGGTGGATCAAATTAGGGGGTTGAGTTTGCCGTTCCTTTGAGAGTTGGAGGGTACTCTTTGTAGAGGTGCTGGAATTGGGGATGACTCGTGATGGGCGGGAGGAGGAGGTGCGGGGCGGGGCAGGGATAGTTTGTTTTCCCTGTTGGGGCCGATTATGTGTAGGTGGGAGCTGGGTCGGGGATGATCGAGGCAAGTGAGGAAGAGTGGAACGGAGTGCGGGGAAGAGGGAGTCGAAAGCCTCTAGGTTCTCGTTATTAGCCTGAATCAGGACAGTGCCGTTAGTGTAGATGGTCACAGACGTGATCCCACCCCTTGACGAACGGTTGGGGAGCGAAGTTGTGAGTTGCGACTATGTGAGGTAGTTGTGGTTTTGGAGATGTAGAGTTGTGTCCTGAGAGAAGTGTTCCATTCCTCTGGTCTTTCAGTGTGAAAGATTAAGTCCATCTTAATCTGTCCTTTAGAGGGGCAGTGATATGTGTCCGTAAATAGAATTTCTTTGTGTTGTCTGATCAATTTCTGTTTGAAATTACGTCTCGCTTTAGGAGAAAGGTTGGGGGGGAAGCTGATCGTGAATGCGTTCACGCTGTGAGGTTTCAAGTGGGTCGATGAGGATTGGGTGTGGTGGGTTGGCGTGCCCGGTGCCATTGTGGGAATTTCTAAGCGAGGGGGGCCGTGTATCAGAAGGGGAGTCTAGGACAATTTGGTGGGGTTGGGCAGATCAGCAGAGGGTGCACTGAAAATTGTCGCCTAAAGTTGGGCCAGGGAGGGTAGAATTGCAGCTGTGCGGTCCCTTACTGATCCGCCGGTGAAGAACAGGTGGGATTGGCTTTGAGGAGCCACCCAATTAGTGTTCAGTTCTTTGGGTCTGTTATGGATCCGTCCTGACAGGTCCGTTAATTCACCTAGTCACGGCTGTTTAGGCGAGTGTGGCTTCTGTCAGGGAGGATTTCGCTGAAAAGGCTGTGGGCGGTGTTTGTTTATGTTTTACCGGGCAGGGATACTTAGCAGTTGATTCGGGGAGGTAGATAGAATAACAAGTGGGAGCTGTAGTTGTTTTGCTATTATCTTGAGGAGACCTGATTGTTTTGAGATAGAAGAGTTCAGGTCACCCTGAGATATACACTATGTGTAACTGTTTCCACAGTGAGGGGTCACCTCATCAGGGATGAGTCGTGGTGTGGCTCGATCTCATGGTAAGGGGGTGATCACTGTGGTGACAAGGGTGGCCATCTTGGAACGGGCGAAATTAATTGCATGCTGGAGAGTGGGAGGCTGCTGGAGAGTGGGAGGCTGCGTAGAGGCAAGAAACTTCTGGGGTTATGGGCAGAAGGTCATTGCGTTTTTCTTGTTTTTGGTGACCCTTACAGCGATTGGTTGTTGCTGAAGATCTTAATTTTTGAGGAGTACAGGGATCGCCGAGAGCCATGGATCGGCCATTTTTGGCCAGGCAAAGTTAAGTGAGGGAGTGGGGCTCCGGGTAGGATTTAGGCGCTACTTTCAGAAACATCTTTGGCTATGAGTAGGAGGCCGTTGGGAACTCCTAAATAGGTGATCGATGCAGCTGTTGTCAAGAGTTTAGAGATCCTATCTATAACTAAATGCGGGGTCGAGAGTCAGGGATCGGCCATTTTGAGGCCAGGCAGAATCGGCTGAAGGAATCTATGTAGGAGATGCTGATAATTTCCTGATGGGCAGAAGAACGTTGGGTCCTTTAAGCCTGACGACCCTTGCAGCATTGCAGCGTTGCAGTGTTTCTATGACTTCAGACTTTATCTAAAAACGGGTCCCCCGGAGTCGGGAATCAGCCATCTTGCGGCCAGGCATATTCAAATGGTGAGGCGAGGCTCCGTTAGGGACTTGCGCGCTCTGTTTCACCATCCCAGGTCAGATATGCCCAGTTAAAGGACGTGAGAGGCCTCGTTTGGTATCGCTGGGGCCCCCGGGGCTCGGCGAGCCCTAGCAGTCATTGTTGGGGGGGGGACCGGGAGGGTGAGCAGTGGCGGCCATTTTAAGGACAGTCAATGAAGCGACAAAGTGTCGTACCTTCACAGAGGAGCGGTGCGGGATTCCCAACGGTTCCGATCTTGCGGTCCTTGTCTCGGAGGAGGCAGTCGTCTGGTCTGGGGATTCCTTTGCGCTTCCTTATTAGACGATCCGACGTGAGGCTGGTCCGGGAGTTCCCTCGTAATGGAAGACCTGACAGGGCAGCTTGCAGTCCTGAGGGTATCGGCGAGGGACGATCACTGGGCACTACGGTCACCGTTGTTGCCGTCGTCTGGCCTGTTTCACTCCGGTGAGTCCCGTTTTGTTGGATGGCAGAGGGTGCGGGTCGAGGTGGGGGTTTGGGGGGGGTATTCACTGGTATAGTGACCCCGAGCCCGGGAGCCAGGTTTCACAGCTCCTTCCCCGCGGCCATCTAGGATATGTGATCACATGCCCTTTGACCTCCACTTTCACTCACACACACATACTAACACATATACACTCACACATAAACACACTGTCACCCACAAGCATGGACACACCATATATTTTAAAGCATTTTTAACTTACTTCACCTGCCATGGAAGGACATATTCCAGCTTATTGCACTTCATTTTTATTACACTATTAGTAAATAATATATTATATTTATTCAATATTAGTGCAATAAAAAAATTATAGAAAATAAAGAGAGTGGAGCCCCAGCTGCCCCTGTGTTCCTGGTACTAAATTTGCCACCTCTGAGGCCAGTGGTCGCAAAGGCAGTGCTAGGGGCAGCAAAGGGCAAGCCAGAGATCACAACTGCGGCCCCTGGCGACCCAGAAATGACGTTCTATGGTTTCACTCACCCATATAGTTCCAAAATATGTAACCCTATACGACGTCAGCTTGCACCCACAGTCAATCACCTCCAAATGATAGCTCATTTAGCAAATCTGGTCTGGTGAGGGGAAATGTTACTATCTATTCCAAGACTTGTACCACACCACACGGAGGGACTTTTATTCGTATTGGTTGGACAAGGAATATCACACATTACGTGAACTGCATACACTTCAGAAGTAGGAGTCCATTCCTGTTATGCCAGCCCAGGTAGCTTGACTCCTTGTCCTATAATGATAGAGGCAGACAACTAGGCCCTGGCCTAAGGCGCTCGTTCCTCTAGGTCAGAGTTCTTCAATCTGTGGGGCGCGCCCCCCTGGGGGGGCGCGACACCATCTCAGGGGGGGCATGCACTCCACCCTAAACTCTTACCATTGTTTCCCACGTCGCAAGTCGTTTTGTTTCCGGTATTTCTTTACCCATTTCAAATGGGGATTTTAGATTGGACAGCTCCGGAACAGCAGCCAGACAACAAATAGGAACGTCACCACTGACGTTCCGCCAATGAGGAGGCAGCAGCATAGATGGCAGGAAGTGCCGCGAAATTTGCTTGCATTTAACTCCTGCATACACCTACTTCTTTCTTCGTTCCTGCTGTTTGCTCCGTGCTTGCTGCCTTTTCTGCCTTGATTCTACTTTGTTTGCTGTGGAGCCTTTTCTGGTTTTACCGCCGCGCAGTGAAGGAGTTTGCTGGTCTCTTGACACCTTGGAAGATCACCAACAGGTAAGTGGAATGGGCTAATATACTGCTGGGCCATTTAGTGCTACCCAGTTTTCGAAGTCCATGGGGGGGAGGGGAGTGGAGGGGGTTCGGCGGTCACGGAGGGTTGGAGGGGAAATGGATGGGTCACGACGTGCCCATGCTTTTTTAATTTCAAGGGAAACTTTACCCCCTTCTGGGAAGAGCTAACCGTCCCGGGAATGGGTTAATTGCTAGAGCTGAAATGCTTCAGCTGCAGTGGGAGGCAGGGAGTCTCCTCTGCTATGAAACCGAAAGCAAACGAACAGACAGTCCACAGTGGACTGTCTGTTCCTTGTGTTCCGTTTCATGGCAGAGGAGACTCCCTGCCTCCCACTGCAGTTGTAATGACTCTCTGTCCACGTTTCTAAGTGCTTGGTGAAGTGGCATAACACAAAAAGATGCCCCCCCCCCTTCAGAATGTGTGGAGGGGCCCCAGAGTTTCACATATGCTTATTGGTCTTGGGCTGAATGGGGCGCCACCTGAATAGATGAGGGGCCCCTTGCACCGCAGGAGTAGCAGGGGCCTGTGTTACGCCCCTGGCTTGGTGAAGTTAAGCTGCTTAGTCTGAGTGTATAATGTAGGTAGGGCACTTTTGCCTTTTATGGATAGGAATGGTGAGCATTGGAGTTTACCTAACTTCCAAAGTGCATTCATGAAAGCATTGGGGCGAAAAACTAAGGATGAGCAGGATATAGTTATAAAGAAAATGGGGAAGGAAATGGCCAAAGGTCTGCTGAAGGACATTTTGATGTCTGCGTGTTGAGTGAGTTAATCGTTTCACCCCTTAAGGTGGTGGTCAAAAGAATAAAGTGTCCATACAGGCTGACTGACAACCTATCATGGCCTGAAGCACAATCACTCAATGAATGAATGAGTACATCTCCCATCAAAACTGAACAGTGAAATACATGAACCTGCGTTGCGTTGGGGGCTACAGTGAAGCTGCTGCTTACATTCCACCTTTACCTTGTTCTGGTTCACTGAGCAGGAGTAGGTGAAGGGCTGGAACATGGGGACAAGGTGTTTCCAAAAGGATGTTCTGTGTCATCACTACTTTTGTGGCAGTTTAGTACTTTCAGGCAATTGTTTACAGTGACCTCAGGATCAGGACAGTCGATGCACTACTTCGACAAGTGCTCTTGGGAGGTACGTGAGGCAAAGGTTGGTGCAAGTATCTTGCAGGTGTTTGAAAAAACACCTGAAAGTTTTTAGTCCCAGAGAAAACTAAGCCCTCAGACCGCCAGACGAAAGCTCAGCTCATAATTAATGTGAAAAGGTGGGTGGGTGAGTGAGTAAGTGAAGGGATGGGTGGATGGCTGAGTGGATTAGTGAAAGGGTGAATGGATGGATAATGAGAGAAATGATGGGTGAGTGGGAGGATGGATGAGAGAAAAGGTAAATAGATGGATGTATGAGTGGAAGGGTGGATGGATGAGTGGATGGATGAGTGAAATGATGGATGGATGGATTGATAAGTGAAAGGGTGGATGGACGGACGAATGAAAGGGTGGATATAAGGATGGATGAGTGAGTGAAAGGGTGGGTAGATGGCCAAAAGGGGGTAGATGAGTGAAGGAGTGAAAGGGTGGATGGATCAGAGAAAGGATGGATCAGAGAAAGGATGGATGAGTGATAGGGTCAATGGATGGATTCATGAGTGGATGAGTAGATGGGTGGGTGGATGGAAGGATGGATGGCTGAGAGAAAGGGGGATGGAGAGAGAAAGGGAGGATGGATGACTAAAAGGGTGAATGGGTGGAAGGGTGAGTGACTGGGTGGATGGATGAGTAAGTGAAAGAATGGCTGGATGGGTGAAAGGGTAAGTGGCTGGATGGACGAGTGTACGGATGGATAGGGTGAAAGGGTGGATGGAGAGATGGATGAGTGAAAGGGTGGATGGAGGGATGGATGAGTGAAATGATGAATTGAAGGATATATAATGGATAGGTT